>ML120508.1:0-193964 GCA_003788595.2 Choiromyces venosus 120613-1 | reverse complement strand
TCTAGAGCACATGCTAGTCTATTCCCCACGCCGTTGTCATGACGGGTGGTTTAATACATTAAACTAGCACAGTTCTTCCTTTTCTTTCTTTTCTTTTCTTTTCTTCCTTTTATATTATTCATTTTATTTTATTTTATTGTCTTTTATTCTCTTATCATTTAGTTTGTTTCATTTATTTATTTCTTTATGTCTTTTCTTCTTTTTTATTTCTCCTTACCCCTCTCCTTTTATCCCTTTCTTTTTTTCTCCTCCTTTTGTCCTTGTCTCAATTTTATTTTGAATTCTCCGGGTCATTGACTCCTGTGGTGTGGTTTTTTTTCAACCCCTTTTTTCTTCCTCTTATTCCTTATTTAACCTTGAGTTAATATTTCTAGATCGTACTTTTAGATCCTACAAAGATAAGCTGATAAGATCAGCCTTTCAGTACATATTAGACTACCTGCCCTCCCCCCTACGGGCGGCTCATCTTCCTCTCTGTAGTTTGAGACTATGAATATTCGGTGTTGTTGTAATCATGAAGTATTAGCAGCCCTCCCGCCTACAGGTGGCTCATCTCCTCTGTCCGTAGTTTTATATTTATAGTATTTTGAAATATTAGCTGCCCTCTCCCCTACGGGCTGCTCGTCTCCCCTCTCCGTATTTGACCTTGGTGTTGTATTATTGCAGTATTAGCAGCCCCCTTCACATGGGATGTCATTCATTTTTTTCTTGGTATTAGAGGTAGGAGTTGTCGTATGGGAGTATGCATGAGGTGGAATGTTTTGACAGCAATTCTAAGTAGGAGATAAGGGTATGGGTTGTGCAAGAGGTCCTGTGAAGTAAACGTAAGCTATACAATACAAACATCTGAACAGCCTCCCTCTCAATGCAATGGTGCTGCTTGGACTATTGTAAAGGTGAAGGAATATTTTGAGAGAGAAATTTGAAATTTGATGTAAAAATATGAGGTATGGAGCATCAAAGCTGGTAGAAGAATGGTAGAGAGTTTGATATATGTATAGTTAAAATACAAAGTATAAGAGATAAATGTACCACTAACAGCAAGCTGTACCGGATCCAGTTTCTTGGTTGAGTATATATTATATGGGCAAGATATAATTATGAACCAGGCCTGAAGTCCAAATGGAGATTAGTATTTCTTTGGTACCTCAGAGAAGTCCCTCAGGAAATACAATGTCTGATCTTGCTGTAGGAGTACGACTAGATGGCAATGAAGTAAATCCATCCAGTGATATTACTCTAAACAGTACTACATAAAGCAAGCAAAAGCAAACTAAACAAGAACATGGTAAAATTATGATACAACAAAATAAAAGGCCTTCAGAACTTGGAAAATCATCATAAGGAGAGAAGCAAAAGTGCAAAGAAGCAAAAGTGCAAAGAAGCAAAAGCACAAGGAAGTAGACAAGCCAAGGAGTAAACCTGCAAAGAGACAAATGTACAAAGAAGTAAATGCAAAAGGAAGCAAAGCAAAAAAGAACCAAATGCAAAATAGAAGCAAAAGTGAAAAGAAGCAAACATGAAAAGAAGCAAAAGTGAAAAGAAGCAAAGGCACAAAGAAGCCAACTTACAAAAAGGCAATAGCACAAAGAAGCAAAGATGCAAAGAAGCAAACAGGCCAAGAAGTAAACCTGCAAAGAGACAAATGTGAAAAGAAGGAAATGCGTAAAGAAGCAAACATGCAAGGAAGCCAACATACAAAGAAGCCAATATGCAAAGAAGGATGGGCACAAAGAAGGATAGGTGCAAAGAAGGAATGGCGCAAAGAAGCAAACAGGTAAAGAAGCAAGAAAGTAAAAAGCAAATGGACAGAGAGGCAAATACGGAAAGAAGTAAATGCACAAAGAAGTAAACGCGCAAAGAAGCAAACGTGCAAAGAAGGAAATGCGCAAAGAAGCAAACCCGCAAAGAAAAAGAAAACCAAAATCCCAACAAAACCATGGTAACAATCTCAAGTACCTTCAGAATTATAGCATCATCACAGGGCTTAGATGTGAACCAGAATAGCAAGAAACCATACCAGAACAGTGACAATCCGAGTTGCCTTCAGAAAAAGTATCATCATAAGGCACTGAATTTGATACTGTGGAGGAAAACTCCACCAAGCCAAATCCCACAAAGCCAAACCCCACAAAGCGAATCCTAATAAAGCCGAACCTCACAAAGCCAAATCCTATAAGCCGAACCTCACAAAGCCAAATCCCATAAGCCAAATCCCAAGAAGCCAAATCCCAAGAAACCAAGTCTCACAGAGCCAAATCCCAAAAAGACAAATCCCAAAAAGCCAAATCCCACAGAGTCAAATCCCAAAACTCCAAACCCTACGAAGCCAAACCCAATTATATATCATTGATCCCTATCTACAGGGAATTGTATAATCCCTGTAGTACCTCTGGGTACACAATGTTTTCTGTCGTGCTAGGAGCATTACTGGATGGTAAGACTGTAAGGCCATCCAGAGAGGTTACCTGTGACAAGGCAACATAAAGCTGACCATGCGTAAAGGTGTTGGAGCGGAGATCCACTCCAACCTTCTCCAATGACTGACCCTGGGACTTGTTCACTGTCATGGCAAAGCACAGATGGACTGGGAACTGTTTACGTTCAAGAATGAATTGTAGATCTTTGTCACTTGTCGTGAGCTTTATCCGTGGCAGGAGGCGAAGCTCACCATCCCACTTACCACCCAAAATCAACACCTGCAGGCAGGTACGATTCACTCCCAACAACCTTAATCTTGTCCCATTACACAACTCATTCTTGGGACTGAGATTCTGAATAAGAATGAGCTGATAACAACTATTCAGCTCATTGGCGTCGTTAACCAAATTGGCAGTGGAACAGTTGTGGAACACAGGAGGAAGAACACTTGTGTGTTGAGGTAAAATAGACAACTTCGTTCTCTTCTCTACTTGCTCTGCGTAACCTTTTATACTAGTGAAACCGTGCTCCCCACGCACGCACAAACAGGGAAAACCCTTACACAACCAGAAACCCCACAAACCAATAGTCATGACTATCCCACATGTCGTGCCCCAGACTAACTATCATGCTGCAACTAACTACAGTGTTGCAACCGCTATCTGGCGGGCTTATCTCCATCACTTCCTGTAATAACTATCTGGTGGGATTATATCTATCACTCCCCCTAATCCCATCAAACTACTATATCTACCCATATGTATATATGATCGTATGTACCTCCATGCTTATATAAGAAACAAAAAACCTTTTCGGTAAAAAAAAGAAACTTTTCTGATAACCTAGATACTTCTGTATTATCATACCGTCAATCTACCATTGACAACATCTGTATAAATAACTGATGTCTTCCACACTCCAAACCCTTTGTCAGCTCATCGGCTACCATCTTATCCATCCTAAGATACTCTATCTTCACTTCCCCTTCTCGTACCAATTCTCTAAGCCAAAGATATTGCACACCCACATGTCGCGTAGATGCCTTGAACTCCCCATTTCTCAAGCTCACGATGCACACCTGGTTGTCATTGAATACAGATAGAGGAAGGTTGTTGTTGTAGATATTGTTTGGATAGAGTTCGCCTTGGATTTTCGATAGCCATATTGCCTCTTCGACGGCAAGAGTGGTGGCGTTGAACTCGGCATCGGCGGTTGACTTTGCAACAGTCTTCTGGCGTTGTGATTTCCAGTGAACGATTGCTCCATGGCAGTCTAGAATTACAAACCCGGTCGTAGATCTCATGCCATCCACTTCGCCTGCAAAATCAGCGTCTGCATATACAGTGATTGGAGCTCTCGCTCCTGTTTGTCCCCTAGGAGCTCCCCTCACACATTTACCTAAGCGTATCCGTAGGCTCAGCGTTTCCTTTAGGTATCGTAAAATCCTCTTAACTGTGGTCCAATTGACTTCAGATGGTGCTGCAGCGAATCCCGCAACCACACCAGTTGCGAAAGCGATATCAGGACATGTGGTTATCGCTGCATAAGTAAGACTTCCAACTGCTTCCTGATAGACTCCCTTATCCACTGCGCCTTCATATTCTCTCTTCTCATGTAATTTTGTCTTCACCTCCATGGGGGTGGTGGACCCCTTGCAATTTTCCATCCTGAACCGTTTCAAAACCTTCTCCAAATATACCCGTTGACTGAGGTAAATTACTTGGTTCTTGCGGTCGCGTTCGACCAACATACTGAGAAAGAACTTGACATCTCCAAGGTCTTTGATGGTAAATCGTTTTTGAATTGCTCTTTTCATTGACAACACCTGACCAGAAGTTCCAATCAAGAGCATGTCGTCGACCCAGGTGACAATCATAGCTCCAGTGCTTGTGGTATATATTCCGGCCTTGAATCTTGACGCTTGCATCCCCATCTCAGAAGTAAAATACAATGCCAAAGTATTATACCAGTTTCTGCCAGCCTGCTTCAGTCCATATAGACTGCGATTCAATCGGACAACGACGTTGGCTGTATTCCCAGGTGGTGGGTCCTTCCCATCATCTCGTAGTATCACTCTCCCTTTCACTGAAATTCCAAATTCTTTCGGAAGACTTAGATAGAGCTCCTCATCAACTTTACTCTCCAGGAATGCGGTGACAATGTCGAGCTGGACAATCTCTTTATCTTCAACTGCTGCGCGAGAAAGGACCATCCAAATTGCTGCAAATGAGATTGTCCAGCTGTATGTTTCGGAGTAATCGATTCCCTCACATTGATGGAATCTATGTGCGACAAGACGTGCTTTGTTTCTTGCGACTTTTCCGTCCTCCCCAAGCTTCTCCTGCGGTATCAGCCGAGAGGAAATAGCTCGCGTGCCTTCTGGCAGCTTCTCCTCTTCCATAATCGTCCAGGTCTGGTGATCCTGCAACGATGTCAGTTTGCTGTTGATAGCGTCGATCCAATCCGTACAGTTTGGGCCTTCGAGTGCAGCTGCTACAGTTCATGGTCCATCTGTAACTAGTAGAGCTAAGTCGATGCTCATCGCCTGGTGACTTGCTCCTCTTGGTTCACTTTCTCTTCTCCTTTCTCTCCGGGAGCTTGGCTCTCTGTCCCAGTAAGGCCCAAGACCTGACTTCATTCCACTCATCATATGTCTCCTTCTCTGGCACTCACCAATGTTTGCTGTCCCATAATTGCTTCTTCTCAAATCCAGAGTCACCGGTATCTCCACATCTTCTCTTCTCATCTCTACTCCCTCTTCTCGACTTCCAATCTCTGGATCGTCACTGTCATCATCATCCACTCTGTCATCTTCATCCCAACTCGGGTACAGATCGGTGTCTTCTCCACCACGGGAGACACAATAACTATCGAGCCTTCATTCGGGGGACAAACAACTTGTTGATTGAGAGGCTTATAGTAAGGGCAATCTTCGTGAAATACGACATCTCTTGAGGTACTCAGCTGCTTGGTTTTTGGATTATACAGACAGTATCCTTTCGTACTTAAGGTATATCCAATGAAGATTAGTTTCTCCGCTCATGGACTCCATTTCTTGTCGGTTCGTTTTGCTGGGTGAATATGTGGGAATGCCGTACAACCCCAAACTCGCAGATGCCTGATGTCTGGTTTCTTTCTAAACCACAGTTCATATGGTGTTGCCTCTACTCCACGTATTCCCTTCGTAATCGACAGATTCTTCAGGTAGACGACGGTCTGAATCGCCTCTGTCCAATACGCTCTAGGGGCTCTGGCATGTTGGAGTAATGCATTCGCTCTTGCGACTAGCACTCGGTTGCTATTTTCTGATACACCATCCTCCTGCAGTGTATAGGGGACGGTAACGTGCGACTCAATACCGCATCTTCTCAGTTCTCTCTGAAAAGCCTCACCAGTGTATTTACCGCCACCATCTGTCCTCACCACTTTGATCACAAAATTTTTGCCATTACCGCGATGTTTGTTTTCCACATGGGTCTTGTATGCTTTGAAACAATCCGCTGCTTCACTTTTCTTCTTCAAGAAGTAAACCGCAGTGAACCTCGTAAAATCGTTGATGAGTAACATAAAATAAGAACAATTACCGAAAGACTTCTGCTGCATTGGTCTCCACAAGTCGGAATGCACAAGTTCGAGAGGGGCAGTCATTCGTTGGTTCGTCTGTTTAAAGGGTGTACGAATCAATTTTTCCTGTTAAACAGGGGGTGCAATGGCTCGTCATTGCGGTTCCCTTGAGGGTAGGGAAACCACTAACGAGCTCTTTCCTGCTCATCTTCATCAGAGCTTGTTCGTGGAGGTGGCCTAATCGATGATGCCATAGTGCAGTAGGCATTTGACTGATGTTGGAAATCAGTAGTCCATCCTCGTATCCTTCACTACCTGTGAGAAGCGTATAGAGACAATCCACTTTTTTCGCAATCGCTGTGATGATTCCGTCCTTGTAGACTTGCGCGGAATGCTTCATGAAGGATATATCGATTCCTTTTATCCTCAACTGACTGACTGATATGAGATTAGTCAATCCAGTCTCTGGTATGTAGAGAACATCAGCGAGTAGAATGGTCTTCGTGCCATGCGCTGGTGACCAAACCTTTATCCGAACGGTCCCGATTCCACAAGCGGAGACTAGTTCTCCAGTCGCAGTTCACATTTGATGTTCATCTCTTGTCAAGCGATGGTAGGATCCTTCGACAAAGACTCCTTCATGCCTTGTCATGTGGTTGGTACAACCCGAATCTATCATCCAATCTATCTCCACTACTACTCGCTCCCCCAACAAGTCTTCTTCACTCTGCTGACATCTCTCCTCTTATTTTCGGCATCCTCATTTGCAAGCCACATGTGCTCTTGCAGGACGCCAGCTCTTCCAGAGTGGTTCTGACTACCAGTCACGGATCCTGCATGACTCTTCTGCTTTAACTTTGAGCAATGGTCACGGATCTTATGACCTGGTTTCCCACAGTGATGACATGTGCCGGTGAACATTCCTGGACCAGACTTTCCACGGACACCACCAGCGTTACCCTTCTTCAACGCCGCCGGAGCTCTCGGTGGACCATAGCCTTTTGCCTTTGACTTTGCAAACAGTGCTTGGCCTGCCTCAAGGCTGTGATCTCCGTGTAATTCTACCTCATAGGCAGTCAACGTCGTTTGTTGCTTGTTGTATCCAGTCACTGTCATCAGTGATGGTAAAGCACCTTTAGTGACCATGGTCCAGGTCTTCCATTCATGTGTCTTCGGGAGGCCTTCGAACATGTGGAATACGAGTTGTGCGTGAGTTGGTACTTGGCCACAAATCGAGAGTTTGTCACGCAACTCTTGAATCTGATTTAGGTAGGATAGGACAGTTCCTTGCTCCTCTAGATTGCATTCATACAACTCCTTTTGTAGATGATTTGCATCATAACCCACGGTGGTCTCGTAGCTCTCCTTGACATGCTTCCAAATCAATACTGGCATATTCCATACTGTATTGTAGTATGTTACTGCAATTGCGTCGATCATACCGAAGCGAAGAGTTCCAATAGCCTTATGGATTCTCCTCCGTTGCACCTAGTATCGATCGAGGCACTTCTCATAGTTTGCATTGGTGCTTGATTGCTTTTCTATGACGTCCTCATCACCCATCATCAAATCCCAAAGGCCTTCTCATTGAAGAAGATCTGTCATCCTCATTGACCAAATCCGGTGATTTGTTCTGTCCAGTTTCGGAAAGCTTGTTCCCATCATTGATGGTGAACCGTCTTGTTCACTCATCGTCATTCCGTAAAGGTTGATTGTCGCTCGGTGGCTTTCATGCGAAAATAACATTTCTTTTAGCGGAGATAAACTGTGTGGTAAAGGTGGATTTAATCGTTTTCCTCTTTTCCTTTTTTTTTCGGCCTGGTATGCACGGCTCATAACCTGATAGCAACTATTCGGCTCATTGGCGTCGTTAACCAAATTGGCAGTGGAATGGTTGTGGAACACAGGAGGAAGAACACTTATGTGTTGAGGTAAAATAGACAACTGCGTTCTCTTCTCTACTTGCTCTGCGTAACCTTTTATACTAGTGAAACTGTGCTCCCCACGCACGCACAAACAGGGAAAACCCTTACACAACCAGAAACCCCACAAACCAATGGTCACGACTATTCCACATGTCGTGCCCCAGACTAACTATCATGCTGCAACTAACTACAGTGTTGTAACCACTATCTGGCGGGCTTATCTCCATCACTTTCTGTAATAACTATCTGGTGGGATTATATCTATCAATATTGGGCCACATAATCAATGACAATGGTATACATCCAGCACCAGAAAAAATAAAGACTGTTAAGGACTAGACTAGACCAAGGAACAAGAAGGAACTACAACGATTTAATGGGATGGTTAATTATATCTCACAGTTCCTACCCCACATCGCCACCATTACTGCCCCACTAACAGCACTCACTGGCGATGCAGAATGACTTTAGACCAACCTGCAGGAGGCTGCATTCCAGGCAGTTAAAAAGGTGGCAGAAGAATACCAGGTCTTGCGACCGATCAATTATTCCAAACCAGATATGATATGGCTGTTTATCGATGCATCCCCCACTGGGACAGGTGCATGGGTAGGACAAGGAGCAACGAGAGAAGAGGCTAGACTGGCAGCCTTCCATAGCTGGAAATTGACACCCTCCCAAAGCAACTATCCCACACATCAACAAGAGGCCCTTACAATCGTTGAGGTTGTAGAAGCCTTTGCACACCTGTTGTCACACACCAGATTCACTATCATTACCGACTATGAAAGTCTAACTAAACTAATGACCCAGAAGAATCTAAGCGACCGGCAGCAAAGATGGTTAACGCACCATAGCCACTTTGAATTTTCTATTCAGTATATGCCAGGAGCAAAGAACTTCCTGGTAGACTACCTATCAAGAATTCATGAGGAAGGATCTTCACCTTATGATATAATCCTCCAAGATCCCACTTCCGAAAATCATGATACCCAGATCACACCAGACACTAAAGCATCAGAAATTCGAACCAATTACACCTCCTCAGCGTCTTATAGCCTGGAATCCGATAGCGACATGTACTCTTCAGTAGCAAGCCAACACTCTCCAACCCTCACCACCCGAGATTCGATACTCAGGGCAAGCCCTAATTATATGCTGAACACTATTCAAACGAATGCAGTCACCTGGTCCCAGAAACAAAGAGACAGCAACCGAGGCCCTCCTAGGAGCAAGACAAGCAATGATAGCTCTATCACCAAAGGCAACTCCTGGGGAGATGAAGTCACAATCCCCAAATTATCAAAGAAGAAAGCAGCACATGCGGCATCCACCTGGACAACATGCTATGAGGATGATTGCGATATACACAAATCAGATAAGGAAGGAGCAAATTACTTTCCTAGGGATCCCAAGAAGCGGGAACAGAGCGGGAAAGGAAAGAAACCCGTGAGCAGAGTCATTTCCTCCTCACCGGCAAGCACCCCTCCTCTCACAGCATGGCCTTCTCCTTCTCTCCCCCATCCCCCTCCCAGACTCATAGCAGACCAAGAGAGACTAGCGGACAGGTTGATACTGGATCAATTTCCGGATACCTCCCCAGCTGCCTCTTCTTCACCCCTCTATAGCGAACCCTTCTGGAGTAACCAGGAAACCAAAAGAGCAAACCCCTTCCCAGGAACTATCCGCACAACGGTCATGAGCGATTTCCACCCAAAGGTCATTGCAGCGCTTAAGCTTGACCCTCTCTTTGCCAGAGTCTGGGAGACCGGCAACAAACTGCACTATTCCATTCAAGATGACCTATTTATTGCGCAGAATACCAACGGGTATTCTAACCTTTATATCCCTGTGGGACCTTGGGAAAGGGGAGTATCCCTTCGGGATTTCATTCTTAAAACAGTTCATGAAGGCCTCAGACATTTCTCAGCCCTTAAGAGCTACAGATATGCGGCCTGTTTCTTTTGGTGGCCACAGATCCGGCAGGATTTCATGGCCTGCTGTCACTCCTGTGACCAATGTCAGATCAACAATGAACCAACTACCCTCCCAGCAGGATGATCCATCACACTCCCAGAGCCTGATGAAGCATACCAGTCCCTGGCTATCGATTTTGCTGGACCCTTCACCAAATCAAACAAATACAATACTATCATGATCATCATGGACCGATTCACTTCTTACACCAACCTTGTTCCCCTTGGAGACCAAGCCACCTCCGAGAAGACATTCAAAAAGCTTCACAGAATTATCTTTGATGTTCATGGCCTTCCACTTAGCATAATACTGGACCAGGACTCCCGGTTTACCTCTAAGTTTTGGTCTCAAATGATGAAATCATTGGGAATCCAGGTCTAGATGGCCACCCAATACCATCACCAAACCAACGGCCAAGTGGAGCACAGGATTCGCATCCTTAAACAGATGATGAGGAACTTTATCAAGAAAAGACAAAACAACTGGTCCCAAGCACTCCCCTCAATAGCGGCAGCTATGAATGGCGCACCCCATGAATCCTTGGGTATCTCACCCTACCAGGCACTTTATGGACGACCATGGAAAATCTTTAACCCAGTTCAGTGATCAGCCAGTAAGGTACCAGCTGTCGACGAAATGTGGAATACCCATGAAGCAACAAGAATGGAAGTGGATATGGCCCTGAAGCACGCAACATTCAGGCAAACAGTACAAGCAGACAAGCGGCGGAAACCCCAAAGACGCCCCTTCAAGATTGGAACCAGAGTACTGGTTAGAGGACGGCCCTATACCTCTACACCTGGGCGATTGAGAAAGCTAGAACCCAGATGGTTTGGACCCTTCAAGGTATTAGAACATGATGTCTATACCGACAACTACAAGCTTGAATTACCCCGGCGAATGGAGCATCAGAAACCCTTCTTCCATGTATCTTCCCTCAAGGAATACCTGGAAAATGACCCAAATAGATTTGCATCTCGAAGGATGGACAGGCTGCCACCTATCATCATTGACAATGCAGAAGAATGGGAAGCACAACAAATCCTCGACTACAGGTGCCAGAACAACAGGGACAAATTCCTGGTACACTGGAAAGGATATGAAAGGACTGACGACACTTGGGAACCCATCGAGGACCTCGAAAACTCTTTGGAAATTATCCAAGAATACTGGACTACAAACCACCCAGTGGCCCCCCTACCTAACATCAATTCACACTATGTTAGAATGGTTTGGGAACCAATGGAAGTTTCAGAAACCCCCTGTGCAGCTGGACCTGTACCTGACAAATTTTGGGAACCACATGACGATGAGGAATATGACTCTAGCTATTTGGAATTTGACTACTTCAGTACCGATGATGACTCCCTCCTTTGGCACATGGATAGGAATGAGCACAAGGACTTGGAATAGAGTATGTCGTGTTTTAGATTGGGGGAATGTAAGATGTGTACATGTTCTGGCAACTGTATACTGGTTACGCTTATGTTTTCCTTTTTTATGTTATTTCATTTGTTATTGCTTGATTGATTGATTGATTGTTTCCTTACCAGTATCATTAGGATTCTGGTAACTTGTTATGTTTTGTTTTAGTTATCCCTTTTGCACCGGCAAGGTTTTGCCTTGGGGATTCCAAGGGAAGGAATGGTCATGTATAATGGCGGTAGAGATAAGGCTTCGTTGGAGGATTCCCTTGGGCTTTCAGGATTCCGGTAGGATCACAAGATTCCGGTAGTGTGCACTTACCAGTAATGACAGTGGTTGCGGGTTTTCAGGAACCTCTACCTTGGGTGGAGAAAATCATGTATTTAAGACAGGCTTCCTGACAAGCAGGAAATGCCAGACTTCAGACAGAACCTAGATATGAAATATACTTGGTTGAACAGTGATTCTCTTGCTCCCTTTTCCCCTTCGCTTCTTCTAAGACCTTCTTGTCTTTACCTCTCTTGTCTCCCTTAGGAATCGAACGATAGCTGGCCTACCGCCAATCCCTATTGTATTAGTTCATACAGGTTACCACCTGTTACAAAGAGGAAGTGGAGAGAGGAGTCAAAGGAGAAAGAAGAGAGTGCAAATGTAGCCTATGCTTTTGTGCAGGCACTAGCTGCCAGGCTTAATAATCAGTCAGTAAACAATGACTGGATTATAGACTTGGGGGTAACTCACTACCTGTGCAAGTATTGTTGACCCTTTGACAGCTTCAAACATCTTTCAACACTGGTGATGGTGCACTTGGGAGATAATTCAACAGTGCCGGTGATAGCGAATGGAACAATCAATCTACATCTATGTTCTAAGGTGGTGTTGATAGAAGCCTTATTTGTTCCGATGCTAAGGACATTACTATTATTCATCAGCAGTCGATCAATGAGAAATGACATCACATTCAAGAACCCAGCATGTTTTCTTGACCACTGTTTCTTTGGTTCTCTTATCTCCAGTGTTTATCAATTCAAATCTACCAAGTCGAACTTTGTTGCAGCCAGAAATGCAAGGTTGCCCCATACCTCAGCTAACACTGCCATTCTACCATCAATAGACCTATGTCATCAATGACTTGGGCACATCAACTATCAGACATTACATACCTTATTGCCGCATTCTATGTATAGCGGTGACCCTATCCCAAAGACTTCGACCTGTGAGATATTCATAAAAGCAAAGCATCAATGGAAGATCGAGAGGAAGCCAGCCCCAAGAACAACTCGTCCATTTGAGTTGGTTCATTCTGATCTGTGTAGTCTGATTTCAACTGAGTCTGCATCGGGATGATGGTACTTCCTCTTATACACAGATGACTTCTCACGAATGACCTGGGTATACTTTCTTCCAGGCAAGTCAGCCACACAAGTGGTGTCCATCTTCTAGGAGTTTGAGGCTTGCATTGACAAGTGCTTTCCTGAAAATCCAATCATTCAGTTTCACTGTGATAATGGAAAAGGTGAATACAATAATAGTCTATTTCACACAATCTTACAAGTATGTGGTATATCCTTCAAGCCTTCACCACTGTACATTCAATACAAGAATGGTTTAAGTGAAAGAATGATCTGAACTGTTATCACCAAAGCATGAGTGATGATACTGGACTCCTGCTCCCACAATGAATTGTGGGTGGAAGTGATAAACATGGCAGTTTATCTTCACATGTGAACTCCCTCTTGATCAGCTGGAGGTGTCACCCTGTATGAGAAACTTTAAGGTCAGAAAACAGAACTTGGGCATTTAAGATGTTTTGTTTGTATTGTCTACAAACTAATTCCCGAGGCACAGAGAAAAGGGAAATTTATGGAGCATGCGAAGAAGTGTGGATCCTTAGGCTATGTGGATGAAACAGCCAAGATATGGTGTCTTTGGGATCCCCAAAGCAGAAGAGTGATTCAGGCATCTGATGTCCACTTTGATGAATCAGAAGCTATCAGTGAGTGGCAAATTGTTGATGAAGAGTTAGAAATGCTCAGGTCCTTCCTGCATTCCTGAAAATATGCTGCTCAAGGAAGATGACTCAGTTCCTTCATTCTGAGTCCACGATCTCCACATTGTTTCCACTGTGTCTCCCTGTCACCTGTTGAACGTGCATGACCAGGCAGCAATCGAGAGTGGTAGAAGAAGCCATGTAGACCCTACTACTGTTCCGGAAGAGTATAGGAAGGCAGCTACAGTTGTGGAAAGTAGCCCGAGACTTGGGAACCTACCATTACCAAAGTTGCGACATTCAGGTCAACTCAGATACCTGGCTCAAGCATACTTCGTGGTGCTTGAGTCTGGAGCCAGTGATGAGGTTGAGGGAGACCCGCTTAGCTACTGGGAAGCCCTTGACCAGCATCACTGTGCCAATTGGAAAGATGCTATGGGCGCGGAGTTCTGTTCCCTGATAGAGAACCAAACTTGGACATATTGTTCATCAGTCCCCTCTGGTGCACACCCCATTGGTTGTAAATGGATTTATTTGCTTAAGACGAATCCTGATAGTAGTTGACGGTTCAAAGCACACTTGGTGATAAAGGGGTATGAACAGACACACTTTGGAGAGACATTTCCTCCAGTCGTAAACTTAGTAAGTTTGCGCTTGATCTTGGCCCTATCAGTATCAAATGGGTGGGAGATTGATCATATGGATGTCATGAGAGCATTCCTTAACCCCCCTGTCAATGATAATATCTACATGTTTTTACCAGAAGGTATCAAATGGCTTGACCCAGATAAGACAGCCAGAACAAGTGTCTGGAAACTAAACAAGGCTCTCTATGTGCTTAAGAAAGCACCATGGCTTTGGTATCATGACATCAAAAAGTTCCTACTTTCAATCGGCCTTCGAAAGTCTCTCAATGATCCTAATCTGTATCGGTCGAATGATTGTCAGCTTCTACTAATTCTTTATGTTGATGATTTTTTACTTGCCTCAGAAAGTCATTGTCGAATTGAGGAAACGATACACCTCCTCCATGTGAAGTATCAGATGAATGATTTACATGGCAGTTCCTTGGCTTAGAAATTGAATGTTTACCAAATGGAAACCTTCAACTTCACCAGGAACAGTTTATTGTGAAGGTTTTACAGTGCTTCAACATGGAACACCGCAATGGCATTCATACTCCAATAGAGATTGGTAGGAAGTTGCTTCTGACTTAGGACACAGACAAACTAGCCAAACCACGAGAATATCAGTCCTAGGTCAGTAGCTTGATGTATTTAGCTATCAGAATGAGACTCAATATCACCTACTCAATCGCAGCATTAAGTAATTTTATCACAAAACTGACTACCAATCACTTGCTTGCTGCAAAGAGACTACTCCAATATCTAAAGCAAACAGCTGCTCTAGCCCTTGTTTATAACTCTATAGATGGTTTAGTTAGCTACAGTGACTCCGACTTCACTAGAGACCTAAACAATCAGAAATCTATGTCAGGTTATGTTTTCACTCTTGCTGGTGCTGCTGTATCTTGGAAATCTAAAAAGCAATCTCTAGTATCATTATCATCTACAGAAGCAGAATTCATTGGCTGCTCTGAGGCAACTTGAGAAGCAATTTGGCTGTGCTGACTCTACAACAAGATTACCAACAGTCAACCAGAAACAAATAAGCCACCTATTCAACTACTGCTCTCTGATAGTCAGGGAGCTATCAGCCTTGCTGAATCTCCATGCTTCAATGATCATACCAAGCATATTGATATGAAGTATCACTTCGTTTGAGATTCATGCACTTAAGGTCACATCCATCTCGAATATCTACCCACTGTTGAGATGACTGCTGACATCATGACAAAGTCATTGCCATGAGTCATCCATCAGTGACACGTCACAGGTATGGGGTTATCAGGTTTGAGTTGAAGGGTGGGAGGAGCACTTTTAAATTTGACTTAGTTTGTTTCCTTATTTTTGTTTTCATTTTCTTATCATATATGGGACACTCTTTTTCCTGGCTACAGTCATTGACAGGTTTTTTAATGAGGTTGCTGATGTCATCATTGTCTTTCTTTTCTCTGTACTTCTGAGCGAATGTTATCTTGAAGGGTGAGAGTGTTTTTATGCAGCAGAGGATATTAAGAGTTGCTTCAAGATAACCTCCGGCATTGCATGGTCTGGACTCCTACAAGGAGAGGTCTGGCTCTAGACTCCAGGAAGGAGTGGTGGTGTGGCACAAGAGTGAAATGAGGAGCAAAATGAGGAGTATTATAGGATGAAGTGAGGAGCGGTTATGTGATGGAAGGGATGGACATTCATGAAGCTGGGTTTTTGATAGCATATAGTCTGATCCACCTTGATGTCAAGTAGATAGAAGTTTAAGTCTTTCATACGGTTAAGAATTACACACAAACTTTGATCAGAACTCATTACCAAATTTCCCTATTTTCTTCTATTCACTTTATCTATCCACCACATCTCATATATTTTCCATTCCTTATTAAGAGAAGGTTTTAACATGGCTTCACTGAAGGTAAGGTGTTGAAACATACTTCTGGCACTACTGTGGTGTCACTCGTACTATTGCTTTTTCTCCTTACATCAAACCTTACCGCACATCTAGATCATCTAGTACTATTGAAGATACCTCCTTGCATTTCTCTCACTTTTCTTTCCCTTGTTATTGTTATTGTTCGCTCGACCTTTTTGTCTCGCTCCCAACAGTAGATAGTCAGGGTCTTTCGCCCTTCCCTTTGAGTTAATCAAGCGTTCTCGTTTCTCAAGCAATTAATCACTTCTTCGTATCATCATTCCATTCCAATATCCTCACAACATAAGGTGTACCGTGGGTAATGAGTGATGGGGTGTGATCGCATATAGGGCTGCCGGAAATGGGTGACATGGGAGTCAGTGCATGTGGGGAAATGGACAAGGTGAGAAAAGAGATATGGAGAAAACACAACACAGAGTTATAACAAGACCTAGGAGAGCAGCTGTCCAGATCCTTGAGACTAACAAACAATTCATCTGTTGGTGTAACAGTTTCACTGTCCAAGAATCCTACTACCCCAAATCCAACTTGAGCCTACTAGGATGGTAAGAGACTTTCTCCAATAATAACAAATGACTAATCACAAAATAAAAAAATCTTTTCCCGCAAGCGCATTTCAACATCTTTTGCAGTCAAATCCGACTTCTGAGAAAATGATTAAAAAAGGGGGGCTGATTCAGAAAGTAATCATGAATTTGAAGAAAGGTGACATACAATAAAGGAACTTCAACCTAGTTGAAAGCCAATGTATTTATAACAAAAGTAATACATGAATTGCAAACTGTCCACCTCCTACCAAAGTACAGTGCACTGAGGTATGGTACACTGGAGAACAGGGGAACACTCTGCTTTCATCTCAATTCTTTAGGCCCCTCCTGGCAGTTCTGTACTTTTCCACTACCAGTATCCAAAAGCAAACTATACATGAACATACACGACCCAGGAATTGAGGTCTTGCATTTCATAACCCCCAGGCATACCATAATCTTGAAACCATTTCCATTCATTATCTGCCCAAACATTTTCTCTCAAAATTCAAAGTTCGTTTTACAGTGACATATCGTCATTTCTCGACTAGCCAGTATGAAAGATTGAAATTATAGGCAGTGGATCGGGAAATAAAAGTATCTTTGTGGGGGACAAAGAGGTTTAGTGAAGGGCTCATTCGCCAAAAACGAGTGCCTAGAGACTCCATAATTATAGAAATAATTCCAATAAAACCGGTGAAAAATGCAACATAATGAAATAACAAACATGCCCGAAACTGATGCAAACGTCACACAGCCTTCCACGACGATCCTCGATGTTGTGACATGCCCAAACAGTGCCAAAGACAATTTGCCAAAAATCCTAAATCCGGTCCTCCGGGCAACCTAAATCCTGTCCCCAATTGCCCCATATCTCCTATGATATATCCTATATCCTACATCCTACGTCATTGTGCAATTTACACAAATTCCAATACATCCACGTCGTCCAACGGGAATCAGGGATCGCAGGGGATTTACAACAAAAACAACCATTCCAGCAACGTGACATATGACAAACATAAGAAAGGAGAAAAGTGCCTTAGCCCCAACTATTTATGATTTTACTATGTAGTATTTCGGGTCGTTTGTAATGAGAACGAAATCTCGATAAGGTGAAAGGGAAAAAAAAATTGAAAAGGAAAATGAATAAATAATATGCCTTTATCTCAACTCTCTATTTCACCATTGGGTACCTCCGCTTATTGAGCATGTGGACTGTGAACGCCTGAATAGAGGGTACATATCCAGTGCCCATTCAGATAATTCCCCCTCAGATATGATGATATCAGGGTCACCAAGTGGTGATGTATCGAAGAGCGTGCGGTATGGGATTACCAGATCATGTCCAGCGGGGCTCACTGTTCCCGCACGGTCAATATGAAAGTATTGGCCGAGACCTGGTGTCCATGTCATGGTATTTCTCCCGGCCCTGCCATCAGGATCTGCAATCATTTCCCAACACTGCAACTCCAACTGGTTTGGGTTCTCGAAAATCTCGATAATGATTACCATCCTGATTCGCTCTCGGCCGTTCTCTAATCACATCTGAGCATCGCATCGCAGGCCGGGTAGACTTCCCGAGTATCCCACTTCAACAATGAGTGCACTGGCAATCATCTTCCCGTGTATCAATTGGTTTGAAGCCCCCGTCACCATCTTTTGTCCTGTCACCGGGAAAGTACAACTTGGTGCCCCCAACAGGGCACAATGAATATTCTGGATGTCCGGGAATGTTGGCAACAGTGTTCTGAATCTTAAGACAGAAACTCCCGCTCACGTTTTCGTGCACAGCGCCGGGCATCAGCCTGATGATGAGCCCTTCCATTGTTTGCTCGTAGGTGAATCGCGCCGCTTTGCTAATACCGAGTTCCTCCATTGCCTCCTGGATGGGCTCGACCATATCTTTCGGAACACAGGTGACAAGCCTGTAGCAACCGGTTTCGGAATCAAGACATGTTTCAACTTTCACCTTAATTTCTGAGGCTAGGTCGACAGGAGTGAAGAAACGGTGCATGTTCAAGCCTGGGATCAGTGCCACTAGTTTGATGAAGGTCGCGCGGGAAGGTGCAAAGTGATTTGCGATAGAATGAGAGACCTCATCAAACCTGAGAGACTTGGTTGATGCATGCATAGCAGAGGTTCTTGGGGTGTCCTGCTGGATGTAAACTTTGGAGAATTGGAACGTGATGGAGGTGTAGTAGGCGTGTGGTAGAATGATTCTAAAAGTGTGATGAGGGGAGATGGTTGTTAAGACTGTGTTTGTGTGAACGAATAAGGGGATAGGTGGTGAGAGGAGGAAATTGACTTCACTTTAGTAGAGGAGTAGCAGAACGATATTGAAAAATGGTAGAAAGGGACGTAACTAGAGGCTTTCTCGCCTTCGGCCGCTGCAGTGTTATCAAGCTTACTTACGGGCCGTTTGACATGCCTCAATTTCAAATTCCCGATTTCAAACTTTACCTCACGAAGCAGGTTTTCAAAGAATTATCAATTTTGAAATAGGATACTTGTAGACTAATCGAAAGGGGTTAAAGTTGGCTGGATTGGGTGAGGTAGCCATTGGTAGAAAGGGTGGGTGCCTTTGAATGTAACATTTCTTGGAATTCAGACTCTGGCAAGACTTTAAAGTTGAATATAATGAAAGAAACAAGGATAGGCTATGAAAATTAATGTATTGTAAGGAGCTTAACATCTTGCACATACAGCCCGGCAACAGTGGGCCTAGATGAATGTGGGTTGCTGCAATATGTACTGTTGAAAGTGAATGGTTTTCAGGGCTCTTAAGGTTCTGCTATTATTTGATACCAATTTGAACGGTATAAAAGATATACGCAATTGGATTATTTCAGCGGCGAAAAAAAGAAAACGCCAGTTTCAAATTCTCCCCACTATTCATTTCATATTCATGTCCTGCCAAACAGCCCAACATTTCAAAAGGTGACTAGACTCCAAATGGGCGTTCGGGGTGGCTGAAACTTGAAATTGAGACCTGCCAAACAGCTCCTTGCTAATTTAAGCGCACCAGGTATGGCACCCTCGGATGTACGTCACAAGACAGCAAGTAAGAATCACTCGTGCAGCTTGCGCTGAGTCTCGAAACCATCATATCCACATCCCAAAACCCCATTTCAACAATCTACTACTTGAACTACCAATTTCTTCCTTTCCACCATCCGAGGCTTGACGGCAGTCCCAGTTACATATTCCCGGTTTACATCGCTCTGCTCTCTCGCTACCGGCGCATGTGTGCTGGCGCCAGGTTTACAATGTCACATCATGAATCAAAGCGTGTCTTTCTTTCTTCCAACTGACGAACTTCCTCCATGATAAGCCACCTGAACAGATAAACCAAAATTATATCGTAGCTTGGTTGTCTGATGGATGGAACAATACCTACGGAAACTACAGAAGTTCCTGGATGATTAACAAATTACAAATGAAATCCATAATATCTCGATATCTCCGTATCCCCTCCATCACTTTCCTGCTTACCCGGTGTGTGCTCAGTCCCACGGTAACGCATTTACATATATACAATGCGATGGAGATACGCTGGGATCTCGGTGCCGATAGTGATTATCCTTCGTTTCCTGGAAGTGTGTTGATTAATAATGTTTGAATAATCCGAAACTTCACGGCTGTAACGTATAATACCGGAAAACGGGAATTCACACTGAATGCTGGGTAAATGTGTCTCTTCCCACCGAGTTCAGGCCAAGTTGGATTCCGGAGTTCTGAGCCACAGTGCCGGAGTATGGGTTTTCCTTTCCTCCTCCGGATGAAAGCTAGCTCCCATCTACTTGTAGCATCTCTTTTGAAATCTGAAGATTTTTGTACTAGAACAGCTCACGGGTCTGGTATGTTTACCGTAAGCTACACTGGTGTATCGTACCGTATGGTATATTACACCATGTAATGATAGCGATTCGACAGTTGAAAATAATGGTAATGATTGGTTCGAGTGTTTAGTTGAGTGAAACAAACACAGTAAAATGAAACGAGTATTTGATTGTACACGGTATTCGGTAGAAGTAGAAGTGATAGCACAAGAGGAAGTGAATTGTATTGATGGTTAAGATAATAGTCGCTTGTTATGACTATTGATTGATACCATTTAGAAACGAAAGGGAATGCAGAGGAAATGATATAGAGGGAAAACCACTCAGAGCTGGTGAGCTCATTACGTGCAGGCTACATATGTGTGCCACTAGTGTTTTCTAGTGTCGGGTATCTCCAACAGTATTCTACTGGTGTCGGATATTTTCAACATCGATGAAATTCGGAGAGAAGGATTGAGAGAGAGAAAGATAGAAAGTGTGGAAAAATAGAGTAAGCAAGATAAAGTGGATTTTGTTATAGTTGATAATAATGATGAAATTGATTGATATTGATCGTACTAAGCATTGACGGTGATAACATCAACTATTTATGCACTCCAAAATCCTGTACAACCACCAGAATTTCCCTTTCATTCCGTACCAACCCTCATTCCAAACAACAACATCCTTACACCAAATACCAACCACATCATTCCAAGTACTAACCAACATTATTCCGAATACAAACCAACATTCCTAACACCAAGTACCAATGTCATTCCGGCAACAATCTTTTAACGGATTCCTGACAACAATCGACTCCTTACCTACGCCGAGTGACTTTTGGTGATCTTATCTCACAATTTATTTTTATCTTTTTCTCGCTAAGATTGGAAACTCCACCTATCAAATAACACCCAGTTGAGGCTAAGGTACTTTGCGCATCCTTCATGTCTCTGGATAGGCATCGTTGCTGCAATGACTACTTTCTTTTGTGTCAATGTTCTTTTGGCAGGAGAGATGGTTCTGTTTTAACGAATAGAAATATCTTATACCCCATTACTCGCAGTTGAGCTTGGAACCTTCGTCTACTTTGTTGTATTTCTGATCTACATTGTTGGCTGTAATGGCTACGATGGGAGAATGGTTCTTGTGAGGGGATTGAGAGTGTTGATGGGAATGATTGGAGATAACGCACAGGAAATCGTGACTGTGAAACATCAGCCGTTCTTGTTCATTTCACATTTTCACTTGAAACTTCGCTTACTGTAATTATTTACGTTGCAGATATTGTGGTTGTGGTCCATGGGATTGGAAAGGGAATATCACTATTGTAAATACTGTACAATGCTGTTGTTTTGCCCCACAACTCGCCTTCATACCTTATCAGTTGCTGATCGACAGACCTCTCCGAAACGAAGGACCGTCACCATCAGCACCGAGACCCCAGTGTATCTCCATAACTTCGCATATATGTACATGGGTTGCCATTGGACTGATTACACACCGGGTATACGGGAAAGTGATCGTGAGGGTAGGAGATATCGAGGTGTTAGGCGTTTTATTTGCGCTTTATATATCATCAAGTAATATCTGCCGTTTCCGTAGGCATTGTCCCAACCGCTAGACTGCCGAGCCACGATACAAATTGGCTCGTTTGTGCACGCGGCATATCGTGGAGGGAGCTCTTTCGCTGGAAGAGCGAAAGACACGCTTTGATTTATGTTACCGAATCTGGAAGACCCGATTCAGATATGATGGCAGTATAACGGGCGCCTAGTGCATTCTTATGTGCATTTTCCGGCTAGAGTAGCAGAGATGTATGCGCCACATCGAGGATTTCAGGAGTATATAACTTGAACGGCAATCTTGCATTACGGAAGAAAGAGCCGAAAGTGAAACTTCTTTGCAGAGCAGTGGATTGTCGAGGTGGTGCTTTGGGGATATGGATATGATGGTTTAGAGAGTGAAGGAACGCTGGAGGTCTATGTTGTTTGGAAGAACAGCTTGCGCCTGCTGGATGGTCATACGGAGGAATTGGTACGGGATACGGAAAGTAAGTGGACCACACTAGAACGCACGGAAGTGCTGATTGATTTGCTGCTTGGCTTGCTGGTCGAGTGTGAACTCTGCTTCTGAAAACTGTACGTAAAAGTGTTTATATCTATGCCTGGTTCCCAGACTGTTGCTTCTTGCTGCTCATTGAAGGATCTGTTCTGCTGTGAGGTCCCCTTCTGAATCGGTATCACGGTCTTCTAGTGGTCGGTGGCTTCCAGCAGATGCTGAATGTTCAGTTTCTGGGTCTGAATTATGTTCTGTTTCCAATGTGTTCTGAGGGAACCCAAGCCAGTAAGGTAGTCTAGATATCATTCCTGACTGTGTCCTTCAATGGCCACTTTGTTCTGAATTTGTGAATGTAGCACCTGAGGTAAGAGTATCTGTCCTTGCTGCTGCTGCTTCTAACTAGTTATCAAGATATGGGAAGTGTGATCAATTCTACCTAATATCCTCACTCCTGAGAACATGTGAGTACCTGCAGAGGGTTTACTTACCCACTCAGAGGAAAAAAAATTAACAGGCTGTAGCCTGTATGAACTAATACAATAGGAATAGAGTGGTAGTCATGTTAGCATACAATGCCTAAGGGTGACTGAAGAAATAAAGATCGAAAAGCCTTAGAAGAAAGCAAAGAGGGGAAAAGGAACAATAGGATTACTTTTTAACTAAGTATATTTTTGATCTAGGTTCTGTCTGATGTCTGGCAGTTCCTACTAGTCAGAAAGACTGTCTTAAATACATGATATCCTCCACCTAAGGTAGAGGCCTCTGAAAACTCACAACTACTATCATTACCTGTAAGTGCACACTACCAGAATCCTGTGATCCTACCAGAATCCTGAAGGGATAAGGCAATCCTTCAAGCAAGCCCTTTCTCTACCACCTGTATACACAACTATTCCTTGTCTTAGAATCCTTAAGGCAAAGCCTTACTGGTACATAAAGTATAAGCAATACAATTCATAAAACAAAATACCAGAATCCTAATCATACTAGTAGTAAAATGAAATCAATCAAAGCAAACAACATAAGCAAGAACAAACTAGATAACATGACAAAGGAAATGCAAGTGTAACTAGTATACAGTTACCAGAACATGTACATATATTACAGGTATAGAAGTATCATGATTTTCAATAGTTGCTACCAAGTTGAGAGATGTTGTTGTCAGAAATAAATCACTAGGATTCATGTCAGTATTCCCAAGTGGCCAGTATGAACCATGTGTCAGCAGCCCAACCAGTCTACCCATAATTTTGAAAAGCCTGGGTCAGTTTGATCACAATTATTCAAAGCAGCCAAAGCCCAGAGTGCCCAGGTGACTGCTGGGTTTAATTTTTCTGCAACTCATGTCAAAGCAGTTAGATGCAGAGGCAATCGGGTCATATTCGCAAATGGCAGACAGGCTTTAAGTTTAATCAATCAAAATAGGAGAATGAGAGGAACATGCTCCTAGTGCTATACATTTTGCCTCAGACAAGTCCATGTCATCCAACAATCAATCCCAACCTTACACACATCTACTCAACCTTTATACTGCTCTACCTCAAGACACTTCATGCAATTGTTCACACAACTCTCTGACTAACTCAGGTGAATATGTATTAACAGAACAATTTTTTTATGAAAAATTACAGTAGTCCTGATGAATAATAAATCTTTCTTAGTAATGAAACTCAAATGATTACATGAAGCCTCGACCTACAGGTGAACCAGGCTAGGCCCAGCTTTTATTTTGAAAAGCCACTTTCCCACAGTACAGCCCAGCTGTCCCTGAAAACGCCTGGGTCCATCAGGCGGTACTCCAAGCCGGGCAGACTGGCTGCTTTGGTTCACTGGTTCATATTCATGGAGCACTTCTTGCTACAAGTTTCCTCATTCACCTCAAGAGCCCACATCGTACGTGAGATGACAGAAATGTATTTTTCATTAATTTAGGCAATGGACAACAGCTAGTCCTAGAATTCTGCACCTCTTACTATGGACCTAAAGCCCTAAGACCATGTCTATGACAGAAGCTAGAATACTATAACATCTGACCTTCCTTTCCCACAACTAACTCCTCATTTCCTGATCTCCGGAAAAGTACCAATCATAATTTGGTCACTAGCATTCTCGACCAGTGCACGGACTGTGATTTCCATTGGTTTTGTATCAAAAAATACCCACTCGGACCTAGGGGCAGTGGTAAATATGTTCAGGGACAGCAATTGGTCTCCCTGGCTCGTGCTCCCTGAAATCCGGTAAAAGTCATACCAACTGATGCGGCCATGTTGGAAGATGTGGTTTGCAATCTGTATGCCAGCTTCTCTGAACTACCCCCCCTGTTCCATTCCTCCTTTGAGCAAGACTCGCCGTGCATCGGCAAGAAGTAATTCTCCAACCCCTGCCAGGACTAGTTAGTCACAGATTACTTGTCTTTATTTCAGACACTAGATCGGGGAAAGACCAGCAAAGTCCTGTCCGGAATCGAGTTCATGAACGGCTGTCACCAAAAGCCCAACACGGCCCCCCACAAGACTGTAGATATCCTGAGCAACTGATTCACTTATGGCTCTCTTATTACAAAGAAAGTCAATAGCCTCATCGTGGTTCATATCTCCAATCTCCATCACCTTCCCTAGCCTGGAGCTGGCAGAACGACCTATGTCAGTACGAAGTATATAATTAGCATGTTTGTCACGAAAGCCAGCAACTCGAAAATCTAAATGGAACTTGCCTAGCATTTGGATCGGCGCCCCCCCTTCACTAGTGACAAAGACTGTAATAAACAGTCCATCATCGGCCGCATCCTTCGCCATATCCTGCAAAATGTTAAGAAGCTTTGGGTTAGCCTAAGCCAGACGGTTGATGTTGTCAAGGACCAGCACAGGGGAGCGGCCCTTGTTCTTTTTGAAGACCTTAGCCTGGTTATGGAATTCCTCAAAAACCTTGACCAGGATTGCCCTATCATCTATTACACATTAGCTGCTGGAAAATAAGACAAGGCATTAGTCACTCTGAAACAGTCAAATTCTTTGCCAGGTACACTAAATCATGTCTATGATATCGAGTCAATTGAACCTTGCAATGCCAGTATTGATATCCAGAAATAGCTAGCTGCTGACTCATGGTGAAGAAGTGTGCATGTCTACAAACCCTACTGTTTCGGAGCGACCAAGGGATAGTAAAGTAAGAGACTCACCAGCCGCCTCCCCAGCACTGATACCCCAGTAAGACAACAGCATATCATGCCAGAAACGAGTAGCGGGGGTCCAGTGGAAGGCTTTTGCAAATTCTTCCGCGAATGTCTTATCGCTAACACTGTTGGGACTAATGTTCACGTAAAGGATACCATCCAATTGATGCCCAATATGACGGACCAAGGTAGTTTTGCCGGTTCCGTGATTGCCGACAATCATGTTATAGCGAGCATAGTCACTTTGAGGCTTTAGGATAGACTCGATGGCTCGCGTGGCACCCTGGCGCTCGACAAGCGTCGCCTTCCTCTCGACATCTGGGACAGCTCCCGTTGCTAGTGCACTACGGAGTCTTTTCTCTCTGACACGATTACTGTACTGTGCATAAACAACATTACACACAGAACCAGCAAAAATGGTGGCTAGACCGAGCCCCAAGGGAGTCTGAAGGAGAGCCTTGTATCGTTAGTTTAGTAGATGCAGTAAGGTACTAGACAGGGTGGGCACTTTAATCTTCCCATAGAACAATCTCCGCGACTCCAGACATTTCACAAAAAAGCTCCGGATATGGTGAGAGGAGCAGGATAACCCACGGGACCCCCACGTGGAAAGTCCACGGTGAGTTCCCTGGTGAAAATACTTCGGAGCTGAAGCCTGGAACCGGGAGCATGGGAGATGAGATGCTGGAAACTGGTGGATATGGAAGCTGGAAGCAAAAGAGGTGCAGGGAGAGTAAAAGCGAGGAAAAGGATAAGGCGGGATTCGAGCGGCCCTAGCAGCCATCATAGTTGCAGATGGTATTGTTGGTAGATAGAGTTTGTTGTGCAATCTTGGTGGTGGGGAAGGTAGAAGGAGAAGCAGGAGGAGGCTGGCAAGTGAGGGGAAGAGGAAAGGATGGTTGTCAACCAAATAGCAAACAAACAAACCCAGCGGACCATGTCTTCGGTACGCGTGGCAGAACTAATGGCTTTCGAACCCTCCCATGAGGCTCGTATGGTGCAAAGCATCTAAAGCGTGTACCAAGGTGGGTGCATTGATGAAATGCTTGTATTTGTGAAGGGTAAAGGGTTTGGATTAATTTAAGTTGTGTAAAATATAAAAATAAATTAAAAATACTGGATCTAGACCAGAGTTGAACACTGAACCTCCAAAACTCAATTGTAATATTCCGAACCCTTTTTTGAATGTACGACATATATCTATATATATATCTATAATATCTATATCTATAATATACTGGAATATCTCCCAAGCCTCACCCTCATTGGTCGGTCAAATTGATGGGTCACGTGCGCTGGGCCCGAAGAACCTCACCCAAACTTTTTTTTTTTCTTTTGCCCTACCATGGTACTGTGGAGGATATTTTATGTCACGCTAGAATTGGGTAGTAAACCCCATGTTGTAACTAGGGCTTCATTGCCGTGACTTTTGTTTCTTAGCTAGTTTGTTTTTAGGGTTAGGGCACGTGACTAGTGCAGCCTTGTGGGGCACTTGGGAGTTTTCTGTTGTGGTCATCGACAACCAGAGAACAACCGACCCACAGAGAAAGAGACGAGCACTGAGACGAGAGAGAACACAGCCGAGAGCAAGAAGGAAATAGCTAGGGACAGAGAGACATCGGGATCCGCGACAGATCCGCACCTGTAGAGGAATTGAGAGGTAGATTGTTTTTCTTTTATTTTGTTTTTACATCGGAATTTTCCGAGAATAGTTTGAGATGGAGAATTATCCCGAGAGTGAGGGAGTTAAGTCATCAGTGTCATTTCTAGGATTGCATTGAGATTACTTTTTTTGTGAAGAGGTGAGAGAAGAGAAAAGTGATCGAGCTTCGTGCCTACCCTCCTGGAGGGGAGATGTCAACAGCTGGTGCCCAAAAGGTGAGGCTGAGGACTTAATGGCCTATTAGCTCAGTCAAGAACAGAGTTTGACTTACTGTCTTGGTTCAACCTACAATTTTCACTTTCAACCTACTATTTTACTACAATTACCTCCTCCCTTCAGTTTCAGTATGTTACGAAAATTTATACACAATTTCAGTCCATTGCTTGGATTTTCAGTGGGACTGTTGACTTTAGTAAGGGGAAGTTTGCTTGACACCTTCTTCACATCACCTGGCTATTTTCCAGCTGTGACTCTAAACATGCAAGCTCCTGAGTTTTGTAAAGAAGTAGGAGAAAGTGTGAGAAAATTCTTGAGCTTGTGTGTTCCCCACTGGAGAGAACGAGAGTGCATCGAACATGATGATATGGACGTGTCTGATAGAGCTATATGGTTAGCCTATTAGTGCAAGCTGAACTGACCAGTTAGGGAGTTTGTCAATTCATTGAGCGATGAGATCTCAGATGACTACGAGAGGGTAAAGGAAGCTCTAATTGATTGTTTCGATGGCAACTATCAGTGTGGTGACCAACATGAGTAGTTTCTCCATGAGATGCTCGAGATACAACAATCACCAATGCAATCCTTAGATGATTATGTGAAGGCGTCCTGGGCAATTGCCACTCACATCTCAAAATACAAGGAGGATGTCTTAACTTGTTGCTTTGTGAAAGGAATTGCTCATGATTAGTTGAGATGGTTACTGACTACAAAGTGTAATGTGGACAACCCATTTGAGAAGTATGCCACTGAGGTCATGAGGATTGGCTGCACATTCAGTAGTAGGTCCTCTACCTATACACTCATTGAATCACCCCTGTTGGAAATGTGTGATATACTGAAAGTAGTGACTGATCCTATGGGGACTATTGTAGTTAAGGAATTAAGAGCAGTCATGGGTATTCTTGGAGATCTTGTAGTGGCATCAAAGAAAAATCAGCTCCTATATCTGGAGGATGAGTTTGTCATTGACAAGGTCATGGTTATTGACAATAGATACTTGGGACCACATTTTCCCCCTCACAATAATGCTGGATATCAGTCAAACTTTCAAGGGCCATGGAGCAGAATAGGGTCCAGTAGCCACTATCCTGAATATTCACTGGGAGCTGCTAACTATGGGAGAAGGGAGACTGGTGTTACGATCCGCTATAGGATCTCTCCTATTTATATCTTGCAACAGGCAACGAGTCTGTAGTTAGCTTCTCTTAAAGGTAATCCTTGCTTACCTTCTATTGTATTCTCTGTTCTTCGAGGATTTTTAATACTTGTTATCTTACGCCACATCTTAGATATTGACCGTTGTCAATACTAAGTCCTTATGGCACTAATTAGTAGTAGTCTTGTCCTTCTTCCTGATCGTTGGTTCTTGTAGATAAAGAACGTAAAGGTGTTTTATTGATAACTTATAAGATAGGAAATAACTTAGGTGGTTGTGTGAAGAACTAACTATCAGGTCCTATCGACCTCCTTATATAGTTCTTCCAGCAACCCACTTACAAATCAAATGAGTCACAACTGTGACTCATACACTTGGGTAACATATAACCTCATGACCATATTTGGTCATGTGCGAAACCTCATGACTCATATAAACGAAGTCATGTCTCTTAATCCTCATGACTCATAGGCGTACCTATGAGTCAACGCTCAACATACCCATCAAATTCAAACATAACAACTATGACTTATAACTGTGAGTCATGTGAAACCCAATAACTCGTATGTGAGTTATAGTGTGAAAACATATCATTGTATAACTCAAATGAGTCATGTAAAAAACCTTTAACAAATGAAATACTTATAACATACAATTGTATATTATGTGAAACCATTACAAACCATCCCAGGTTTGTAATACTAACTCCCCTTTCTCCAAATCCTCAGTCCCTTGAGGATCTGTGATTGTACTCATAGTAGTACACATCTCTTTCTACATTCTTTTGTAGCTGACCTATGTCATCGGCAATTCTTCTGATCCTCCTTTCCACCTCTTTTCTAGCATATCTTTCTCTTCCTAGTTCTTTTTCCAAGGCCTTGTTTCTGAGTCTCAGGCCTTTTTCCTCTCCTCTTAACCTATCAATGGATTTTCGTGCTCCATCCAGTGTCCATTGTAGTTGTTGGATTGTTTTTTGTAAGTCTTCAATTGTTTTCCATTGGTCTTCCTTTGATACAAACTTTTTATCCCTCTCTTTTTCCTCTGGTTTCGTCCCTGAAACCTGGTTTTCCCCCCATCTTACTCTTTTCTTTCCACCTTTGTGGAAAGAGTAATGGGTCCGCATGCAATCTTTTGCATCAATCTTTTCATGTTTCGGTCCCTTTGGTGTGAATGGTGGGAAAGATTCCCAGTTCTTTTCCCAGCTATTGGTGTCGCTGGATCTATTTGAGCTAGTAGTTACTGTTCTGGCCATGGGCCAGAAGTTGTGTCTTTCTTTTGCATCCTTATAGATAGGGCACTCTTTGTCCATGCAGGCTGTGAAGTGATATGTGGCATGCTCATCTTTCTTTTCTTCGAAATATATTTTGCTCCAGTCTTCATTTTCTGGGTCTGGGCTTATGCGGATATTGTTAGTGGAAGGTAGAGACTGCATTTTGGGCACTGTTGAAGTTAGTGGCTGGGTACCACTCTTGATCATGTTTTGCGGGATAACCGGTCCACTTGGCTCGGTATTGTAGTTTTCTGTAGTGTAGTCTTGAATCTATAATTTGTTCAAGTTCATATTCATCTTCTCCTTCTATTTCAATAGGAGGAGGGGGGAGTTTCTTTTGTGAGGGTAGAGGGTTGTTTGAATAGAGTTCGAGTTTACTAATGTGGAAGACTGGATGTTTTGTTTTCATTGAGGTTGGGAGGTCTAGTTTATAAGCTTTTTCTGCAATTTTTTCGATGATCCTGTATAGTCCGATTTTTCATTAGTCCAGTTTCTTTGATGGTCTCGTGGTCTGAATGTCTTTCATAATTAACCAGACTTTATCTCCTGATTCTAGTCTTGAATCGGGTTTTCTGTGTCGATTGTTATTTTCAATCATTTTGTCTTGTACCATTTGTATCTCTCTCTGGATGGGTTTGTGTAGTTTGCTGATATCTTCCTTTTTCAATATTCCTGGTAACTCTGTATGCCCCATGGGTTCGTTGATGGGGTAATGTCCATAATTCACATAGAAGGGTGTTGTTTTAATGACATCTTGTCTCATGTTGTTGTATGTGAACTCCGCAAATGATAGCCATCCTTCCCAATCCTGTTTGGAGTATTCTACATATGCCCTTAGGAATTGTTCTAGAGAGGCATTTGTTCGTTCCGTTTGACCGTCTGTCTGAGGATGAAAGGCTGTGCTTATCTTTCATGTGATGTCGAATCCTTTGGTCATCTCTTTCCATAGGTCCGATGTGAATATTGAACCTCTATCACTGATGATGTCTTTCGATAATCCATGCAGTTTGAAAATATTTTTCATGAATAGCTGTGTGAATTGTTTTGTTTTCATATCCTTCTGACAAGGTATGAAATGAGCCATCTTGGTCAGGCGATCTACGACAATCCATATGGCATCATAGTTGTTTGATTGTGGTAAGTCTGTGATGAAATCTATACTGATTGATTTCCATGGTTTTTCTGGTATCTGTAGTGGTTGCAATAGTCTATAGGGCATGTGATGGCTTGGTTTTATTCATTAACATGTGTCGCAGTTTTTGACATATCTCTTAATGTCTTGACGCATGCCTGGCCAGTAGTATGTTTGTTGTGTCAATTCTAATGTCTTGGCTATTCCGCCGTGTCCGTTTTGTGGTGTGTCGTGATTCCTTCTGATTGTTTCGGTTCTTATTGGTTCATTTTCTCATAACCAGATTTTTCCTTCATACTACATATATCCTTCTTTCCAGTCGCATGACCCTAATGCAAGCTTTGGATATTCCTTGTCTTTTCTTTCGATGGCTTTTCAAATATCTTGAAGTAAGGCATCTTGTGATGTTTTCTCTTTGATATTCTTTTCTGTTCTCTGGTCTTCTATTGTCCATGTTTCCATAGTGTTGATTTCTTCTAAGCTTGAAGCATATCCTTTATCTTGGAAGAATTGTTCTTTAGGTAACAGAATTTTATGTCGTTGCATGATGTGATCATCCTTTTCTGTTGGTATGTCATTTGTTTTTCGTGTGAGGGCATCCGGTTTCGCCCCTTCCTTGCCTGGTCGATATTCGATTTTGATGTTGTATTGGCTAAGCTCTTCACTCCATCATATTTGTCTTCCATTCAGTGCCTTGGTGGTTGTGAATGGGACAAGATTCTTGTGGTCTGTAAGAATTTTGACTGTGTGTAGGCTTCCTTGTGCATATTTCCTCCATTCTTTGAGGGCTTGCATAATTGCAAGGAGTTCCTTATTGTGGATGTCATAGTTGCATTTTGCCTTGGTCATCATCTTTGACCGGTAGGCGACTGGTTTCCACAGTCCTTCCTTATCTTGTTGTGATATTATTCCGGAACAGACATAGTTGGATGCATGTGTTTCAATTGTCATCGGTGCTTCTGGGTAGAAGTGTCTTAGTATTGGGGTTGTAGTGAGTGTCTCCTTAAGTTCTTCAAAGGCTCTCTGCTCTGGCTCTCCCCATTCCCACTTCTGATTCTTCTTTGTCCTGTTGTACAGCAGTTTGGCTATTCTACTGAATCCTTCTATGAATTGTCAGTAGAAGTTGCAGAATCCCATAAAGCTTTGAATGTCTTTGACTTTCTCTGGTGTTGTCCATATTTTTATGGCATCTGTTTTAGTAGGGTGTGTTCGTACTCCTTCAGAATTGATGATGAATCTTAGGTATTCTGTTTCTTCTTTGTGGAATTCGCACTTCGTTGGTTTTAGGTGAACGCCAATTTCTTCGAGTTTTGCTAATATCATGGTTACATCTTTTCGATGTTGTTCCATGGTATCTAAATATACCAATAGGTCATCCAGGTAAGCTATGCAGTTGAAATCCAAGTATTTGCTGAGTGCATTGTTGACCCATTGTTGGAAGGTTGCTGGTGCATTGGCTAATCCAAATGGCATGACCATATATTCATATAGTCCGTATCATGTTCTGAATGCTGTCTTCCATTCGTCTCCTTTGGCAATCTGTATGTATTGATATGCATCCTTGATATCAAGTTTGGTGAAATATTTCACCCTTTGCAGTCGGTCCAAGGCTTTGCTTATCAATGGTAATGGATATCGGTCTTTTTTCGATACTGCGTTTAGGCCTCTGTAGTCCATACATAGTCTTAAGCCCCCATCCTTTTTCTTTACGAAGAGTATGGATGCTCCAGCTGATGAGGATGAAGGTCTTATCCATTGTCTTTCTAGATTCTTTTCCAGGTATTCCCTGAGTTCTTTAAGTTCTTCCCCTCTTAAGGGGTAGAGCTTCATGAATGGTGGTGGTGCTTCTGTTTCTATCTTGTAGTCTACTGCCCGATGCGGTGGTAGCTCGGTTCTTTCTTTTTCTTCAAATATGTCGAAGAAGTTGTGATACTCTTTAGGCACTATTTGCTTCAAAGTTTCTTTTCCATTCTTTCCTTTCTTTTGCAAGGCTAACTCTGTGCTGTTCATTGTGGCTGCTAGTATGAGTCTTGCATCATCCCCTTTCAGGATTCCAGTGATTTCTCCTCTTTTGTGCATTCTGCTGAATGCCTGGGCTGAGATAAAAGCTATCAATAGCTTTTTCTTGTCTTGGATGGGTTCTTGATCATTTGTACTGCCGAATCCTTGGTCGCACCTTTTTGTGTGTTGAAGTTATTGTACTTCTGTAAATGGGGTTGAGACTATCTTCTCAATAATTATCTGGGCAATTCTATCCTCTTTGTGTACCTCGTAATCCACTTCTAACAGGTTTGCCAATAGGACCCAGATTTCTCCTGTATAGTCTGCATCTATAACTCCAGCGTTGATAGTAAGGCCGTTTTTGCTTGCCAAACCACTCCTGGGTGCGATGCGGGCATAGGTTTTTTCCGGAAGTCCCATTGATATTCCTGTTCCACTGAGCTTTTGTCCCCTTGCTGGGACTATGGCTCCTTCTATGCTAAACAGGTCACTACCTGCAGCTTTTTGCAAACCTTTCATAGGTATCTTCGTATCTTCTCTCAGCTTTTTGACCATAATTTCATAGTTTGGTCCTTCCTTAGTGCTGACCCTTACAATCTCACTTTTCAGATTCTGCTGGATTGCTTCCTTTTCTGGTACTGTGTATACCATTGGGGAGGCATCAAGGCATACTGCCTTACACTTATCGCTATCGAAGGTGATTTCTTCGTTTCTCTAATCAATCCTTAGGTTGTGCTCTTTTAACCATATCATGCCAAGGATGACTTCGTGCTTGACAAGGTTGGCCACTAGGAAAGTTGCTTTCTCTTTGTGGCTTCTGATGTCCATAGGGATTTCCGTAACATGGGTGATTGGTCCTGCATCGGATACAGTTCCATCCACAATGTATATATCTCTTGGTTTTTCGATTTTCGTTAAAGGTAGCTGATGATTTAAAGTGAAGTTGGGGTCTATAAAATCTTCAGTTGCCCCCGAGTCAATCATTGCATTTGTTGATATCTGTTGCTGTTTGTTGTGGAGTTGTACTTTGACCATGATGTGGTCCGATTTGAGATTTCTCAGTTCTTTGTTGGTTAAAGTGGTGTTGAGGTATGTGGTTTTGATGTTTTTTGTCTTGTCATCCTCCGGTCCATCTTTTCCTGAGCACGTCTTCATTCTTTTGATGGGTTTCATTCAGTTGTCCCCAGGACCACCTATTCCTGGGGACCTTCATCATTTAAAGTCTCCTTTTCCTCCTTTTCCATGTCCATTTCTTGGATCTTTGGTCCTTTATTGTTGACATTCTTGACTCGACAGTTCTTTGCCAAGTGTCTCTTCTTTCCGCATTGGCAGCACAATCCTTCTTTCATGCGTTTTTTCCATTCATCCTGGGGTAGTCTTTGACACTTTCTTCGATTTGTGGCATCCAGGTCCATAGGGTCCCCTTGTGGGATTTCCTTTGGTGTTGTCCTAAAGGTGCCATCCTGGTTTCTTGGGGTGTCGTGTGTCTCTGTCTTGAACTTTTTTGTTTGACGTAGATGTTTGAGTGTGGTCAGCCGGATTTCTTTGTTCATGGCCCATATTGCTTGCTGTTCCACTGCTGTAACTGTCTGGTCAAAGTGGTCAAACTCTTCTTGTAATTTTGGGTTCACGCCCGCATATAGCCATTCTCCTGCTGTCATGTCATCCAATTCTGCCTTGGATAGTACCAGTTTGAATTTGTTCCAGTATTCCATCATGGTCTAGGTTCCTTGAGTCATGGTCTTGAGTTGTATCCTTGCTGTCCCCCTTGGATCGATTTCCCCAAACTCGGTTTTGATTGCCTCCTTAAATTCTTGCCAATTGTTCCAGGGTTTTGTCCTTATTCCTTCCATATAGGGTGTAAGCCATGCGCTTGTGTCCTTCCTTAATAGACTGGATATGTAGCTGACCTTCTCTTCGTCGTGTTCTTGTGCCCATCCCACTACTTGGAAGTAGATTTGCAGTTCTGCTAGCCAGTTCCTAAGCTCTTGTGGTTCCTCTGGATAGGTACTTGGTGGTTTGACCTTCGGTTTCAGACTGTTCATTGCTTGTAGTATTTGGGCTAGTTGTCCAAGTGGTTCTTCTCCTGTTGGGGGTGGGTTTGCCATCTGTCCTGAGGCTTGTCCTGTGCCTGACATTCTTTCTTGTCTCTCTTCTTCCTCGCTTAAAGATCCGTTGTGTTGTGACTTTTCCTCTGGTGTAACTGGGCTTGGTGTTCTCCCTCTTTCTGAGGCTGTCCTTGCAAGTTCTTGTGCAACCTCTGGGAGTTCTAAGGACTGATTGTCGTATCTGAAATCCGTGTTGTCATTGGGTGTGGCTTAGAGATGCAACCAAATGTTACGATCTGCTATAGGATCTCTCTTATTTATATCTTGTAACAGGCAACGAGTCTGTAGTTAGCTTCTGTTAAAGGTAATCCTTACTTACCTTCTATTGTATTCTCTGTTCTTCGAGGATTTCTAATACTTGTTATCTTACGCCACATCTTAGATATCGACCGTTGTCAATACTAAGTCCTTATGGCACTAATTAGTGTTAGTCTTGTCATTCTTTGTGATCGTTGGTTCTTGTAGATAAAGAGCATAAACGTGTTTTATTGATAACTTATAAGATAGGAAATAACTTAGGCGGTTGTGTGAAGAACTAACTATCAGGTCCTATCGACCTCCTTATATAGTTCTTCCAGCAACCCGCTTACAAATCAAATGAGTCACAACTGTGACTCATACACTTGCATAACATATAACCTCATGACCATATTTGGTCATGTGTGAAAGTCCTATGACCTTAAAGGTATCATGTGTGAAACCTCATGACTCTTATAAACGTAGTCATGCCTCTTAATCCTCATGACTCATAGGCACACCTATGAGTCAACGCTCAACATACTCATCAAATTCAAACATAATAACTATGACTCATAACTGTGAGTCATGTGAAACCCTATAACTTGTATGTGAGTTATAGTGTGAAAACATATCATTGTATAACTCAACTGAGTGATGTAAAAAACCTTTAACAAATGAAATACTTATAATATACAATCGTATGTTATGTGAAACCATTACAAACCATACCAGGTTTGTAATAAGTGGTGACAATTACCATGAGGAGTCTGGGGCCCCATGGAACCTCAGATGATCCTAGTCAAGATGAGAATACATGCAGTTTCAGTCTAAGAGGCATGATAGTCAGCCACTAGCTAGGCTGTCTGGGCACCCATAGTCTCAAGAAGAAATCTATGAAGTCCACATGACAAATAAACAATCACCTCCTTGGGTCAGGGACTATGCTTGCTATAAATGTGGTCACAGAGATCACATTAAGTCATGGTGCCAGCATTTGTTGTTTGATCCCTGTACTTGCAGCCCTGAGGAGTTTAGGAGAAGTCACGTCCTGAGACTGGAAGGAAAGGTAAGGCGGAAATTCAGTGCATCTCTGCATGAAAGAGAGAGGGAGTCACCAAAGCAGTTGAGAAGACAAGAGGATTAGGGGAGCAAGCAGTTGGTGAGATTTCAGGAGGAGCCAAGTAGTATGGTAGAAGTAGTAAGAGCTAGTTCAGTATTCACTGGAATGGCTGTCAAGAATGACAAGAAAAGTGACAATTCGGGAATGAAGGAGTCAAACTGCTTGATTACTGACATCTCTGATGTGATGGCAGGTAAGAAAGCATGAAAGTTTGGTGAGGTTACATGAGGCAGCAATGATGGAGCAGGACCATTCCAATATCATCAAAGAACAAGTCATACAAGGGAGCCTGAGGTAATATATGATGGTGCTGCTGCCAGATCAGATGATCATGCTTCGACCACTTCAGAAAGAGGTCATACAGACATCCCAGCACCAGTTATGCCCCATGCCCTAAAGAAGCAACCATGAAAGAAACCTGAACAAATGCCAATCCATCTCATAGTCAACAAGCCTCCTTATGATTTGGTCACTACATTTCATCAGGCTCCAGTCAAGTGATTAAGTTGGGGAGGCTGTCTCAATCTATCACCAATAGTAAGATGAGAGCTCTCACCCTAATTTGTCCAACAGGACAAACCTCGGACAATAATGCCCAAGGCAGGGCCTCCAAAGAAAAGGTTTCAGTCTGTCAAATTGAAGGTGAAGTAACCAGCCTGATATGTGATAGTTGAAGATAGTATAGACTCTGATGAAAATCAATCTGCACAGCAGAGTCACTCTATAGTGGTAGATTTTGTAGAAGAAGCTCTCACTGTGATGTTAGGCAAGAAGTTGGGCAGGTCGATATCTGTTCCTAACTTTTATATAACTGCATATATCGATGGTGGAAAATGTCAGTTCCACATTCAAAAGGTCTTAGTAGATGCTGGTTCTGCAGCGAACTTGTTGCCACTAGCCACTCTTGAAGATATAGGCATACAAATGAAGAAGACAGCTGACTTGATAATTCAGACCACGACTGCTACAATGGTGCAGATTGACTGGCATGGAGACATAGATGTCATAGTCATTGCGGTCACTGCTTGACTGGAGGTGTATAGTGCAATGTACCTAAAATGTACACCAAGGCCATTGCATTATGTAACACTCAACTCTTTGAGGAGTTAGGGCTATACCACAAAAATCATAATTTACAAGGTTCTATGTTCAATTCTTATGACAGGTTTACTTTTTATTTCATGGTTATCTCATTTAGTAATCACTGCAAATATTAAATTATGTTCATAAATTCCAATCAAGATAGGAAAGATTGTTTTTTAATCAAGAAAATATGTAATTATAGAACTTTTAGAACATTTGCAATGAAACTTTACTCCAATTCCATAATAGTAGAAATATGCCAATGGGACATATACTTTGTATGTACAAGTTTTTCATACTCCTGTGAGGTATAGACAATGTTTCTATGATAAGCATCTATAATGCGCTCTGTATGAGTATGATATTTTCAAATAAGCTGTGGAGGAATTGATGCTTAGGCTTCAGGCACCAGTCTTTATAGTGACTCGAAATCATACTCACAATGCTTCCTTGTATACTATTTTGGAGCACCCCAGTAGTATTTGATAAAGTTGATTTCATAATGCAATGCCAGATAGAAAACAACAAGATGCCCATCACACTCAATTACCTCTTGAAGTTGAGATTTTTGTACTTGGAAATCAGGCTGAGCTGCTAGCAATGAACATACACAACAGTTCCCACCTTGGAGGCAGATAGCATTTAGTTTTAATCCTTTATCAGTTTTTGTTGGTATAGAACATTGGGCATGAAAATTAGGAGTCCTTTCGGAATTCCACTAGGAAGTTTCATAGACTGAATCTAGCCACCAACTAGATCCCTTGGATCAGTAACAAATGTATCTCACATGATTCTTTTATTCATTCCTCCTGTTTCAAAGTTCATTTCTGATATTCTCAAGGCATTCTGTGCATATTTTAGATGGTTTCTGGAGTTATCAAAGGCAAATAGTACTTGGTAGCCTAGAAATTGTGCTTTGATTGCTGGTATCACATTATCAACCACCTGTTCTAAAACTTGATCTGTCTACCAGAAATCACCCCCATATGGTATAATTACACAAGCTGCTCCATCACCAAGGTAGCCAATTAGAATCAAAAAATCAGAGACATGTAGCCCCTTCCCATGACCTTTTTTATGCAAAGGCTTAAACTCCTCATAAACCCAAAGGTAGTGTGCACAATCATTGGAGTTAGAGGTGCATTTGTCTTGAGTAATAAATATAAGAAGATCCTTTCTACCAAATTGCACTTCTGGAGTAGGCAATTCTTAGAGATTTGCATCACCATCTCATTAGGCAGTCACGATCGGATTTGAGAAGGGGAAGAAAACTATCCTGACAGTATTGCTTAATATGTAGTCACTCATGGCCATTATTGGAGATAGCTTTCAGATATTCTTTCCATTTAAAACCCAGTTTGTGCAGCCAGAGTGATGCTGTTGATGAAGAAATTGCTTTAGTAACTAGCCTGGTGAAGTTGGTGATGGAGCAGTTGTGAATATCATCATCATTTACTTGCCAGTACTCAGTGACTACTTGTGCAAGTCTATTTGCCATTAACTCTTTTAAGCTCATATTAGTATTACATTCCCTTCCAAATAGTTTAATATTGGCTGCATATGAGAATAAGAACTTCCTATCTCGGACTGCATTAATCTAAGTACAGGCCCCTAGAATAGCTTTTTGCATCTCCCAGTATAAAGAGGATTTTCCAATGCTTCCCTCACTTAGGTTGCTGAATGATCTTTGCTTGACTCACGATACCTCCTGTAGCATAATTCTATGGCAAATTCTATTTCTCTACCCTCTACCATCAGTCACTTTCATGGCCAAAACCTTTCTTGACTCTATAGGAGGCATAATACCAGTAAAGAGGTCTGATCTCTTGAGTGCTTTCTGCTCTTGGTGAACTTAGAATCCAAGAAATAGATATACCAAAAGGTGCCACACATAGTGCAAGCCATGAACCTTCAGCTTATAGCTTTGAAGTTTAACAATCTTCACAATTGCCTGAAAGTCAGATTCAAAAATCATCAAACGGTGCATACACAGCTCAGAAGTCCCACCAGGGTCATAGGGACAGGCAGACTTAATGGCAGCTAGCTTGCTTTGTTCCAGTTCTGCCTCATGCTCTTCAGATATACCTGTAGATTCATTGACAGAATGCAAAATAGAGAGTCTGAGATTATTATGTATGAGGTTTTTGTGGCTTGAATTCGAGCACAATACTCTCTAAGCTTCAGGGTACTTTCTGCCACTATTCAAATTAAGAATTACCTCACTTATTACTTGAGTGTTATATCAAAAGAGAATGATACCTAGTCTTGCAGTAGGAGGTGAAGAGGAAGAGGCTGGATTTGGATTTTGGGATAATCTCTCAAGTCATATTTTCTCTCTTTGCACCTGGCTGTAGAGAGTAGAACTATTTATTGACATTGCTGTCTGTGTGGTTTCCAAGAGAAAAATGAATGTGTAACTTTGAGTGTGCTAAAACAATTGCAGTGAGAATGTGAAGTAATAGGAATTATGGAGTTGAGTAGCACTAAGTTATTAGGAACCAAAATCAAAGTTCTGGAATTAGAGAGAGCTGACCATGAATTGAATGCAGGATATCAAAATATTACAACTTTCATCACATAGCACTAATTCTGAGCATTACATGATGCAACAGCCTTAGTATTTGCTTTTAGTGCAAGGCACAATATGCTATTCCTTATGGGTATGACCTATCCCATGCTTGGCTTTTGAGCCAGGGCTGGCTCCAAGCAGTGCAAGTACATGGTGACTATGAGAAGCACATGTACTATCCCTGGAATCACAAGGGAGAGTTTGTTTCTGTTCCTGCTGTTGATGACAACCTTTCAGCACCCTGTTCAGGATCAGCAGTAGCAGTGTTACAAACCTAGCATGGAAACAGGTTTTCACATGACTCATGATTATGAGGTCATAGGTTTGTAGTAGTTCTATGCCCATAACCAATTAGGTTATGTGAGTTTCATATATCACTCGCACTTGTGAGTCATAGTTATTATATTGCTTTGATTGTGCAGATAACTTATTTGAGTTATATGATTGTTTTGCACACATGACTTAGTTAAAGTCATGTGAGTTTTGCACATGACCAGTGTATGGTTATGTGGTTATTATGTTATGTGAGTGTATGAGTCACAGTTGTGACTCATAATAATTATTGATTTGTAAGCAGGTTGTGGAAGGACTATATAAGGAGGAGGATAAAACATAGTAGTTAGTTCTTCACACAACTACCTATGTTATTTCCTAAGATATAACTTTATAACTTTATGAAAATAAAACACCTTTATGCTCTTTAATAAAGAAGAAACCTTGCGATATCTTCCTTGTAGGATAAGGAAGAAAAGTGAACGAATAACTTAGGCTTAGGAAGACTAAGTATATATAAGAACATAGCCTTAGGAAGATGAAGTAAAAGATTAACAAATTGAACGTTGAGTATTTACCCCCATTAAGATATCTAATAAAACTTGATATAGTATCATTGCCTGTTGTACAGTTATATAATAGGAGTGATCGAATAGGCAATCCTAATAAGCAGCGGCACCTGCAGCCCCCAACCGGTCACTTCTGAAAATAGTCGGGCATATTGGTAGACAAGTAAGAAGACAGTATGAGAAAAACCTGATGGCAGAAGAAGAGGAGATGATAGAGGGTGATGACAGTGAGAAGACTGAAGAGGAAGATAGTGATGATAGTTGGGGATTTTCTGAATATAGTTGGGAAAACTAGACTTGCTAGTAGAGAGAGTACATTCTCCTGGTGGTGAGGTCATTCAAGGGCTCAGCAATCAGCGGGAGAGAAGTTTAGAAAAGAAATGCTGAAGAGCAGTTTTATAGGTTGTACTAATAGTTTTTGGCATAGTTGTTCACTATCTTGCAGTTCTTTGTTCATGAGGGAGGATGAAGTAGAAGAAAATCATATTATTAAGCAGAACAGTGATCAGAATTTAGGGGCTGGCTATTGTGAAATGTTGACTAGAGCTGGAGGCAGAGGTGATGAGGTGGAGCCTGAAATTCAGGTATTTGGTCCAGATAAAATCATCCTAATGGGAGAAGTGGGCAACAGGTCTACAGAGAGTTGTGTAAGCGAGATAAGGATACAAGATGCCCCAAAAGTTAGAACTGATGAGGTGGAAGAGGGTGATGCAGGTGGTGATGAGACCACTGGATGAGAGAAAAGAGGGAAATAGTTTAGGGGGAGAGGAGACCAAGGAGGAGTGGTTAGAGAATTATCAAGAGGAAATTAATGAAGTATGCAAGGAGATCCCCTCATGGATACAGACTGGTTGGCTATAGGAATTCATGAACAGTTCGGAAGAAAGGAGTATGGGTGAGACAGAAGTGTTCTTGATACAAGAGGAGCAAGTTTTCAGTATTGTGATGAGTTTCCCGGTCGAACATCGAACATTTTTATTTTGATCAGGGTTAGCCTCTGAATCATTAGACATGTTGAATAGATGGTTCAAATCCTCTGATATAATGGTTGGTGCACAGACCAAGGGGAACCAAAGGGATGAGGTTTTACAACTACTTTGCACTTTCAAGAAAATCTTCCCCTCTGATGTTGCTGAGATAACAGTCACCAATTTAATCCAACGTACAATTGTGATGTATGAAGGAGCTTGCCCAGTTAGAGCTAGTAGGAAGTTATATACTCTAGCAGAATGCTGGTGGATGGAGAAGCACATTCATAAGCTTGTTGAAGTGGGAATAATTGGGCAGTCTATATTGCCCAGGTCAGATCGGACAAAGGTTATCAACAAAAAAAGATGGGGACCTACAAATAGTGCATGTATACCTACCCATCAACTTAGTCACCATCAACAGTAGCTACTTAATGAAATGAATAGAGCCTGTACTCAATGACTTGATGCAGTTGTGTTATTCAGTCTATATGCAGGTAGACACTGCTAATGGATATTGGGCTGTTCTGATCTACCCACCACATGCCTATAAGACCACTTTCACTACTTCTTCAGGGCAATACCAGTACCTGCACATAGGCCAATAACTCTGCAGTCACTGCAAATATACAACCACCTACAGGATTCATTTTCAGGACCTATTCTGAGGCCAAACCCTGAGTCATCACTTAGTGCAGCTACTCCTGGGTCCTAACAGCACTTCATTGATGATGATTTTGGGGCACATGTAAGCTTTACTCAACAGTATGAGTTTCTTCTGTATCACTACTTTTCATGTTTAATGTGGTTGAAACTTACCCTTAAGGGTCCAAAGTCTGGATTCTTCCTTGACTCAATAAAAGTATTGGGATTCATGAGCAATAGGAAGGGGCTTCATACCTCAGTCAATAAGGTGGTAGCATTTCTGGACTACTTGCGACCAACTAATATGAAGGAGGTGGAGGCCTTCCTGTATATGACTACCTATCTTTATCAGTTTATCCCAGGAAGAGCAGACCATGTGTGAGTTCTTAAGAATGCTACAATTTATGATTAAACCCATGAGAGGGCTATGGGAAGGGACAGAAGAACCAAGAAGTAGACTTTGAAGACTGAGGGAGGTTTTGAGTGGGAGAGAGTGCAAGAAGAATCGTTTCAGGTGATGGAGTAGGCAGTTCTGGATAATGCAGTATTTAGAGGGGATGAATCCCTTTAGTACCACCTGGCTACCAATGCCTCTAAGTTTGCATTAAATAGCATTGTCTTTCAACTTGTTGACACACCAGCAGGAATGAACTTTAGTCCCAGAGTCAAGAGTCGAATACAAATAGTCATGTTCATTTCTAAACAACTACTCGTAACAGAATAAAATTCCACATCTACAGAGTTGGAAGCTCTGGCAGTCCAGAGGTACCTGATAGAGGTGTGCTAGCTTGTTGTTGGCTCGAAATATCGTATGAAAGTCTATACTGATCATTCAGCATTGGTCACATTGTTGAAGAAAGATGATGTGCATGGATGGATAGCAAGATGGCAAATGAGACTATTGGAATATGATGTGGAGTATATATACAGCCCATGCAGCCAGAACACAGTTGCAGATGGAATGAGTCAGATTCCGATGGCAGAAATTGGGGAAGTAACTGTACTAGAAACTGAACGCAATGATCAAGAGATGGAGTGTTCCTAAGCTGATAAGGAGGAGGAGTGTCACAATGAGGGAGTGAAGAAGAGGAAAGACAGCATGAGGCATGTATTAGAAGGTTGGGAGGTGTCGTTAGAGGATGCCAAGTATCAGGTGATTGTATGGTACAGGTTATTTAGGGAATTGGAGGAGTTTGGGACTGAGGAGAATAAACCTCTCAGTAGGCAGGTGAGAAGACTGTTGAGGTTATGGTCGAAGAAGCTCAAACTGATCCATGGTGGAGTGACATTATTGGTAGCCTTTGCAGACCTTCCTGTAGTAGATAAAAATTGAATTTTTCTATGTTGAGAAGGATGGAACTGAGTGAGCCTGTATCCACCAAGGACAAGTTCATGACTTTCTCTACTAACAGCATGACTGCCACCATCACTTTGCCTCTGGAATAATGGCTCGCAGTTTGGTCAGAACAATTTACTGGCCTACGTATGTAAAGGACATACAATATTACTGTTAGACCTGTGAGAAATGTTAGATGGTTGAGCTGTTGAGGCCATCAGTCAGCATCCTACCAGTTGTCCATCTGCAGCCTTTGGACATGCTTGACTTTGACTATATTGGAAAGATTAACCTGGTGACTATCTCCTGTAATACCTACATTATTATGAACATTGACTACTTTTCTTGATTCCTCTTCATGCAAGCAGTCCCAAGCAATTCAGGAGTGAATGCACTCAGCCTCCTACTTTCACAGGTTGTGTGACCATTCGGATGGCCTAGAACTGTTTACACTGATAAAAGTCCACATTTTATTTCTAGAGTATTTTGATGTCAGCTAGAGATGCACTCAGTCCGGCACTTCCTGGCACCAAAGATGCATCCCTCATCTATGGCTCTCCTGAAGCAGATGTTCAGTCTTTGATAGCTGGCCTTTGAAAGACAGTTCTTGATGACCCCGTAATAACAAACCAGCGGGATACATTCATTGACACTATCATCCACTTTATTGATACATGGAAATTGAGTGTTTACAGCTTTATAACTTCATACCTTTTATTTGGGTTTAACCCATCAGTCAAGAGATGGGATAAACCACCAGCCACAGGAGTTACAGTCTTGGTAGTGTTGAAATACATCCTTGAGTGTGGCAAACCATGGATGGATCAACTACTTTAAGAAAGGCACTGCCCAGCTTGACTTGCTACTCTCAAGGTAACTTGACAACTTGCAGGTGCCAAGATGACATCGCAGGGGGACAGGAAGGAAATCTCTGAAGCATGATGGGGGAAACTACAAGCTAGTTATCTGGTTCTTGTATGATGGTTGATAATCGATAAAGCACATGGCCAGAAGCTGGAGTCGAAGTAGAAAGGGCAATACCTATTGGGAGATCTTGTCTGGCACAGTCGCACAGGATGAGTGTATGATATTAATATGAAAGAGCATGTAAAGGTTAAAAGGTCTATGCTGAAAGAGCAGATCCACTTCAATGACTTGACACTTTTCATTCAAAGAGATTTATCAAAGATTCCTGCCAAGGAGGAACTGGTCAGCTTTGTCAGCTATTGTCCAATGAGCATGAAGCTTCTACAATTAAACATGTTTGAGCTGTGAAACATGAGAAGAGAGATGATGAAGTGACAGGTCAATAGGTATTATTACAAGAAAAGAGAGGCAGAGAGCAGATAAGTTGTGATGATTGAAGGTGGCCCTATGCCTGAGGGGGGCAGGTTGTATTTTTGATTTGCTTTTATGTTTGTGCCGTATTTAGTTTGTCATTGGCACAGTGGATGAGAAGCTAGTGTTCTCATAAAAAGATTGATGAATTACTAGTGGAGGAAAAAGTTATGGGGATAGACTACATAGTAGGAGAGTAAGATATACTTACAGTTTATATTTGAAAGATTTCTACAAATTGGCAGATATAGTTCTTTAGTTTGGCCTACTGGTCACAGGCTTTACAAAGTGGGTGATACTGTGGAGGACATTTTATGTCACACTAGAGTTGGGTAGTAAACCTCATGTTGTAACTAGGGCTTCATTGCTGTGACTTTTGTTTCTTAGCTAGTTTGTTTTCAGGGTTAGGGCATGTGACTAGTACAGTCTTGTGGGGTACTTGGCATTTTTCTCTTGCAGTTATTGACAACCAGAGACCAAACAACCCACAGAGAAAGAGATGAGTACTGAGATGGGACAGAAAACAGCTGAGAGTGAGAAGGGAATACTTATGCTGAGGTTGTAACTGGCAGCCACGACCCCCCAATGTTTGCTGGCTCACAATGGGGAGCACTCTACAGAGTGCCTGCCAGCTCAACATAAGATTGGGGCTCAATGTCACTTTGTGGCTCAAGATCATTTTGTGGTTAGTTTTCCATATGCAGAATATAACTTGGGTTGATAACTTAAATCAATTTTGCTGTTAATAGAGATTAATTCCATTAATATAGATTATTAATAATATCTTGGCCCATAATAAAAAAAAGTTATATTGTGAAATAGAGGCATCTCTATCTTCAACAAATTATCAATCCATATCACCTGTATCACTAATTATGCTATCAGCACCATCTTTTATCCTTCCAAGACTACATGTTGAGCCCTACAAGGATGTTGAAGTACCAATCCAAGCAGCTGTGATGTTCATTCAGTCTTCCCCAGATGAGTATCCTAATATCTCCGCCAGAGCAAGAACTTATGAAATACCTATTTCCTGACTTTGTAGACGAGTTCAAGGATCCCAATCCCAACAGGAGAGACCTAGAACAAACCTCAAGCTCTCAGAGGACCAAGAATTTGCCATATGCTAGTATCTTGACTATCTAGATTCTGTTAGGACAAGTGCTTGACTGTAGATGGTTTCTGGCTGCACAAATGCAATCCTTGAGTACGCTTATACTGGGTCTGGACCAGCCCCCATTTTCAGTGATTACCGGGCCTGTTATTTTCTCAAAAGCTACCTTGAATACTATATTCACAAACAACTGTCAATTGACATTGATCAGAAGAATGCACATCAACCAGAGAGCTTTCATACTTGGTTTGAGAAATATCACATAGTTTGTGAAGGCCACAATATTCAACCTTGTGATTAGTACAACTTTGATGAAACTGGCTTTCGTATTGGGATTAGCCATGATCAATGGATCATTACTCGTAATGTCAGTCAGCAGACTTACTTAGGCAGTTGAACAAATTGAGAACTTGTCAGTGTTTGCAAGACTATCAGTGGTGATCGGGTGGCATTACCACCTATGATTATTGTCCCTGGTATCATATGCCAAGAGTCCTGGTATATAACAACCAAAATCTCAGGTAACTATCTTATGGGTACCTCAGAAACCGGTTATAACAATGCTGAATTGACTAAGAAGTGGATAGTCCACTTCCAGTAGTTTTTTGCCAAATGACAAGAAAGAGCATATTGACTTTTATGCCTAGATCGTTTTGGCTCACATTGTACAAAACAGTTTCTTGACTACTATGATCAGCATAAAATCATAGTATTTTACCTTCCAACACATTTGAGCCATCTACTTCAACTTTTAGATATTGTCGTATTTCACCCTTATGAGCATTACCATGCTAAGACTGTTGAGGCAGCCATACCTCCAGGGTGTAGAGACTTTCATGAATCAGAATTCCTAGATATGATCAATACAATTTGTCAGCAAATATTTAAGCCTTCTACTATCAGATCTGCATTTCATGCTAAAGGACTGATTCCTTACAATCCTGAGATTGTGATTTCGAAACTCCAAGAGGCTACTGTTACTCCTAGTCAGTCAGCTGCAGAGTCTTCTGAAGCTTCTTCTGGCATTCCTCTCACTATTGCAAGCCTGAAAAGCATGGGTGAAGAATTACAACTTGAGGCCAAAGGGCTATCACCAAGCTTTCAAAACAAGTTTAAGCTTGTACTACAAGGTGGGTTAATTCTAGCACAGTCAGGTGCATTGGTTATGGAATATATAAACCATACATGAGCTGTACATGAAGCAAGAAATGCAAGATGCAGCGTACAAAGTAAAAGGTAGATACAAAAAGGCAGAGTTCTATATGCTTCTGAAGTATGCGAAATGGTGAAAAGAAAAATGGAGGCTCAAGTGGAAAAGGCAGAGAAACTGCTGCGAAGAGCTCAAAATTCTTAAAAGGAAGCTAATAAAGAAGAGTACAAACCTTTCCTTGATGTGATCAAGGTACAGGCAAAGGCCAGACATTCTCTTCAAGTATATAAAAGGAGAATATCTAGGCTTATTATCACAGGAATTAGGCAACAAGTAAGTTTGCAAAATCTCATGTCAAATAGAATACTATAATAGTTTAAAATGTCATTTCATACTAGATTGTTGAGTTCAGCCACAAAGTGATGTTGAGCCATAAAGTAACATTGAGCCATAATCTTACATTGAGCTGGTAGGCACTCTGTAGAGTGCCGCTAGTTCTGAGCTAGTGAACATCAGGGGGTTGTGGCTGCTAGCTACAACCTTAGCACAAGTGGATTGTTTTTCTTTTCTTTTATTTGTACATCGGAATTTTACAAGAATAGTTTGAGATGGAGAATTATCTCAAGAGCGAGGCAGTTAAGTGTTTTTTTTGAGATTGCATCCATATTACTTTTTTTGTTGAGGGGAGAAAGAAGAGAAAAGTGACTGAGCTTCATGCCTACCCTCCGGCCATTGAATCGCCTACCCTCCTAGAAGGGAGAGGTCAATAGTACATAAGTGTTCCAATATATACCGTACTACCCTCTAATCCTCCCTCTAATTCTTGTTTTCCACCTATCTATCAATATCAAACCTTGTCAAGATTGTCTCTTGCACCCACAACCCACAGATATTCACAAGCTCACAACCAAGGAACTCTAAAACGTGCCGGACAGCTCAACATTACTGGACAGCTCAATATCTCTTAGTGGATTGCCATAGCAACATAGTGACAGCTTAGTGTAATTATGTAGGGTATTGTGGGAACGAAAAAAAGTTTAGAGATAATGGTAGAGAAGTCAACTTTTAGTTTATAGACCAAGGAAATTGTAGCTAAGATTTTGTAAGTGGGATGGTATTTAGTATTTGGAGGTTGTTGTATAGTAGGTTCCTTTATAAGGAACAACCACTTTTTAGTTTTACAGAAGAGGGCCAACAAGACAGACATCAGACAGAGCGACGATGAATGTAAATTTATTTTGATTTCCCCTTTTCTGATTTTACTTTCTCTTTGACTCGACTGTGAATCACTTTGTCAGACTTTGTTTTTCCAGTAACAATTTAATTCCCTGCTGTATGAGCAGCATTTTGCCCAACCCTGATAGTGTTCAAGTTTGTTCCTGCTATGATGGATGATTCCTCTTTCTTCCTGTCATTTATCTTTCAGTGAAGCGAACCTTCTTAGCCTTCTGTATCTTGGAGATGGACCTGTTTGGTCATTTTATTGGTGCTCTAAAACGAATTCTTTGACTAATATACCAAAGAGACTTAGTTGTATCTTCAGCTATCCAGTTTGCTGCTGTCCTTATCTTTTGATCATTACACCTTTTCACAAATTGGCCAATTTCTTCACCTCAACCTGGAAGGAAGAGAACCAACTTTTTATAGTAAGGCAATTGACAATAATGAAGACCTTCTCGGCTACTATCATCAATTATTAAATTCATCTTTGCAGACCTCTATCTTCTTGTTTCTGACATCTCTCTTATTAGACCAAACCGATACCCCATCATCCTTCCCTACTGCATCCACTACTCAGTAGAGAGGTATAAGGATGACTACTTTTGTTAAAATTACTCCCTTTAATGGGGGAAGTACAGAACTGTCAGAAAGCATTGAGGAATACCTAGACGATGTGGATACCGGTACACATTCTTGTGACCTCACCATTAATCCTGGGTTCTCTGATGCTACTGATAAAGAAATGATCCATCAGTTCCACCAGAATGTTGAACGTGATTGAGATGTGTGGGATTGGCAGTACTATGTATTTCTCGATGGAGAAAAAAAGAGCTATACAAAGATTTTTCAAGAGTTTAAAGACCAATATGGAGTGAAAGAGACCCAAGCATCCTCATATTTTGTGGTACAGAATGAGATACTCTCTTTACTCCAGAATGAGAATAAGCATAGTCATTATTATGTACACTGAGTTGACAAGTTGTCGAGAAAGATTCCTAAGGATATGGATTTCCTGTTTGTGATTTCCTTCATCAAGGGCATGTAGGACCAAGAATATTGTCAAAGGGTTATATCCAACACCAAGGATTCCCCAAATTTCTCATTTGTCAAAGCTCTTGCTATGGTGAAGTTTTCCTTCCAAGAAATTGTAGAACCAGATCCTTTTCATCCAAGTCAACAGGGAAAAGAACCCCAAACTCCTGCAACTCTTTACTTAGTACCCCCTGTTCTTCAAGTGAATGTGGTTGGAAAGGTAGATGTGATGCAAATATCTATAGCGAATCCAGCTCTTTCCTCTGCGATGATTCAAGATCAGTTTAATGCATTCATGTCTGCCTACAAGTCATCCATGGGCTGTGGAACAAGGCAGTCATCTGCTTATCAGAGAATGGAAATGAATATTCATTGTGGCAATTCTAGAGTTACTTGTTTTAATTGTGTCACAAGAGGTCACTATTCCAATATGTGGCCAAATCCAGCTATTTCAACTTTTGACCAACAACAAATTTGAGACTGTATTGACTGCAAGCATGAACAGCAAGAACAAGATTATTGTATTCTAGATCATCGACAGAAATCTCCTCCATCTGGTGCAAATATTACAGAGGTCACTCCACATACAATTTTGCAATGACTACCTCCTGATCAGGGGAAGAATGTGACAGCATTGTTGGCTCCTGTCTCTTGTGTTCGGTCTTGTTCAGTCAGCAGGAAGGAGCTTAGAAATTCTTGTATTGTCCTAGCCCATATCCCAGCAGTTAGGACAATTTTTGAGAATACCTTGACAGAAAAAAGGGTACAAGTAAAGGATGTAGATGTTGAGACTGGTAGTAGGTAGAGGTCCCAGAAGGTGTTGAGAAGAATGGTGGAAACAGGAGAATGCTCTGGCCTGCTGCAGTCTTTTTGGCCTACTAATAACCTATTAAAATAGAGGAGAGACCCAGAGATCACAGCTGTGGCAGATGAAGAAGATAATGCAGAGGCAATTGAGAATGATAGAGAAGGAGAAGTAGAGATAGTAGATGATGTTGGTCATAGGGGACAGCAGGTTCCTCAAACTCCTTTGTTCCAATCTTTGATGATGCCTTTACAAAAAACAAAATGATAAGGTATTGTTACTCTGATCAATTGGATGAAGGGTCAGACACCTTTTATAATACAAGATGCACTACATTGTGAAATCCCCAGTCTACAGATCACATTGCCACAACTACTCAATTGTTCAACCTGTCTATGTTGTGAGTTGGCTGAGCTCTTATCATCTATTCTAAGGATGAGAGAGAAAAGGATACCCAGTGCTATCCAGACTTCTACAGCAGCCATATTTCATTCCTCTAAAATAACAGTTGGTAACTAAGTCATTCATTATGTAGTCAAAGACAATATCGAGTATCTATATATTGAAGTTTGGGTTGGTAATGTTCAATTACCAGATGTTCTTGTTAATGCAGGTGCAATACTTGATTTAATCTCAACTCAGTAGGTAGAAAATCTTCATCTATAGAGATTGCTGGTATCTGGATTGGGAATGCATTTGGCTGATGATTACTTGGTAGTTCATAAAAATTATGTGTGGCTGGACACCATTGTCACAGGTGTTTTCCCAAGAATCAAGGCCTACAAAGTTGTTGTATCCCAGACATAACAATTGTTACTTTCTTGTCATTGGTTAAACTATGTTAGAGCTGTAAAGTATCATGCCTCTTGTACATTATTCATCGATGGCAGTGATAGGGTGAGAAGAAGAGTTCCTGGTATACTGATTGGTGATAGCTATAAAAAGATGGAAAATCTAAACTTGAAATGTATCCTCAATGCTGATGATGGTGAGACTGGAGATGCGATTGAAACTCTCCTGAATGAACTAGATCACTGGAAAGATGGAGATGACGGGGTTAAACTTTCAGAAAACTGGTTGCGTTGCTTTGGCATCATGGGAAGGAGTGATGCATGTATGAACCTGGTGGAATTGAAGAAGAAGATGATGGTTGCTTGATTGGTGATTGGATATTTGATAGAGGAGGTAATGGAGGAGAAGTGGTAAGAGTGATAGAAGATGTTGGATGGGATGCAGATGACAGTAACGAGGAGCAGGAGGAAGAGAAGGATGAAGGAAAAGGAGGGAGGGGGGTAAAGCTGAGCAGTGCAAAAGAGTTGAGTAGATATGGATGTGGACAAGAAATGGTAGAAATTGGAGACAGAGTTGTAAAGCAGTTGAAGGTCTTAGGGACAACAGCATTGACAAGAAATGAAGTCCAGCTGTTTCCAATGACTCAAAGGCCTGAGAAATGAGAGATACCAAATGAGAATATGTGTTACAATCCACTATTGTTCAGGTATACTTGCAGTAGGCAACCTTCCTTCTATCCCTTAGTCGTTGATCCGATTTCCTTCTGATCCTTACCGTTCCGTCTTTCGTAGTGCAAGTCCTTGACTTCTATGACTTCCTTGTTTCTCCAGTTGACGATCTCGAGGTCCTGAACGGATTTATTGTTTGGTTGAAAAGCTTTTTGTATTGAAAAGTATTTAGATGGTTGCGTGAGGAACTAACTACTCTCGCCTACAGGCCTCCTTATATAATTGTTCCTCCCCCAACCCTAACCCTTGATGACTCATCTCTATGAGTCATCCGTACGCGTGACTCAAATGAGTCATCATGTGAAATACATCAGCTGACTTCTCTGAGTCCTCCTCACTAACCAATAAAAACCCAATAAAACATATAAACCAATCATGTTGCGCAAATCGCGTCACATGTGTAAAACTCGTGACTCATAATCTGAGTCATGTGTGAAAGCATAACATCATATGATCACTAGTGTGAGTCATAGAAAATCAAACAACTAATAAAAACCTACTAATGACTCGCTAGTACAAGTCATGTGAAATCCTCGCTCCTTCTGACTCATAAGTATGAGTCAGGTGAAATCTGCCTTGCCATTCTGCCTTGCTTAGTCACACTTCATGACATTAGCTCCTGTCCTTCCTTAGCATCGGTCCCTCGATGCTATCTTCCTATCCTCCCATTCTCCACAGTTTTGCTCCTATCTCACGAGCCTCCTGTTTCCACTGCTGTCGACCCTCTTCCAATTTCTGGTATCGTCGTTGCAGGGATTCCGTTACATTGCCAGCATTTCAAAGTGCCCGTTTCTGGTCTTCGATTGTCTTTTGCTGGCTTTCGGCTATTCTCTCCTTGTTGTCTAACAGTCTCCAGAGGTCGTTTATCTGCCGGTGCAGTGTTTCGATGTCCGGTTCTGTTTTTTCACTCCCCTCTCTCCCTAACCATGTCCTCACGGTTTTCCTCTTTTTTCTCTGCTGCTCATCTGTTGTTGTCAATGGCAGCCTTTCTCCGGTTATCCTGGGGTAATACCCCGCATCCACCTTTTTCCATCGGTGTTCCCTACACCGATCATTATAACAGTGTTCCTAGCCCACTACTTCCTTGTGGACTCTTCTTTTCCTTGGTTCTCTCGGGAACCAGTTTCCTCCTTCCTTGTCTCGTAGGTGTACTGGACAGTTATCATCATAACAGCCAGTCCAGGACAATGCATTGTGTGCCAATTTCTCCACGTATGCCTTCTGTTCATCCGTCATGTCATTTCCTGTTGGTCCCGAATACTGGGGACTAGTGGGGGTAGTATCCCTGGGACATACCCCGAGTCATCCCATGGCTCAGTCTTGGGTGGGGATGTGGAGTGCGATCATTTTATTGTCATGCGTACCCATTCTTGGTTTATGGGGGTACTTTGAGTGGAAATGGCTGGTTACGAGTTCGGCATTTTCAAAGTTTTCTGCTGGGTACCAGGTTTTGTCGTGTTCTGGTGAGTATCCTGTCCACCTGGCTCGATATTGCAGGTGGCTGCGATGTAGTCTAGAGCCTATAACTTCCTCTAGTTCATATTCGTTTTCGCCATCTATTTCTATAGGAGGTGGAGGTTCTTGTTTTTGAGAGGGAAATTGATTGTCTTGGTACGGTTCGAGTAGTGAGATGTGGAATGTGTTGTGTATTCTCATTGATGGTGGGAGGGCCAGCTTATATGTGCTCTGGCCTACTTTCGCCACTATTTCGAATGGTCCAATTTTCTTGTAATCCAGTTTCTTAGATGGTCTGGTGGTCTTGATGTTTCTTGGTAACAACCATACCATGTCTCCTGATTTCAAATTGGGATCTGGTTTTCTGTGTCGATCGTAATTCTCTTTTTGTCGTAATTGTACTGCGATTATTTCCTGATGCAATGACTCGTGCAGGTGACTCATTCCTTCCTTCTGCCTCATTCTTGTCTTCATCAGGTGTCTGATCATTTCGTATTCTGGATGTATTCCATAGTTCGCATAAAATGGTGATGTTCCGATGGTCTCATGATGCCCATTGTTGTAGGCGAACTCCGCCAGTGGTAGGAGTTCACACCAATTATTCTGCTGATAATTGATGTATGCCCGCAGATACTGTTCTAGTATCCCATTGGTCCTTTCTGTTTGACCATCTGTTTGTGGATGGAATGCCTTACTGAGTCTTCTTTCGATTCCAATTTTGCTTGTGATTTCCTTCCATAGATCCGAAGTGAACAAGGATCCCCTGTCAGTGATGATGTCTTTTGGCAGTCCCTGGAGTCTAGCCACTTCCCTAAGGAAGAGGGTGGCAAATTGTTGCGCATCTAGATCCTTTTTGCAAGGGATGAAATGACTCATTTTTGTGAGGCAATCAATGACTACCAATATCATGTCATAACCTTCCGACTCAGGTAGGTCCGTGATGAAGTCCATGGCGATCAACTTCCATGGTCGGTCTGGTGCTTCATTGGGTTGCAGTAGTCCATAGGGTGCATGTCGTACCACTTTTGTTTGTTGACATGTGTCACAGTTTTTTACGTATTGTTTGATTGTTTCCCTCATCTTCGGCCAGTAGTATTTTCATTGAATTAGGTCGGTTGTCTTGGCTGTCCCCCCATACCCTGCTAGGGGAACATCGTGGTGTCTCTGAATGATTGTTGTCCTTAAGCTTTCATCCTCTGGGACCCATATCTTTCCTTGATACCATAGGTAATCGTCCTTCCATTGGCATAGGCCCAGGGCTACTCCCTTCAGTTCCCTTTCTCCTGTTGTCAATGCCTTTCGGATCTCCTGGATCCGTGGATCTTGTTGTACCGCTTGTGCTATTCCTCCTTCATTTTGGTCGTGGATTTCCACCAGTTCCATTTCTTCTAGGAAGTATTTTTCCTTCGGTAATAGGGTTCTCTGCTTATACATGATTCTTGGGTCCCCTTCCTGTGGTAGGTCCCCTTCCCTTCTTGTTAGAGCATCCGGTTTACCTCCTTCCTTTCCAGGTCGATATTGTATTCTGAAGTTGAACTGACTCATGTACTCTTCCCACCGAATTTGCTGTTCGTTTAGTTCTTTTGTCGTCATAAAGGGTACCAGGTTTTTGTGGTCTGTTAGGACCTTTACTTGGTGTTGGCATCCCTTCAAGTATTGCCTCCATTCTTTCAGTGCTAGAACTATGGCCAATAGTTCCTTGTCGTGAATGTCATAGTTGCATTGTGCCTTGTTCATTGTTTTTGAGCGGTAAGCCACTGGGTTCCATTTTCCGTCTACTCCTTGCTGAGATAGGATACCTGCACAAACGTATTTGGAAGCATTGGTCTCTATCATCGTGGGTTTCGTTGGATCGTAGTGTGCTAACACTAGGGATGTGGTGAGTTTTCCCTTTAGTTCCTCAAAGGCTCCTTGCTCCGTTTCTCCCCATTCCCACTTGTTTTTCTTCTCTGTTAGTCGATAGAGAGGTTTTGCTATGCGGCTGAATCCTTCTATGAATCTTCGATAGAAGTTGCAGAATCCTAGGAAACATTGTACTTCTTTGACTTTTTGCGGAGGTTTCCAGTCCCATACTGCACTGGCCTTAATCGGGTCTGTCTGGATCCCTTCTCAGTTAATGATGAATCCTAAGTATTCTGTTTCCTTTTTGTGGAACTTGCATTTTGACGGTTTTACTTTCATTCCGGAATCTCGTATGTTGGCCAATATGTTGCTAACATCCTTTTTGTGTTGTTCGAGGTTATCTGAATATACCAGTACATCATCCAGGTATACTATGCAGCATTCGTCGATATATCTCCACAGGGTGTTGTTGATCCATCTTTGAAAGGCTGCTGGGGCATTGGTTAGCCCAAAGGTCATAACCAAGTATTCGTAAGTTCCTAATTTTCTAGCAAATGTGGTTTTGCTTTCGTCTCCTTCCTTGATTCGTATGTTGTGATAGGCATCTTTTATATCTATTTTTGTGAAGTACTTTGCCGTGCTTAGCCTATCTAGGGCTTCTCCTATTAACTGTAGGGGGTATCTGTCTTTTTTCATAATTTCGTTGAGTCCACTATAGTCCACGCACAATCGGAGGCTTCTGTCCTTTTTCTTGACGAATAATATTGGTGAGGCTTGGTCAGTCCGCACCTGTCAGATCCATCCTCTTTCTTTATTTTGTTGGATGCAATTTTTTAATTCGTTTAGTTCGTCAGCTCCTAGTTTGTATATTTTTTTCTTTGGAACCCTTTTCCCTTCTTCGAGGGTTATCCCCAGGTCTACTTCTTCCCTATGGGGAGGTAGGCCTTTCTTTTCTTCTTGTTCGAACACATCCATTGGATAATGGTATTCTTTGGGGATTATTTCCTCTAGCCTTCTTTTGTCTTCCTTCTTTCGGTGCCTTATTGCCAATTTGGTGCTGATATTTATGGCCTCCACTCGGATTATTTCTTCTTCTTTCCTCCATCGGACTATCCCTGTGGATTCTCCCCGTCGGTGGAAACATCCAAATGCTTTGGCTGATATCTCGTGTATCTCAATCCTCTTGGATTATTCTTGCTGGCTAGGTTGTCATTTCGGTCGGTCTGTTGGAGATTGGAGGGGTCTGAACTGCCAAATCCCTGCTCTTTCCTTTGGGTGCTTTCCAGCTCCGTTACTTCTAATAAGTCTTCTGTGTTCATTTTTTCCACAAGGAGTTGCGCGATTTGATCTCCTTTTTTTATCTCGTATTCCTTGTTTCCGAAATTGACCATGACCACCTTCAGTTCTCCAGTGTAGTCTTCATCTATTACTCCAGCGTTTGTCGTAAGCCGATGTTTGACTGCTAGCCCGCTTCGAGGTGCTATGCGTCCATAGGTGTGCAGAGGTAGTCCTATTGCTATTCCTGTCCGTACTACTTCCTGCCCATTGGCAGTTATCTTGACGTCTTCACTTCCATACAGATCATGTCCTGCAGCCTTTTGTGAGCCTTTAGTAGGCATCCATGCGTCTAGTGTCAGCTTTCTGACCTTGACCCTTTGGTCCTCCTTGAGCTGGATCTTTGAGAGCCTTGTGATCAGGTTTTCTTCCCTTGCTTCTGCTTCTGGTACTGAATAAACCACTGGCGAACTGTTGAGACACCATGTCGTTCATCGTTTGCTGCTGAATGTGATTTTCTTTTCGTTCCAGTCGATTGTGGGATTATGTTCCTTCAGCCATGGCATTCCAAGGATGATCTCATGACTTTGTAGGTCTGCCACCTAAAAGGTTCCTTTTTCATGGTGACTTCCTATATCCATTGATACTTCTGCCGTGTGGGTTACTGGTCCCATTTGGCTTGGTTATCCGTCTGCTAAATAGATTTCTCTTGCTTTCTGGGCTTCCTTTGTTGTTATTCTGTGTTTCTTGCAGACCTTCTTATTGATGAAGTCTTCCATTGCTCCTGAATCGATCATCGCATTGATTGTCACTGTGTTTTTTCCTTCTCGCAGTTGTACTTTGACCATAACGTGGTCGTTTTCTTGTTCTAGTAATTCCTTGTGCTGGAGTGCTGTATAGTAGTTGGATAAAATGATGGGTTTTCGCTCTGGTCTGTCCCTCAGTCCATCGCTTACTGGGGACATTCCTCGTTTCCCGCCAGTTCTTCTTCTCTTTCTATCTCGATTTCCTTAATCATGGGTCGGCTTCTTCTCATCTTGTGGTCCTGCGGTCTCCATTCCTTTTTTACCGTTGTATAGTCTCTGTTGTCTCTTGGACTCCTGCACTCCCTTGCTAGATGTCCTGGCTTAGCACATGCCAGGCATAGGTTATTGTTCCTCCTTCGCACAAACTCGTTTTTGGATAAGTTGAGGTTAGGCCTTTTTCGCGTTGTGTCTAAGTCCACGGGATCCCCTCTTAGGGTCTCCTCCCTTCTATTCTTAAATGTCCCATTTGGGTTCCTGTATGTTTCCGTCGTCCTTTGTCCTGTTGCTTGCCCTCCCTGCAAGTGCTTGATCATATTGATCCTCTTTTCTTTCCCAATAGCCCATCTGGACATGCCTTCCATGCTATCAGCTGTGAAGTGGTCGGCGGCCCAAGCATCTTGTAGGGTTTTGTTTATTCCTTTTAGGAACTGTCTTCTCATAGTTCCTTCATCTTTGTTTGCCTCCGTTGCTGTGAGTTGGAACTCGTTCCAATAATCTGTTACTGGTTCTTTTCCTTGTCTCAGTTGCTCCAATTTCGTGCGTGCTACATTTTCCGCATCTATGTCTCCAAACTGGCCTTGGAACGCCTCGGCGAACTCTTCATATGTTGTCCACGGTTCTGGTCTTCTTCCTTCCGTATAAGGGGTTATCCAGCTAGCTGCCTCTTCCCTTAAAAGGGACCTGACATATGTGATCTTCCTTCTTGCTTCCGTGGTTCCCATGGCTTCGAAATACACTCTGCATTGCGCCAAAAATGTTCGCAGCTTACTGCGTGTTCCACTAAATGTTGGTGGCTTCTCTACCTTCATTCTGTCTCTGTCTTCTCCTCTGCCATTTAGTCGGTCGAGAAGTTCAGCAAATTGTTCATTGGTGAATCCTTGGATTTGTGTCACTGGTGGTGGGATTGCGGCCCCTCCTGCCGGGGGTCCTTCTTCTCCTGCCCCTCCTGCTGGGGGTACTGCTACTCCTGCTCCTCCCTCTGGGGGTACAACATTGCATTACTCATTATTGATGGGTACTGCTTGTTAGACGCAACTAAATGTTACAATCCACTATTGTTCAGGTATACTTGCAGTAGGCAACCTTCCTTCTATCCCTTAGTCATTGATCCGATTTCCTTCTGATCCTTGCCGTTCCGTCTTTCGTAGTGCAAGTCCTTGACTTCTACAACTTCCTTGTTTCTCCAGTTGATGATCTCGAGGTCCCGAACGGATTTATTGTTTAGTAGAAAAGCTTTTTGTATTGAAAAGTATTTAGATGGTTGCGTGAGGAACTAACTACTCTCGCCTACAGGCCTCCTTATATAGTCGTTCCTCCCCCAACCCTAACCCTTGATGACTCATCTCTATGAGTCATCCGTACGCGTGACTCAAATGAGTCATCATGTGAAATACATCAGCTGACTTCTCTGAGTCCTCCTCGCTAACCAATAAAAACCCAATGAAACATATAAACCAATCATGTTGCGCAAATCATGTCACATGTGTAAAACTTGTGACTCATAATCTGAGTCACGTGTGAAAGCATAACATCATATGATCACTAGTGTGAGTCATAGAAAATCAAACAACCAATAAAAACCTACTAATGACTCGCTAGTACAAGTCATGTGAAATCCTCGCTCCTTCTGACTCATAAGTATGAGTCAGATGAAATCTGCCTTGCCATTCTGCCTTGCTTAGTCACACTTCGTGACAATATGATTAGTTCAGACAAGGTAAACAGGTGGTTTATGGTAACAAAACTACACCTTGGGCAGCATCTTGTAGAGACCTAATTGTACAAGCAAAAAGAATGTTATACACTTGGTAAGATGTCTTTAAGACTGACCTGTTACAGATCTGGAGAACAGATTACATTGAACATGCCATTATTCCTACACCGGCAGCTAAAACATATCGGGCTCGAATACCACTTTACACAGAAGAAGAAATTGCATTTTGCTGTCATATATTACCTAAGATGAAAGAAGGAGGTTTGATATATCAGTGTGATTCTGAGTGGGGTGCAAGCACAAAATTTGCTTTCAAGCCACCGGCAGAGATACTTCCAAAAGAATCATAGTTGAGAATGGTCCACAATTTTATTCCCCTCAATCGAGTTACTGAGAAGTCATAGTACCCATGTCCACAGCTTGAGTAGATAGTTTATACTGTCTTGAAGAAGGGGAAGTGATTTTTCTTTACTACAGATGTGGCAAATTCATATTTAGCCATTCCTGTCAGGTCTGGAGATGAGACAAAGTTGGGTTTTTTTACTCTATATGGCATGTACTGTTACAATGTAATGGGTCAAGGGTTAACTGGTGGGACCCATACCTGCAGCAGATTTTGAAACCTAGTCTTTGGAGTGATTTCTGATAGTGTAGATGATAGCTCTAGAACCGAAGTGATCCTACAAGGTCTAGAGTTACTAATTGGTGATACTGGAGAAGTGGCCTTTGATGGAATTATAAATGATAGCTATGGAAATTGTACAATGTTTGAAGAAATATATCACTTTCTCCACGAGTAGTTCTTTCCTGGATCTAGATGTAGATCCATGTATTGCAAGGACTCAAAATCACACTTCTTTTGTGATTCTTTGGACTTTGTTAGGTTAGATGCTGGTCCAAATAGTTTGCGACCATCTTTATACAAGCAACAAACAATTCTTGAATGGCCTACACTGGTTAATTAGGTAGAGGTAGTAGCTTTTTGTTTATCTTACACCTTTCCTGACATAGTTTATTCCTGGTAAGGTAGAGCTGGTGAGGATTTTGAAGTATGGGGCAGAGAAGGAAGAAGTGGAAAGGAAGATTCAAGAAGGAGGAATAAGGAAGAAGGCTTTAGAAGAGGAGTTTGTCTGAGACAAAGATAAGGATATTGCCTTTTAGGCAATCAAGCAGGCAGTATCAAATGATACTATGGCATTGCCAGATCTATAAAGACAATATCATGTTGCAGTCAATGCCAGCAAATATGTAGTGGGAGGTATTTTGTTTCAGCTTGAGGGTGTCAAAGTGGGGACAAAAGCATCAAACTATACAGTCCACTATGCCGCAAAGCGAATAATTATGTTTATGTCATTTAAGCTTCTTGAGGCATAGACAGGATACTTAAATTCTGAATGAGAAGCTTTGGTAGTCATTAGGTGCCTAGCAGAGGTCAGGTCGATGGTGATGGCATTAAAGTATCCACTCTTTATATATACTGATCACAAGGCTCTCAAGACTGTTCTTACTGGTCCAGACAATGATGCATATGGGAGAATAGCTAAGTGGCAAGAGAGACTGGGTGAGTATGATTTTAGGCTTCTTCATCGATCTGCAACCACTCATTTTATTGGTATTATGGATGGTCTTTCTCGTCTACCAACTCACCTTCTGAAAAGACATGTTGTGGAAGATTCTGAAGGATTCAGACCATTGGCTGGTACCTTGGTATCTGTTGTTGGACTTGCTACAGATATTACTATAAACTCATTTGCAGCTTAGGTATTATGTAAAGACCAGTATTTCTGGGCAATCGACAGAGTACAAGATATTGATTTGAAAGAAGGAGAGAATAGAGTGGTACTATTTCAATCTTTTTGGAGGTAGGTTCTAGTGTATTAGTTTTACAAGAGAATCAAATGGAGTAAGAATAAGAGGATCATGGGAGTATAATAGAGGCAGCACAGGATATGAGAAGAAGGAGTTAGAGGAAATGGTTGGAATCAGGTATGTATGGAGCAGTGGTTCAAGGATGCTGGGATGAGTTAGATGAGGGTATGGTGGGTGTGAAGAGGATAGATTTGAGAAGAAGTGAAAGATGAGCACTGGAGAGAAAGATGAGGAAGTATGTCATAGTTGATGGAGCAGATCCAAAGCTACTCTTCAGGGAAAAGTATGGAGAACTCACATCTTGCATTCTTGAAAGTGATGTGGTGAAGGTGTTGACTGGGCTGCATGAAGGTTATGGGCAGTTTGCTATTGGTATCACTCTTGGACATGCTCATGGCAAAGTATATTGGCCCTTACGAGCATATGATATTGGTGGCTGGGTTTCCTCTTACTAATCTTGCCAGGGAGTTACAAAGATTGACAAAGCTCATCAACTACGATTGATTCTATAGTTTAAGCCATTGGATATGATTGATATGGACTATGTAGTACCTACCAACCCACCATGCGAGGTTACTGGGCATGTCTATATCTTTATTATAATCGATTGCTTCTCTTGGTTTCTGTTACGATCTGCTATAAGATCTTTCCTTTCTTATATCTCGCAACAGGCAACGAGCCTATCGTTAGCTTTTTTCTCAGAGATAATACTCACCTATCTCTTGTTGTATTCTCTTTCCTTTGAGAATTCTTAATACTTGTTATCTTTCACTATGTCTTAGATATTGACTGTTGCCAATAATAAGTCCTTATAATGCTAACTAGTATTGATTCTGTTCTTCTTTGTGATTGTTGGCCTTTGTAGTAAAGAGCATAAAGGTGTTTTATTGATAACTTATAAGATAGGAAATAACTTAGGTGGTTGCATGAAGAACTAACTGTCAGGTCCAATCGACCTCCTTATATAGTTCTTCCAGCAACCTGCTTACAAATCAAATGAGTCACAACTGTGACTCATGCACTCGCGTAATATATAATCTTATGACCATACTTGGTCATGCGCGAAAGTCCCATGACCTTCAAAGGGGTCATGTGCAAAACCTCATGACTTGTATAAATGAAGTCATGCCTCTTAATCCTCATGACTCATAGGCGCGCCTATGAGTCAACGCTCAACATACCAATCAAATTCAAAGATAAACAACTATGACTCACAACTGTAAATCATATGAAACCCTATGACTCGTATGTGAGTCATAGTGCGAAACATAATATCATATGACTCAACTGAGTCATGTGTGAAAAACCTTTTAACAATTAAAATACTTATGACATACGATCATATGTCACATGAAACTATTACAAACCATGCTGGGTTTGTAATTGTTTTCCTAAGCTGTAGGTGTTAATAAAGCAGACTAGATATCAACTATGATGGCCTGGTTGGATCATGTCACTCCAGTAGTTAAATGGCTACTTAAAGTGTATATGGACAATGGTAGTCATTTTACAGGCTGCATGATTTCACCAATGTGGAGAGACCATGGTGTTATTCACTTCCCTTCAGTGATCTCTCATCCTCAGTCAGTTGGTCTGAGTGAATGTTATATTCAAATGATTATGGGTCAAATTCGATTAAATTGTATATCTTCTCGCTCTTCTTATTGCCGGGGTTTGGAGATATGAAATGCAGTCCTAAGCGTCAATTGAAGATGTATCAGAGTCCATGGGTATACACCAACTGAGATACTACTGAGATTCAATCCTACCACTATAAGGACTGAAGAAGCTGAAATTGATGACTGGTTAAAGGAAAGAATACTGCAGAGTACTGATATTCTCGAACCACTACAGGATCAGCTGCATGCATATGTTGATTTTAAAGGAGAACATCATGAAGATGCAGTAGCCTCGTTGGTGAGAAAGCAAGACACTACAAAGACCAGATTGACTGCTGGATATCGACTGCCAGACCCAGGACACTTAGTTTGATTAACAGATTTCCAGCAAGCCAAAGAGAAGAGAAAGAAGTTGGAACCTCCTTGGATGACTCCACAAATGTTGGACTGAATTTCAAAATCTAGTGTGTCTGCTCATGTCTGCCAGCTTCATGACCCTTCTGGAATTACCAAACAGTTCCATTTTGACAATCTCCATGTTTATATTCTAAGATCAAATGACTACGTATCATAGAGTGGAGAAGTATCAGTTACAGGAGGTAATGGAGCAGTGCAGTATGTCTGAGGAGTTATGGGTAATGTGCAGAGAGTTTTGTAGGTTGGCTACAGGGGATTTGATATATCAGATCAACAAAATAGAGGCTATAGAGACTCGACTAGATTGAGTAGGTGAGTGAATGGTGGTTGTTGGTAGTTTGTATAGAACATTGTTTGTTTGTTGTTTTTGTTTAAATTTAATAAGTACACGAGTTTGATAAATCTGGGTCAATGTCTTTGAAAATAGGGGTGTATCTGTGGGAACCAAAAAAGGTTTAGGGATAATGGTAGCAAAGTCAGCTTTTAGTGGATAGACCTAGGAAATTGTAGCTAGGTTGTTGTTGTTGGCAGAGTGTTTAGTATTTGTAGGTTATTATGTAGTAGGTTCCTTTATAAGGAACAACTACTTTTTGGTTTTACAAAGGAGGGCCAATGAGATGGACATCAGATAGAGCAACAATGAATGCGAATTTATTTTTGTTTCCCCTTTTCAGATTTTACTTTCTCTTTGACTTGACTGTGATTTCCTTCAACAGACTTTGTTTTTCCAAGGATGACAATTCAATTCCCAGTTGTGTGAACAGTGTTTTGCCCACACCTGGTAGTGTTTGTTCCTCCTATGACTGATGATTCCTCTTTCTTCCTGTCATTTACCTTTCTGTGAAGCAAATGTTCTTAGCCTTGTGTGTCTTTGAGACAGACCTATTTTGTCATTTCAGTACCATAGTAGCATCGTAACATAGTATGACTTTGATGCTCATCAAGCTTAGAAGGCTTACATTGTCTATATTGAATACAACTAACATCGCTATCCATTATGCTAACAACACCAAATATTATGCCCCCCAGCTAGTAGGTTGAGCCATAACCCGATACTGAAGCCCACATCCAGGCAGCCCTTGCCTCCCTTACAACTGTTGAAGAAAAGTATTCCAATATTGCTACCACTGCTCAAAAATATAAAATTCCAGTATCCTGATACTGTGGATACTAGCAAGGCTTCCAATCGAAACAAGAATGCCCTGCAGTAAACTGCAAGCTTCCTTCTGACCAGGAACTTACTGTCTGTCAATACCTTGGCTGCGTTTATACTGTGGGTACAAGTACCTAACTGTACATAGTTTTCCGTGCTGCTAATACCATTTTGCAAAATGCATACACAGGCTTATCACCTGCCCCTATTTTTAGTATGAAATGGACACAACAGTTTTTGAGTAGTCATTCTGAGTACTTCATATGCAAACAAAAAACAATGGACCTTGACTACCAGAATGCTCACCAGCTGGATGATATTCAAATTTAGTTTGAGAAATACCATACAGTTTGTGAGCAGTATCACATTCACAATACTTGTATATACAACTTTACTGAAACTGGTTTCCACATTGGCATTGCATAGGACCAGTAGATCATAACGAGAGATCTAAGCCATCAATCATATCTTTGAAGTTCAATAAACTGAGAGCTTATTTCCATTCATGAAATAATTAGTGGAGATGATAGTGTTCTCCATCTGGTGATTATTGTTCCTGGTATAATACATCAAGAACCTTGGTATACCATGACATCAATACCTGACGATTACCTTATAGGTATATCAGAGACTAGCTACAGTTATGATGAATTGTCTATGAAGTGGCTAGTCCACTTTGAACAGTTTTCCTCTCAAAAGGAAGTCGGTAACTATTCACTCATACTGCTTGATCACCTGAGTTCCCATTCTACCACACGGTTTATTGACATCTGTGATACGCACAAGATTGTTGCCTTCTGCCTTCCCCTACATTCAAGTCATCTTCTGCAGCCAGTAGATGTTGTTGTATTTAAACCATATAATCATTATCATGCTGAAGCTGTGGAGGCACAAGCTAGGCCACAAAACTTAATGTAAAGTATAATCTTATACTCATAGAGTCAAGTTGAAGCTAGATATTTTTGATTCCTAGTAGATAATAATTTACAAAGCATTTGGCTTCAATTTGACAGCAACAGTATCTGGTGAATTATTAATATACTATTGAGCCTCAAGTTATACTTGGTCACTATGTTGCTATGGCAACCCATCAAGTGATGTTGAGCTGTCCAGTAATGTTGAGCTATGCAGCCCTCCCTAGAGTGCCCCGGTTGTGAGTTTGCGAACAACTGTGTGTGGTAGCTGCAAGCCACAACTTTGGCATGATTAATGTTCATCTTATAAAGATTTTATGTCCTCTGATAAGGTTTTCTGTACCATTTGCAAGCACTATCACTATCTATAGCAGTTTTGACTGAACCGTATTAGCAGCCCATACAAAACATGCTCCATTTGTAGTGTTTGATCTTTAACCACTCCCCTTGTAACAATATTTTAGATTTGATAGTGAATAAGTAAACCTTTCAATATAGGAGTACAGAAAGTTTTGACGATTGTTGGTGGAGCCTGAACTGGGTGTTGGGTCCCTACAGCTTTCTCTAGCTGCCAGTGCCCATATATGTGCACCCCTCATAGCCACCCCCATTGTGGCCACTGTTGCTACTCTGGATGCTACTGTTGCTGCTACAACTACTATAGGGGTTACTGCTACTCTGGTTGCAACCATCTCTGCTCCTTCTCCTTGATAGCATAATGAGGATACAAGGCCTTCAGTCACAATTCATTGTCCTGTAGAACCAGCAGGTCCTTTACTAGCAAATAATATCACCTTTCCTGCTGCCACTCAAACTGAACCACTACTTGATCTTGGGCTAATGAATGGTATCTGCAAATTCTGTGAAGCACTACACTGGCTTGATGAGTGCATCACTAGGTCACCTGCAGATAGACCTTCCTTCAAGGCCTGCTGTAACTGCAGAGATGTTAACCTTCCACGATACTGCCCTCTACCCCTTTAGCTAGATTTGCTATTATTGCTGTCCAAGACCACTCCAGGCCAACAGTTTCAAGAGCAACTGCAGCATTATAATTCAACACTGTCTTTTACATCTATCTGCTACACCATCATAGATTGTGGTCTGGGTTTAGTCGCCGACCATGGGAGTAGTCATGGAGTAAACTGGTTCCAGGTTCACATTGAGTTGTATCACTTACAGGGCCCCCTAGATGGTGAGAATGGCCTTGCATCATGATATGTGCCACTCTATTTTCACAACCTCAACTACACTACAGACATCCACATGTGTACATATACCCAAATTGATACTGACATTTTACGACATCTTACTGAAATGTTCTACATAGTTCGCAATTCTTTTATCACCATATATCATAATGCAACAGAACAGCACTCATGACAACAGCTACTTGCTGGACCATCCTAGGCGATTTTGAGTCATATATATAATCCTTCATGTTTGGACTGATCGATCTGGTGAGAACCTTTTGACAAATTATAAAGTTGCCATTATCATTCCTGATCAGTATAGCAATCCCAGCTCGTATGATATTGTCCTTGTGGAATGCAGTAGTCCTGAAGAGCACCCCCTGATAGCATTGAATCAACTCAACTTATGCTACATACATCCCCCTCCATTACATCCTACTCTTTCCTCATGGTGATCCTGGCTGACACTGGGCACTACAGATTCATAACCTCAATCCAATTTGGTAGCTTAATAGGTTGACCCAACATGCCTACCTCAGATACTACCCACACATTCGTACCAGGTTTGAGTTGGTCTGTTTTGCTTTCTCTAGGCTCTTTCAACAGTACATCATTGATGCTTAGCCACTCTGTGATCAGCACATACTACATTGGATTTGCAGTCACCAAGCCAACCTTTGCACTAAACTATGTAATGGTGTCGTAGATGCTCTCACTTGAGTTGATGTAGATTGTGCATCACTTGGATGTCATGTTGCCTTACTGGCCACCATCCTTAGTGGTAGTAGATTTATTAGACAGTGCTTTCAAGATTTTATAGCTATAGTTCGATACTATGGTCATTCAAGCCAGTTCATAACCTTCACTGCTAACTCAAAGTAGGAGGAAGTTATTTGAGAGCTACCTCAAGGTCAGATAACTGTGGATAGGCTGGATCTGAGTGTTCCTGTCTTTTAGTTGAAATTGACACCCCTTCTCAATGATCTTAAAAAGAAGTACATACTTGGCAGGTTTCGTGGCTGCTTTTGGATCATCAAATATCAGAAATGTTGCCTACCTCACTTGCAGCTATTGTTCTTCTTGCATCCTAGTGATCATGATTGACTGTATGATCTGGCCATTATTGACTGTTTTGTCTCTGACAAACTTCCTCTGCCAGAGGATAACCCTACTGGACATCTTGCAGTGGTAGTTAGATTGATGATGGTCTACTGTCCCTGTGGATTTTGGAATCTACAAGCTACCTGTATAGTTACCCAATCCTCAGCAGGTCCGGCAAATTGCTCCACACCATTTCCTAAAGTGTTCAATCCTATTACAGTTATATGTGAGGATAGTTATCCCAAATATCATCTTCATGATAACTTGAGATCCTTTACCATTACTATACCTAGACACGATGGTGTGGGGGGAAGCATATATAATATTGACAACTGCAGGATCGTTCTGTATAATCTGTATTTGCCTACAAAGTATAATACTCATATCAATATTGAATTCTGTACCTCTGTGCATGCTATTAAATACATCCACAATTATATCTGTACAGGCAACAATTGGGCCACCTTATGGCTTACATCAGATGGTAATGAGGTTAGTCAATATCTGCAGGGCAGGTATATTGGTCAATTGGAGGCCATCTGGTGATTGTTTGAATTCCCCACACATGAAGAGCTCCCTCTAGTGATTCAGCTGGCAGTTCACCTGCCAGGAGAGTAACCAGTATACTTTCAGCCAGATCAGTATGTGATTGAACTCCAGTGACACCTCGAGCTATTGAATTCTTTGCTACTGGCATTCTTTTGCTATAATGCTGAACATGCAGATGGTTATCACAGCCTTTATCAGGACTTCCCAACACAATACATTTTTGATATCAAGCAGTGGGAGTCGCGACCTCACTAATGAGGTACTGCAATTGACCATATGTACTACTGTAGCCCCATTACAGGTGGGAGATTCTATTTGCAACTTCTATTAACTGCTGTCCCCAGTCCAACCTCCTTTGAGCATCTTCATACTATTAATGGTATGCTACATCCAACCATTCAGGCAGCTTGTATTACCTTGAGTCTGCTTGAAGACGATTATAAGTAGATTGATTGCTTGACTGAAGCATGTATCTTTGCCAGTGGTACCCAGCTATGTACTCTCTTTGTGATGGCATTGATATATTGTCCTGTCATGGAGCTGGTTGTCCTGTGGGAGCATTTGAAGTACTTTATTTGTGATAATCTGCCCAATCTATTAGTATGATGGGGTAATGTTTCTGAGAACAAAGCAGACTTATATCTTGATTATGGTCTCTTCCTCATCTAGCATATCCTCACAGATCATGTGAAAATGCTTTCAGAGTACAGCCTCCCTCTGTTTCATCATCAGTAGGATGTTATTGATGGAAACTCATTCCTCGACATGGAGTTGCAATTTAATTCTGCAGTGGAGGAATATCTTTTTCTTGACTAATACCAATAGTAGAACTCGGATCAAGTAACGTGCTTTGATGCTATCACCACTGCCATAAACTCAGATTCTTGCAATACGCCCTTCTTGTTACAAGGTCTTAACAGGACTGGAAAGACATTCCTCTATTGATGTCTCTACTATTACTACTGCTCAAAAGATGATATTGTCCTCTTTGTTACTTTATCGGGTATTGCAGCTCTCCTATTACTAGGAGGGAGCATATCATACTCAACTTTCCATATCCCCCTCAATCTGCAAGAATATTCTAGATGCCATATATCTAAGAAGTGCCAACTTGCAGACTTGCTTAAGCATACCACCTTGATAATCTGAGATGAAGCACTGATGCAACACTGTTACTGTTTTGAAGCTGTACATCCTATGTGTAGAGACATCTGCTCAGATGACTCCTCTGCCTTTGGTGGCATCCCTGACATCCTAGTGGGGGATTTTGTCTAAATACTGCCAGTTATACCCAGAGGGCACTGAGTAGCGATTGTAGATGCATGTCTGCAGTGGTCATTCCTCTGGCCAGCCATTTGAATCTTGTCACTAAGGTTAAACATATATCTTCGAAATGAGTGGGATCAATTGTTTTCTACCTGGATTGGCAATCTATCCTACAATGCTTCACTAATTGAATATGTCAGTATACCATCCAGTCTAACCCAATCTTTGTACAAAGAGGCCTTTTATAAGTATATATACCCTTTATATCTACTTGCACTTGCTTATACTGATCATCACACCTTTGAGGACTGGACCATACTACCTCTCCAGAATGATACTGTTGCTGAAATCAATGGAGCTATCTTTAACTACCTTCATAGCTCATAGAGCATCTTTCATTCTACTGATGTGTTTGAGGTTAGTGGTCATGAGAATGATACCTTCCAAGAACCAATACCACCAGAGCTTCTGCAGACCTTCAGTCCTAGCAGCTTGCCTCCATCATGACTTTGCCTAAAGAAGGGCACTCCCATAATCCTACTCAAAAACCTCTATCCTAAGGATGGTCTTTGCAATAACACTCACATGGTCATCACTCATGTAGGTCATTACTGTATTGAGACCCACATTTTTGGTGGTAGCTTTGATAACCAGTTACGCCTGATCCCACAGATTAAACTGACCTCTACCAAAGGAGAATTACCATTCATTATTCGTAGAATTCAGTTTCCAATCTGCCTATCCTTTGTAATGACTAAGAATAAATCACAGTGCCAGTCATTTAATTTTGTTGGTGTTGATTTGTGTACTCTAGTCTTCACCCATGGGCAGCTCTATATTGTGCTATCGAGAGTCATGAATATTCAAAGACTTTCTCTCTTACTACTATAGTACAATAACCAGATGATCGATAATATTAGATATCCAGAAGTTCTGCTTTCCTCTCAGGATGCTTGCAGAAGATGTGGTAGTGGAGGGACTTGGAGGTAGAAAACCTTGAAGCATGTTTGTCATCTATGATCTAGCATAAATACAAATAGATGTCCAAGGTAAGACTGATGACAAAACCCACCTACACCATAATGGTATTTACTTTATTTACTTGATTGATACAAGCAGTGTTAGAAAGCAGGAAGAGATGAAGAAGGTGGCCAGCTATGCTTAGTCAAGGAATCTTCACATTAGAAGTGGTCTCAGCATTAGTGTTAGCATTAGGGGAGATAGTTGTTAGAAGGTTTGGTCAGGGGGGTGAGGCTTTAGTCGCAGTCATGGTAGTTGCTATTTATTTGTCAGTATTGGTTTCCTCTCTACTACAGGAGTTAGACTACTAACCTGCATGATCATTAATAGGTACCGAAGGGGACTGAAATCTTGCAATGCAGAATAGAGGGGTAGTAGATGGAGTGAGTGGAGGAGACTATATGATTATGAAGGTAATGGGGTTATTTTAATAGGGTTATTTAAGGTCTCATAATTAAGGTCTCATGAAGCAACAAATATTTGTAATAGCTAGGGGAGGTTAGAGAAGGAGACCTCATGATCATGAAAGTAATAGAGTCATTTTAGTAGAGTTATTTAAGGTATCCAAGTGATGATTCATGAAGTGATAGATGTTTGTGATAGTTATTTGTGGCATGCACATAGTTTAGTAAGCTACCATTTATGTAAGCTTTAATAAGAGATTAACATCTCGTGGTCACGTGATGGCCTGCCTACTAGTGCTTCAATACCGGTGCAGTTATCCAATTAGCCCGCTTCCGCTTTGTAGACTGTTGACCATTCCTGAAGAGATCTGTAGAGCTAGAGATATGCTTGATTGGCATGGTAGAGGGAGGCAGAGTATGATCGCTACAGAATAGTCTACGGTACGGTGAAGACTGTAAGGCAACCGAGTCAACCGGAGGTAACGAAGACCGCTGGCCTGCCACAGTTTAAACACATAGAGAGCGGCGATTGGTCAGCTTCAAGAAAATCCCACCGCCCCACTCGTCACAGGCATCATGTACCCACACGCAGGGATTAGAAAAATATATGGCCGATTATCTGCGCCTATCTGTGCTCGCAAACAAAATTATCCCTTCGATGTTCGCGTACTTCTTCCATGTAACGAGGAGGAGACTCCGCCTGAAATTTCGTCCCCCACCCGCAGCTAATCCCACAATCTCCACCTCACAAACAGTCCCCTAATCACCAATCACCGCGCTCCTCCTCCTGCCCTCTCCTCTCCTGAACGAGCAGAGGGAAACACATAACATGACTCTTCTCCGCAGCCTCTGGAGCCGGCTTAAAGCCCTTATTCCTCCTTCTCGTTGTCAGTATGAAGAAGATAAAGAGGGGAGGGAAACCAACATATCGTCGTACTCAATGGCTTGAAGTACTTCCCTCTCCCACCACCTTTTTCTGAGAACCCCGAGTCTGTGGCGGCGGATGAGCTCTTCGCTCTCGTCGCCTGCCCAGGCTTTGAGCAGGCGGGAGAGTGTTTGGGGGAACGTGATCGCTGCGCAGAGGTTAGCTTGGATTTTCAAGACAGGATACTGGGGGGCTTGAGAAAGGAGTGTGGGAACTGGTTAAGCATATCGGTACTTGCAACAGCACAGACAAGTAGATACCTCCCCCTCACCCCTTCCTAAACCATGAAAAACTTACGTTTCCCTTGCGCAGGCGCAATCCTCGAGCATGTAATCCTCCTAAACTCACAGGTTACACAAACCTTAACAGTCTAGAGCAGTTCCCCACTCTTCCACGAAACACTATAGCCTTCCGTCCCCCCGCTCGGTACCAAATCGAACAACGCCCAGGTGTAGTCCGCCCCAAAGACCATACTTGAAAGTTCGTTCAGGAGTGTAATAGCATGCTCCTGCGTCGGTGTCGCCGGCTGTAGTTGAATTATACGCACAAGTCTGATAGGACTAGGTAGGGGTGGGGGGAGTGGGCTTTCGAAGGCAGATGCGTATTGGTTAGAAATGGTCCGGAACTTCGGTTCATGGGAGTTAGATGGGGACCCGGGTGGTGGCGAGGATGGCTTATGTTCGAAACAAGGGATGGCCCGACGTGCTCTGTGTGCGGAGAGGGACTGGCATTTTTGTCTGGCAATAAGGCGCAGGCGGTGTTGTCTGGGACACGGAGTGCGAAGCTGCCGGTCCGTGTGTCGAATGCGGAGTTTGCTGGCGGGTAGTGTGATTGGCGGGGAGCGTCGGTCATGTTTTATGTTTTTTTTTCTTTCAGGAACTTGAAAAAATGAACAATAAAATGGTGCACTGTATCGCAGCCCGCACGCGAGGGAGAGGAATATTTGTAGGAGGAGGTGGAGGCTGTCGTGGCGGTAAGAATGGAAGCTGCCAAGCGCGTGTTTTGGGGAAATTCACAAACCTGTGGGGAATGAATTAGGGTGCAGCATGTCTCAAGCGCAACCAGCTAATCTATGATACCAAAACCCATCCTCCCATGACACCTGCTAATATATAGATTCTGAAGGTTTACGTAGAGACTGCAATATTGACTGGAGATACCGCCCGACATATCTTCGGGCGCTCATTCATGGCATCTCACCTGAAGGGGTCAAGCAGCTGGTTGTTAGAGGTTACGAAAACCTCCGTTATCCGTTGGGCACTTTGGGATTCCGACTAATAGACTCCCCACTAGCCGCACCTAATTTTTCGTTAGTCTTTTCACTATTTCTCTCCCAGTCTCCTGCTACCCGATTTCCCCCCGCCCTCTTCGTCACTCCTAGACATCTCATTCACCGAAGAGTTTTCTCTTCATTCATATTTGTTTTCATTCCGGGCTTCCCCGATATCTGTATATATACGGGCAAAGGCCCTCCATGAAAACGTCAGCGTTCTCGCCTTTCACTTCGTACAGGTCACATCCTCACACTGGTGTTGAAACAGCACTTTATGATATGCACTTCCTACATCTACCAGTATGACCGAGATGTCCAAGTCTGTATCCCTTTGCCTCGGCTCACAGCTCCTCGAGTTTAACCGACTCGCCCACTCTTCTTTCCCGTCATTGTTCGATCAATCGATCCAGCAGTATGCAATACTCTTCTCGTTCGTTTCTTCTCTTGTTATATGCCGGTTCGGCGATGCTAGGATAATAAATTTGATTGAAGAACAGTGCGTGCAATAGATTCGCGAATTCAGACCACACTGGTTGGGGCTAGCTCGCATGATGAACGGAAAATAGCAAGCTGTCATAGATAAAGTCTTTGGCACGAGCTGTGAAGGACGGATTGACGGACGGGAAGGCGGGATGATAGGCTACTGTTCATTTATTCTTGGTTAATGATTCGGAAGAAGGGATAGCCCGAGCGCGCCTTCTGAGCATACAGGCTAGCCTGAAATAAGTGATGAAGGGTACATCATTCATATCAGAGGAATAAGGAGAAACTACAAATAGTCTTGAAGTGAAGAGTGTGGAAAATAGAGGAATAACAAGTGAATGAAGGGTTTGGGAAGATGAGTAAATTCTCAGAGCAATGGGGAAGGGGGGTAGAAATTGGTGACGGATAAATTGGGGGGGTTTTGGCGAAGGCCAATCATATACTATAGTTTGCCTCCCTTTCAGACTCCTTTTCCTTTTCTTGGGCATTTTTGGTGGGTGGGTGAATGTGATAGTGGAAAGGGCATGGCCAACGGGAAAAGCGAAGATACCCTGCAATTCCGTTGTGAAATACTCCTCTGTATGATAGTCCATTTCCCTCCCCCATTCATGATGCTCTGCGCAATTCAGTAGTTTTAGCGCGGATTCGGGCTCCGTAACGTCATTTACGGTATAACGGCTGTTAACCCATATCCGGCTCAGCATTGATGGCGCAATTGGCACCACTGGAGGAGGGGGTCCAACCACCTCTCCCAATCCAAAAAAACAACTAAAATCACAGATTATCTACCTTTCCCCAATCCCACACAATATCCTGATACTAATGAAAGCTTTAATAATCCCTAAATTATCCCAATTCCTTTACCTAAGTGACAATTAATGTCGCCTCCTCACCACAATCACATTCCTGACAACCCTCCCACAATCCTCAACACTGCTCACCCCAACAACCTCCAATGCCTCCATTTCCTCACAAAGATCAGCTGCCTCTTCTGCCACCACCCCCTCGGCCATCACCAATCCTGTTATCTCTGCATTTTCACAACCGGATATCTCCTCCTGAGAGGCTCTTGTGGCAGAAGAGTGGCTTTAACTAAGTGTCCCTAGGAGTTAGCAATTTGAGTAGCCTTAGCTGCATCCACCCTCACTTGTTCCTGCCCTAAGATCAGAACCATTTCTGAAGTCAGTACTGTAGCTTCTGTAAGCTTGTGCTGATCACCAGTATTTTTTTTTTTTTCTTTTCCTATTAACTTTTGGTATTCTCGATGGGCCTCCTCCTCCAGAACCTTGTTGGCTATTGTTTGTTGGAAGCCTTCAGAGAGGTTCAATAGGAGCTCTTTAAGCTTTAACAAGGTGGGAGTAGCTCTTGTAACAAGTGAAGGGGCCATTCTGGTGATGCAACTAACAGCGTGAGGAGTTTGGGGAACTTTATGCCTCCTATCACCAGTTAAGCCTTTTTCTTTTATGTCCTTGGTTTCCTTTCTCTTGACCATTCCAATTAGCTGGTGGGGATTAAAGGGAATTATGCCTACCACTTCGCAAGTGCTTCAGATATTATCAGTTGCAAATGCTAGTCGCTGAGTGGGCATGAGAATACTGTTTTTCTAGAGATTAATTTAATTAAAAAAAAATGAAGGAGGAGTAACAGTAGTTGTGTGGAGACAGAAAGCAGTAACTAATGGCTAAGATTCTCCTTTATTCATACCAGCGTGACCTTGGCGAAAGAAGTAATCAAGGCTTTTGCTGTAATGATGCAGGAGTGGGATAAACAAGCTAACATCCAGTGGTTGGATGAGGTGTGTTGAATGGGTGGGAAGGTATAGTGGAAGAATTTTTGCCTGGAGGCAATAATCAAAGAATTCCCAATTAAAATAAGAGTTGTGCCTATTGAGAATGAGGAGGTGGTAATGTTGGCCAGCACTATAAAGTAGAACTCAGTTAGCAAATCTTTAAGCTGTATTCTGTACTGTGGTAGATACCTTTCCCTGATTTCTCGATCACAAACCTCCTTCAGCTACTACAACTCTAGAGCTTCATTACTCCAACCCTTTTCTGAAACCCCAAAAGTAGCCAAATCTTGGTTTTTAAACTTAGTATACCAGCCCACAAAGTAGGCTTTAACTTTGTTTATAATCAAGGAATGGAGGACATGGCTAGCACCAGATACTGTTTCAATAACTGTAACCCATTCCCAGGAGCCATCTTATGTCAAATTTGCCATATGGTGCTCTTTCCTACAGATAACCTTGCAACCCAAGGCCACCCCTATCATAAAACCCTTCTCATCCATGTTGTACATATTCTCCAGTGATATGTTATTAGATTTAATAAGATTCTGTAACTAGATTCACAATCAGCTACTATTATTACTGGTAATGCGCTCTACTCATACCTTATTGAAATAATCCTTCCATATAGCTGCATTACCAGTAAGGGACTGCTGGTGATTCGGCATGGTTCCTAGCTTAGTAGCCAACATACGATGGTGCTGGAGAAATTGCTTTACCCAGTGCTTTCCCAGTGTGTGATCTTTTACCTGATGAGCAATCATGGCCTCTGCCATCCCCTTAACGACATTCAAATAGTTGGGATGACCCCACTCCTCCAGCGTCTTACACCATCTCACAATGGATCTCTCCTCATTTTTCAATAATACCTGTCACTTGTGATATCCTGTAGCTTGTGATTGCCTTCCCACAAGACTGCCTCTGAAGGTTGAGTAGGCAATACCGAACCTTTTTTTAGACTTTTAGGAGGACAGCTTACACCACTGGGTATACGAATTCCTGGGGAAGGGACCTTGGAAAATGTACATACTGCACCAATGAGATAGCAGGAGTTACAATAGAATAGAAAAATAGAAGGTATGCAGTATAGGAATAATGAACAATGGATAAAGAGTGTGATTCAACAGTTGTTCAGTTCATTAACTATTTTCTAAACTGCGCAAAAACATACATGACTTTATAGAGGTAAAAGGAGGCATCCTAGAAATCATCCAGAAAACATCACTTCCATCCTTTGGCCACCAGTGTGTCAATAACATTCCAAACTAGCTACCTGCAATGATACTAACTGTATAGTAAAATGTCACACTAGTAACCCTCACTTCCATGGTATGAAACAACTCAAAACAAAACTGGAAACAAGTACTAGAGTATAAAATAAGAAACAGGGTATGAAACTTATACTAATTGATGCTGAGCAGTATCTCCTGCATTTCAATACTCCCACTCTGTGAGACATACCCAACTTGAAAAATGCAAATCAAAAACATGAAGAATAAAGAAATGAACAAAAACTTTTCTTTGCCAATCCAATCTCAATTTCCTCCCACTCAATGTAAACACATCTCTGCCCTGAATCTCTCCACCTTTTCTTGGCTTAGGTTCTTTGTTAGACAGTTGGCAATCATATCTCTAGTATGGAGTTATTCCAGATGTATTGCTCTGCTCATGACATTTTCTCTAATGTAGTATTCACAGATAGTGATATGTTTGATTCTAGAATGGCACTCAGGATTTCGTGCTAGTACCATAGCACCTTGGTTATCAGTATAGATAGTTGTTGGCTGATAGAAGGCACCTTGGTCGTCATTTTCTAATTCTGACACAAAACGTGCAACTCAAATTGCTTCTTTCATAGCTTGAGTAAGTGCCATATATTCTGCTTTGGTGGATGATAAGGCAACAGTCTGTTTTCTTTTGTTCGACCAGGAGATTGCTGATCTCACCAATTTATCATTATCAGTAATCACACATATGTAACCACCCATGCTCCTGCAGGTATCAAGATCTCCAGCCTAATCTGCATCACTGTAAAGGGTTGGCTTGAGATTTCCTTTTCTGAATGGACCTAGATGCAATGCGACTTTCAAGGTCTTGTTGATGTATCAGAGTAGGTGTTGCACAGCATTCATATAGCTTGTCCGCCGGCAGTTATTGTACCTACTCAATGTTCCCACTGCATATGTATGTAATGACCCACCACAGGGTGTCTTACAGTAAACTATTCTTACACCCATACTGGAGACCTTGAGGTCAATGGGTAAGGATAGTTTGGTTCACTATAGTAGATAACTATACATACTATAAGATTACATTATAAAAGGTGGGTTCGAGAAAGGCTCGTGTAATGAGGCCTGAGTTACCCTGACATGAGGCCTGGGTTACCCTGATATGAGGTCTGGATTATCCTGCCATAAGGTCTGAGTTACCGTGACATGGTACCCAAGTTACCCTACCTACCATATAGAGGTACTTACTTGGGGCAGGGGTTGATCCTATAAGGATTGGGCACTCAGGTTAAATGTAAAGGCAACAAACCTGGTAGCCTTTGGGGGGCTATAGGAGGAGCTACAGGGCTCCGAATGCCCCAGGACTTTACAGAGGTATTCCTAACACCCCCCTGCGGCCCCAGCGTAAGGACTGCACATCATGGGCTTATGGTTGTTGAGTTGCTCCATTTCTTACAAAAGGAACTGAGTAGAGGCACTCTTGTACCACTGTATAGGTTGTCACTGTCCATCCAACCAGATGCTGTCCGTAGGATATATGAGACGGCATAGGGTGTGCTCCAGAAGAAGGGCAATGTTCTGGTACTGTATATGTGTAAAATGGACAAGGACTGAAGGAGTTACTCAGGTAATACTGGAAGGGTAGTTCAGAGCCTCCCTGGTAGTCCCAGCTTGGCCCAGAAGATATTGAAGCATCACTGGGGAGGTGAATCGCACATAGGTGCAACTCATGCCTAATCGTGGTAAGACTATAGGGGTTGTTTGAGAACTCTAAGAGCATGTTTCTTATCATCATATTGGTGCTTTCAGGGAGTTGACTGTGGGTTGCTCCCACTAGGCCAATCAACAAGGTACCCCATCAGGGTAGCAGAGCAGATTTTCCTATCAGGCAAAGACCCGATTAGAATGAAGTAGAATGTTCAGCTTGATCAAGCAAGCTAGGTCTACTAAAGGCTTGCATCGATGAAATGCATATCAGTATGAGAGTTCATAAATGGTATATCTCCTCAGCTGCATGATAGTTTGCCACTAGCATGTCAACGATATGAAGAGTTTTTCTCCTGCAGCCGCATCGAGATGCAGTGCTGAAACACTTGATGTCGGAAGGAGATTTAGCCAGAGCAGACCAAAATCCACAAAGGAATATTGTCCTGGGTGGTGTGTATTGGCCAGCCTGGAGGAGACGGGTGTGCTCATGATTGAATTAGAGTAGTGATGGGAGGGAACTGGCAATATATGATGTTCTACTTAAAATATATGTGAGTCCCTCTCTACTCTGGCAATCAACTACCTCTCGAGAAACTTACTGAGTGAAGCTGCCGCTTAACGATATTAAGTTTTACTGTTTTGATTCTTCTTTACTCTACTGTTGATTATCGCTTTTGATCTTTGAGTCACTTTGGTGCGGTCGCGAACTTGGGATGCATCTTCCCTTAGGCCACCCCTATTACAGGATCCTACCTTTCGTTTAACCAGAAAGGGGCCAAACAGTCAGTGGTCTAACTTCTCTATCAGCCTCTTTGTCAGGATGTTCCTTCAGTTCAACATTGCCCAGTCGACCTTTTTTGCCACTCCATTAGTCACATCTTCCATTGTCACATATTCTGGAGATAGTAGCCATTTTTGGTCATGCTACATTCATTGCCTTTCTTGTGCCCCTTGTAAGGTTTCTCTGACCTCTTGCCATGAACCTTGCCAGTTCTATACTAAGAGTTCACTGCTTGGATGAATCCCTTGGCTATCTGAAACTATGCCTGACCAGTTTGTACAAGGTTTGAATCCATAGTTGATCTCAAAAGGAGAAGCCCTAGTGCATGCCGAGGTTGAAATATTATTCGCATACTCTGCTAATGGTAATAAAGACACCTCATCTTGCTGATATGAGCAATAACTCTGAAGATATTGTTCCAAAGTCTGGTTCACCATTTTAGTCTGCCCATCGGTTTCTGCATGGAAAGCTGTCGATATATTAAGCTTGATTTGTAATAACTTCATCAAGCTTGCCCAAAGCTTAGAGGTGAATCAGCTATCTCGGTCTGAGATTATTGATTCTGGTAGTCCAGGTAGGTGCCATATCTCCTTCAGGAATATTAATGCCAACTTTTCTATAGACAGCTCCATTGTCAATAGTATAAAGTGAGCCATTTTTGAGAGCCGATCAACAATGACCCATATCTTTGTATATCCTTCAGACTCCGGTAATGCTACAATGAAGTCCATAGAAATATCATTCCATGGTCTTATTGGCACCTCAATTGGTTCAAGTAACCAAAATTTCTTATGCCGGACTGTCTTGCTCCTTTGACATGTATCGCAAGTACCCATATACTCTATGATGTGCTCATCCATCTTTAGCCAGTTGAAGTTTGCCTTCATTCATCCAACTGTCTTGTATGTCCCAATGTGTCCTGCAATCTGGGAATCATGTTCTGCCTTCATGATTGTTTGCTTTAACCTGTTGGCCTTGGGTATATACCACCTAATCTTATAGAGTAGTAAGTCCTTCTCTACCAAAAAACTACAGTCAATATTTTTCTGCCCATTGATGACTGACTTTAATATGCCCATGTACTTGTCATCTGTGGTGGTTGCTTTCTTAAGTGCTTCTAAAAAGAGAGATTGCAACTGATAGCCTTGGCAAGATTGCAACACCTGTGGTTGCAAGATGTCCCACTCCTTATTTACAACCAATTGACTAGGTCAGAAAAAGGTTTTTTCGGGGTTCAGTTGAGAATTACACCCCCCTTCAAGGTTGTAGTCCCTCTACCTTGACAATGCATCTGTCTTCTCGTTCCACCTACCTTCACAGTAAATAACCTTAAAATTGAATGGTTACAAGAACTCCACCCAGCGGTGTTGCCATCTATTTAGTATCTTGGTATTTTTAAAGTATTCAAGATTCTTCTAATCAGTATATATGATAATATGATCAGCAACTGACCTCAATAAATGATCCCATTCTTTGAATGCTACCACAATCATGGTCATTTCCATATCATGGACATCGTAGTTCACCTCTGCTGGTATGAACTTCCTACTATGATAGGCCACTGGGTGCTACTTCTCATCCTCACAGACCTGGGAGAGATTGGTACCTAATGCAAGGTCACTTGCATCGGTCTCTAACTTTGTTGGCCCATTTGGGTCAAAATGTGCTAGAATTGGGCTGGATGTGAACAACTCCTTCAATTGTTCGAAGGCCTTCATGCAGTCTGGTGTCCAGTCCCATTCAATGTCCTTCTTCGTTAGGTCTGGCAATGGCTTCGCTATCTTGCTAAAACCTTTGATGAACCTTTGGTAGAAGTTGGCAAAGCCTATGAAGCTTTGTACTTCGATGATGCTCTTTGGACTTGGCCAGTTCTTGATCGATTCCATCTTTTCCATTGTCATTGATATCCCACAATCAGATATCTTGTACCCTAGGAATCCAACTACCCTCTGGTGGAAGGTTGACTTCTTGATGCTAATGCATAAGTCTGCTTCTCATAGCTTTTCCATTACTCTCCTAACTAGAGCAACATGCTCCTCTATAGTCTCTGAGTGGATCAGAATATCATCCATATAAGCAATGCCTCCTTTATCTAATAGACCTCTAAATACATCATTTATCATACTCTACAAAGTAGGTGGTGCATTACATAACCCAAAAGGCATCACGGTGTACTCGTAATAGCTATGTTGACAATGAAAAGCAGTCTTCCACTCTTCACCCATTCCCATTCGCAAAAGGTAACAGCAGTTTTTTAAATCTAACTTAGTAAACATCATTGCTTTCCCACATCTAACCCTCAGTTCATTCATTAGCAGGAGGGGATAATGGCTCTTCATAGTTATCTTGTTCAGTCCTCTATAGTCTATACATAACTATAGTGTACCATCTGGCTTTGGTACAAATAATATAGGAGCAGCAGCTGGTGAGCTAGATCTCCTGATCTTCCCAGTCACTAGCATCTTACCAAGGTACTCATGGAGTGCCTTTAGTTCCTTCTCAGAGAGGTGATAGATCAGACCAAAATGAGGAGTCATTCCCACCTGTATTTCAATCTTGTGATCGTACTTGGAGTACTGTGGTAAGGACTCTATTGTTTCTTGACTAAAGATATCACTAAAGTCCTACTACTCTGGAAGGAGCTTTATTGCAATATCATTCACATCTTCACCTGAGAACTTAGCCACCCAGAGGAGATAGACAGATCCTTGATCCTCAGCTATCATCTCTTCCTCGATAATGAATTCTAATCACTGGTAACTACATCTGTTAAGGCAGTTTGCCTTACAGTATGCTGACCACCAGGCCAGAATACCCTTTTCCGAATCGATGTCTGGGTTATGCTCATAGAGCCAGGACATTGAGAGATACCCATCAATTTTGCCCTCTGGCATTTCCACAATCTCAAAGTTCATCTTATTTGAGTGGTCTCCTATCTTCATCTTTACTGCCTTGGTATAATAGAGACCTGATCCTGGGATAATGTTCCAACTTACATCTAATATGGGGGAAGGAGTCTTCCTTTGGATACAAGGCATTTGAGTGTCCTTTACCTATCTGCTACAGAGTACTGCTCCCATAGCGCTACTATCCAGATGTAGTACTGCTTCCACACTACTCCTTTTTGCATTCAGTTGCCACTCAAGTCTAACCTTTACTTAGATAGACTTTGTATGTCATAAGGGACCTGATAGTTTCTGCCATTTTCTGGTTCTTTCTTCACTAGACATTTCTAAAGTCAAATAATATTAGTAATTAAGTAAGGGTATGGGGTCTCTCATCTTTCAATACAAGAGAGGTCAAAATAGGTCAATAGCAGTTCAGTTTGAAGTGTTTTGCAAACAGTTGAGTTATAAGATCATGAGTCAAAGTAAGTAATGCTGTTTGCTGTCACGCCAGCATAATTTCGGGTACTAAACTCTCCTCAGGTAAACTTGGAAATAACTTTCAATTGGATATAATCAGGTCCTGCCTGATGTAAACATAACTAAACCACATCCAAACAAACCAAGGAAAACTAGACAGAACATAATAAGAAAACCCAATAGATGCATAACAGAGAGAACACCTAATACTGAAAAGCAATAAGAAAATCCTTTCTATCCTTGACTACCTTACTCTGCTGAGGCTAGTCAATTTTAGATTTCTATACATAGTCTTTGGAGGGTGGACTTACCTTGTCCATCTCCAGTCTATCAAGTTTATCACTCCAGCATGCCTTCGTTGGCTTAGAGAATTGTTAGTTGCTAACTCATTTCTCTTCAGAGGTCTACATACCTAGTCCAAAGCATCTATATCAACTTCCATTATCTGAGCAGTTGATTCATGGACTTCAAGAATTTTTCTATTAATAGGAAGAGGGGACTTAATGTGCTTAACTTTGTTAGGAGGACCAAATGTATGGCCCTCCTCTTCCGCAGATCACTTGCATACCTTGGCCAGCTTGGAAGAGCTAACAACCAGAGTAACCAAGGTACACTTGCACCAGAAGTGACGGGGTTGTCTACATTTGGTGCACTGGCCTAACTTTTGACGCTTGTCAAGGAGTGTGCTAGGTATATTCTTGTGAGCAATTGAATACCATGAATTTTCCAGCTTTGAATGATGGCTGCCTGAAGAGTTAGCAGGTTTGGGATTCTGCTTACCTGAACCCTTTCCCTTCTTCTGTTGCTTCTTTGAGAAATGCTTGTCCTCACTCTTTTCATGACTGGATCCTTTGTCCTTAACCACTGTTCGGCTAAAGGATGAATTGTCTTCCAAGGCATGGTCAGTTTTCCTTAGGAGATCTATGTAATCATTTACTACATCCATGAGATGGGGGTTCTTCTGAGCCTAGGCTGTCCACAGTTCTGACATAATGCCTATATGCACCTTGTCTTTAACTGCCTGTCCATCCATATACACTGGTTTGATCAGTAGATCAATGACCTTATCCAATTACTTATCTACTTGGCTGGGATTCATCTCCAAAGAGGTTCACTCAGCTAAAGAGCGATCGTGACTGGCATGTACTCCAAAACTGGTTTCCAGATGACAGTGGAATCCTTTCCAGGTACATAACTCATTATCTGGGTTAAATGGCATTCCGCTTCATTGTGCAACTTCCTCATTAATGTAATGGTAAAGACCCATATAACAACTTTTGTCAGAACCTTCTAAGAGAGGGATAACTAAGCTAATCTTATCTATGTCATCAGTGACAGACTCATGGAAATAATTAAACTTGATTTCCATGTCACTAAGAAACCTCAGAGTATTATTAACATCCCTGGTAAAAGCCTTAACATCACCCAATTTCTCCAGTTTCTTAGGCTTTACCTTGGAAGCTGTCTTACTTTCCTTCTTATATGACTGTAAGAATTTGGCCAGCTTATGAGTTCTATGGTCCTAGCATCTCTTCTTTGAGTCATTCCAGTTTGACTTATGTCACCCAAGGAATTGCTCAAGATTGAGGAGGGAGTTGGCATCATTGCCTGAACTGCTAGAGGAATCGGAACCACCTGCATCTCTTCTATCTCCAGTGCATCTACCTGTAGGAGGTCTGTTACCTCTGCCTCCCCCTGGAACATCATATCCATCCAAGGATTCCTCCAAACTACCCAGTTGACTAAAACCGGAACTACCCCTAGATGGTGGCACTGGGTGTGGTGTTGGAGCAGGTAAGTACTATTTGATCAACTTGGAGTTGCCATTACTTGTCCAGGTTTGAACTGGGACTGTGAGTATTCCAAACAAGTGTCTGGTGGGAGCGGGAGTCCTTCATGGCGAAGTGAACCACAAAGATCACAAGAGGTTTTTTCAACTTCCACTCTCTTTTCTCCCAACATATTCTGTCCCAGTCAGTGCCTAACCGCCAATAAAGGTAGTTTGATACACCTGTCAACATGGTGAAAATACATGGTGAAAACTGAGTCTCCCCTGACCAAACAAGTAGGGGAACAATCACTCGTAAGTGACTACGGCCAAGCCCCCATGACCGCTAAACCTTGACCAAAATTGCTACTCAATGGCTCAGGTCCTGGAGCTGGTGGAATAACAATAGGAGTATTTTGCGCCAGGATCTGTGGTGCCTCTCCTGTAGGAACTGGCATTGCACTACCAAAAGGTCTCTCCCTTGTGAGTGGTTGGACTACAACTGTTGGGGTGTTCCTGGCTCCTGAAAGAGACATTGACATTTCTCTGACTGGTGTTGTCCGCCTTGTCCTTCTCTCCATCCTTAGCATGGGCCTGATCATAGGACCAAGGGCCACAGAGGGACTATTATCTCTGCTTCTCCATGCTCATGGGGGAGGATTGGACAGAGCCTGTGAGGCTTCCTGAGAGAACTGTTCTTCCCAGTCATTACTGATTTCTCGTATCCCTAAGGGGGTGAGAAACTGTCTTTCTTCTGCCATCTCCAACATTTCATGAAGCTTCAAAGCTAAGTTAGGTGCACATTTTTCAGTAAGCACTAATGGAAGGGGAGGAGCATCTCTCATAATTGCGTCATTATCGGAGTCTATTGCATATCAACCTTGGATTGCCTACTCCAGAGCTTCAATCATGGTGTTTAGTAAGTTGACATTTTGGACTAGCTCACGAAATGCGGGCTGTTGATCCAACATCCAACTCTGTACTATTTTCACCATATTTGGAGGAAATGCAGCTTGCCTTTTTTCATTCCAGAAATGTAACTGTTCCTGAGCTACAGGAAATTGATGACTGATTTCTCAAAGGATATACAGTTCAATGTACTTGTGTGTAAAGTCTGCAAAGCTGATACCCTGATTGTCGACACTCATCATCTCAGTAAACTCAGCATCATGGGAAAAGGATTGCATGAGGGCGCTCGGGTCCGCCACAACCAATTCTTGATATACCTGAGGAACCTCAATGTTAGTGGCTTCAAGCAATAGAGGTACAGGTTCCCACTCTAAACCCTGTAGATCTGCTACAAGGCTGGCTCATGGGGTCTGGGTGGTGTGTTCCTGTGCCACAGGGTCAGTAAAACCAACTTTGGAAGACATAATTATTGCCACCTAATGCTTCTTGTACCAGACAAGTGACTCATACTCAAATATGTCAATGTAGGAAGGTTTGGTGGCAACAAGTTCAAGAGAGTTAAGTGAGGAAGTCGCTTAACGATATAGTGTAACGGGGGCACCCCAGAGGAAGATGGATCCCAAGTTCGCCACCAGACTGAAGTGACTCAAAGATCAAAAAGCGATAATCAACAGTAGAGTAAAGAAGAATCAAAACAGTAAAACTTAATATCGTTAAGCTGCAGCCTCACTCAGTAAGTTTCTCAAGAGGAAGTTGATTGCCAGAGTAGAGTGGGACTCACATATAGTTTAAGTAGAATATCATATACTGCCAGTTCCCACCCATCACTACTCTAACTTAATCATGAGCACACCCATCCCATGCAGGCTAGCTAAGACACACCATATAGGATATTATTCCTTTTTGAATGTTGGTCTGCTCTGGCTAAATCTCCTTCTGACATCAAGTGTTTCAGTGCTGCATCTCTAATGCAACCGCAGGACAAAAACACTTCATATCGTTGCCATGCTAGTGGCAAACTATCATGCAACTGAGGAGATATACCATTTACAAACTCTCATACCCATATGCACATCATCTATGTAAGCCCTTAGTAGACATAGCTCTTGCAATTGAGCTGAACCTTCTGCTTCATTCTAATCAGGTCTTTGCCTGATAGGAAAGTCTACTCAGCTCCCCTGGTCGGGTACCTTGGTGATTGGCCTGGTGGGTGCTACCCCCAGTCAACTCCCCGAAAGTACCCCTACCATGATAAGAATCATGCTTTTAAAGTTCTCGAACAACCCTAATAGTCTTACAGCTATTGGGCATGAGGTGTGCCTATGCACGATTCACCTGCCCAGAGATACTTCGACATCTTCTATGCCACCCTGGGACTACCCATGAGGCTCTAGACTACCCTTCTGGTATTACCTCAGTAACTCCTTCAGTTCTTGTCCACTTTACACATATCTGATACCAGAAGATAGCCCTTCCTCTGGAGCACACCCTATGCCTTGCCATATATCCTAAGGACAGCATGCAGTCAGATAGATGGCGACAATCTATATGGTGTTACAAGATTGCCTCTACTCAATTCCTTTTGTAAGGAAGGTAGCAACTCAACAACTGTAAGCCCATGACATGCGGTCCTTACGCTGGAGCCATAGGGGGGTGTTAGGAATACCTCTGTAAAATTCTGAAGCATTCGGAGCCGTGTAGCTCCTCCTATAGCCCCCCAAATGCTATCAGGTTTATTGCCTTCAGGTTTTGCTGCAGTGCCCAATCCTTATACGATCACCCTCTGCCCCAAGTAAGTACCTCTATGTGCTAGGTAGGGTAACTTGGGTGCCATGTCAGGGTAACTCAGACCTTATAACAGGGTAACTCAGACCTCATGTCAGGGTAACCCAGGCCTCATGTTAGGGTATCTCAGGCCTTATTACATGAACATTTCCCAAGCACAACCTTTGGTGGGTCATTACACACCACAACCCCCTCTCTTCAGCCAGGCCTCTGGGCCTCCTCATTTCTGCCACACCCCTATCAGGTGCCTAGCTCACTCTCAACAACATGGCTTATGCTATATGGCCATACATAAGATTGACCAACTTCTGCTAGGGCTTGCCACCATAAGTTGAGTTTTGTTTTCCTTAGGTTTAAGTTTTAGTATTTCTTTAATAGGTGCACTATCAGGAGTTTGGTTTTCTTAGTTAGTCCATGATGTTAGTGGGATTTTATACTTTTTTGTAGTTTACAGGTGGGTTGCATGTTAGGATAGTTTTTTTCGACTAGGCCTTTAGGGCATGGTTTGTCTATAGCCTTTTGGGGCCCAGTCCATAGTGGAGGTTTTTTTGACGTCATAGCCCTGCAGCTTTCATCTGGATTTTGTACCTTAAATAAAATTAAATAATCAGGAAAAAAAAAAAAAAAAATCTGCAAGCTAATACTTAAAGTCACTTTATCTGATATGTAGTTTTCTTTTTTTTTTTTATCTGCTTTTATTTTTGTTTAAGGTACAAAAAATCTGCATGCAGCCTCAATAACTATTACATAAAAGAACCTCCACCCCAAGCCAGGCCCCGGAAAGCTATAGAAAAACCATGGCCCAAAGACCTGGTCAAAAAAAACTATCTTAACAAGGAGCCACTCCTGTAAACTATAAATGTATGAAATCCCACCCAAGTCACATAGTAACCAAGAAAAACCAAACTCCCACAGCACACCTATCAAAGAAATCCTAAAACCCAAAGCCTAAGGAAAACCAAACCCGACTTATTGTTGCAAGCCCTGGCCAAAGTAGGATAATAGTATCCGTGGGCATATAGCCCAGGCCAGAGGGTCAAGCGGGAGCCAAGTACCTGGTAGGGGTGTGGCTGAAGCAAGGAACCCAAGAAACCTGCCTGAACTGAGGGGGTGGAGTTCACAGTCAGGTGCCAGTTCAGGAGAGGATGGATGGTTGTAAGGTACCAGCTAAAGTAGAATCGAAACTAGCTGACCATATTACTATGTCTCTTGCATAGTCCCTTGGGATATGAGAGATAGTGTCACTTCTAGAGGGGATCTCACTAGTAGGAAAGTGTCAGTGGATTGGAAAGGGGGGCAGTAGGGTGCTAGCTGATTGTCCAGAGGGTGGTTGATCTAAGAGGGGAGTGTTCACTCAGTGGGACATACTATTGGTTATTACATTCATGTCTGACAAGGTAGCCTCTGGCAAAAAAGGATAATGGAGAAATCAACTGCAATCTGTTGAAATGTTTCCTCCTACTGCTAACTGTGTTCCCAGCTGTTTGTAAAAAGACCCAATGAAAAATTGTGATGGTAGGATTTGCTAAGCAAGGAGAAACAAAAGCAGGGTAAGAGAGGTAACCACTATCATGAGATACTGGCAGAAGGGAAAGAGTATCCTCAAGAGGGTAGACCTCAAGAAGGGAGTGTGGAGGGGATGCTGATATGTAGACAAGAGATAGAAAGTGTTCATCTAGACCTCCCCTAGATTGGGTGAGGAAACAAAATTGGTGATGATTTCGCCTGCAGTCATGGTATTGAGTCATTCCCAAATAGGTAATAGATTTCAATAACTGAAGGTGTAATAAAGATAGAAGATGTTATCTGATATACAGTTATTGTTGCATTATGTATTGTATAGTTTAGTCAATATTGATTTTGTAATATGTACTATTACTACAGCATGTCACAACACTAAGTAGGACATATTAGATATTATTATTATAATTCCTAAAAGAGGTGTATCAGGATACTTTCTCATTCAAGCCATTTCTTAATCATGACTGCTCAAATAACTGCTCCCTGATAGTTACACCTCACTTTCACGGATAGAGACTCAAATACTGACAACTTAAAGGGCACCTAACATTATCCATCAATAATGTTACAGGAGGTGAAGCACTTGTAAGGCATGGTAATCATGCTTGTGGGTAATCTTCAAACTAGTATTATTACAATGTCTAGAACAATTAAAAAAAAATTAAATATTGGAATAGACTTAAGCGTCGTATGGGATTTATCATTCTCCGGTCTTTTTTTATTTTTATTTTGCTGTCTTACTTTTTCACGTATTAGTTGTACTCTTGCTTTCTACTGCTTGCCTAAAGTATATCCTTTTGTCTTCCACTGTGTAGAATTCCATGCACCAATACTAAGCAATGCTGATGAAATGATAATTACTACAAACCTGGCATGGTTTGTAATGGTTTTACGTGATATACGATTGTATGACATGGTATTTTATTTGTTAAAGCTTTTTTCACATGACTCGGTTGAGTCATATGATGTTATGTTTTCATACTATGACTCACATACGAGTCATAGGGTCTCACTTGACTCACATTTGTGAGTTGTAGTTATTATGTTTGAATTTGATTGGTATGTTGAGCATTGACTCATATATGTACAAATGAGTGATAACGATTAAGAGACATGATTTCATTTATACGAGTCATGAGGTTTCACACATGACCCCTTTAAGGTCATGGGACTTTCACACATGACCAAGTATGGTCATGAGGTTATATGTTACATGAGTGTATGAGTCACAATTGTAAGTCATTTGATTTGTAAGCGAGTTGCTGGAAGAACTATATAAAGAGGTCAATAGGACCTGATAGTTAGTTCTTCACGCAACCACCTATGTTATTTCCTATCTTATAAGTTATCTATAAAACACCTTTATACTCTTTATTTAAAAAGACCAACTATCATAAAGAAGGAATAAAACAAATACCAGTTGGTACTATAAGGACTTAGTATCGGCAAAGGCCAATATCTAAGATGTAGCATAAGACAACAAAGTATTAGAACCCTTAAAGGAGAAGACAAGTTGAGGTAAGTATTTTCCTGACTAATAGGAGAGAAACAGAAGTCATTGCCTGTTGCGAGATATAGGCTAAGAGAGATCTTATAGCCAATCATAACATTTGGTTGCATCCACAAAGCAACACCCAATGACAACAATGGCTGAAGCAGTAGGAGACCAACAGATGAACCCCCCATCACAGGAAGAACAAGAAGGGGGAGAACAGGGCCAAGAAATACCCCTGGCAATAATAGCAGAACAGCTAACACAAATCCTAGCAGGGTTACAGGCAGAAAGGAGACCTAAAACATAAAATCTGCAAACCTTCGAAAGAGACCAAAGCAAGCTACAGACATGGCTAGCTAAACTAAGGGTATACTTTCAAGCCATAGGATGGCATGAGAACCACGACATGCACAAGATAGTATACACAACAAGTCTGCTAAGAGGAGATGCAGCTAACTAGATCATACCTTATGCAGAAGGAAGTCTAGTACAACTATGGGGTGGATCTTGAGAACACTTCCAGACAGCTATCAGGGAACAATTTGGAGCTATCGATGCCAGAAGAGAAGCCCAAATGAAACTTAAAAAACTAAGGCAAGGAACCAGGTCCATGACGGAATATTGGAACAGTTTCAGAATGACTGCCACCGAGGCAGAATTGGACAAGGCAACAAAAGGAGAATAGCTATTAGCAGGAATAGACACAACGCTACAGAATGCTTAGGGAATAGACATGGCTGCATTTGAGAGTATGGAACAATTGGCTCGATGGGCAATCACCAAAGAACCCAAGTTGGCCATGGTTAAGCATATTCAGAAAGGGACCCAAGACAACAAGACATATGACACCCCAAGAAACAACAATGTCAGCTTCAAAACGGCACCAGAGGAACCACCGCGAGGAGATCCTATGGACCTGAGTGGCACAAATCAGAGAAGGTACCAAAGGCTACCCCAGGAAGAATGCAAAAAATACATGGAAGAAGGATTGTGCTATCAGTGTGGAAGAAAGAGACATATGGCAAAAAATTGCCGAGTACAAAAAACCAATACCAACAAGTCCAAGATCAGGGAAATGGAGGTGGAGAAAGAACAAGAGGAGGCTTTAAACAACGAAAGTCCCCAAGAATAGATGGTCCTAGGGACGACAGGATAAAAACCATCAAAAGAGGAACAACATCCCCAGGAAAGGATGGACCAGGGGATGGCAAGATGAAAACCATCAAAATAGCACACCTCACCTCAACAATCAATGAGAAAGAATCACGAAACCTCGAATCGGACCATATCATGGTCAAAATACAACTCCATAATGGATAACAACAAATATCGACAAATGTGATGAGAGATTCCGGGGCAACCCAAGATTTTATAGACAGCATCTTCACTATAAGTTATCGGCTACCCCTAACAAAAATCGAAAAACCAAAGGATATATACATGGTGGATTGAATGGTATTGGATGCAGTACCAATCACTCATCTTACAGAAATAGCTATGGACATCGGAAGCCACAAAGAGAAAGCAACTTTCCTAGTAGCAAACCTTGTCGAACATGAAGCCATCCTTGGTATGATATGGTTGAAAAATCACAACCCAAGGATCGATTGGAAAGAAGAAGAAACCACCTTTGATAGCAATAGGTGTAAGGCAGTATGCCTTGATGCATCCCTGACAGTGTATGCAGTACTGGAAAAGGAAGCAATTCAGGAAAATCTGAAAAGTCAGATTTTAAGGATCAGCACTAAAGAAGGACTGGACTATGAAGTTATGGTCAAAAGGCTGAGAGAGGATGTGAAGACACCTATGAAAGGATCGCGAAAGGGTGCAGGTAATGACCTGTTCAACATAGATGGAGCCATAACCCCAGCAAGAGGACAAAAGTTCCAGGGAACAGGAATCTCAATGGGACTCCCAGATAACACCTAAGCCCATGTTGCACCCAGAAGTGGTTTGGCCAGCAAAAATGGCCTTACCATTAATGCAGGAGTCATAGATGCAGACCATACAGGAGAAATTCAGGTCCTATTGACGAACCTGTCAGAGGTGGATTATGAGGTCCACAAAGGGGACAGAATTGCCCAGGTAATTATTGAAAAAATGGTCTCAACACCCTTCAATGAGGTACCATAACTTCAAACCACTGAAAGAGGTGACAAAAGATTCGGCGACACAGATCACCAAAAGAAAGGACCAACTCAGGAGAAGAAAAAGCTATCAATAGTGTTTATCTCAGTACAGGTATTCAGCAGAATGCATAAAAAAGGAGAAACTACAGGAATCCTGAAGTGGGATGACACAAAACTCATGGAAGCGGCTATGACACTTAGCACTGAGCTAGCATTGCAAATGAAAGAGAAGGGCAAAAAAGAAACTTTGAAGCAAATAGTGCCTAAGGAATATCACAACTTCTTAGACATATTTGAAGAAAAGGAAAGGACTGAACTACCACCACGTTGGGCTGCAGACTACAAGATAGAAATGGAAGCACCGCCACCATTCATGAAGCTCTACTCCTTAAGAGGGGAGGAATGTAAGGAACTAAGAGAATACCTGGAAAAGAATCTAGAAAGATGATGGATAAGACCTTCATCCTCATCAGTAAGAGCACCCATACTCTTCGTCCAGATAAAAGATAGGGGCCTGAGACTCTACGTAGTCTACAGAGGCCTAAATGCATTGTCAAAAAAGGACCAATATCCATTACCATTAATCTGCAAAGCCTTAGATAGACTGCAAATGGCAAAATATTTCACCAAACTTGACATCAAAGATGCATATCAACATATACAGATTGCCAAAGGAGACAAATAGAAGACAGCATTCAGGACATGATACGGACTATATGAATATATGGTCATGCCATTTGGATTAGCCAATGCACCAGCAACTTTCCAACAATGGGTCAACAATGCACTGAGCAAATACTTGGATGTCAACTGCATAGCTTACTTGAATAACCTATTGGTATATTCGGACACCATGGAACAACACTGAAAAGATGTCGCCATGATACTAGCAAAGCTCAAGGAAATTTTGGCTCACCTGAAACCCACAAAATGCGAATTTTACAAGGAAGAAACCAAATACCTTCGATGCATCATCAACTCTGAAGCAGTACGAATCGACCCTACCAAGACAGATGCCATAAATGTATTGACAACACTACAGAAGGTCAAAGATATCCAAAGATTTGTGGGATTCTGCAACCTATAGCGACAATTCGTAGAAGGATTCAGCAAAATAGCAAAACAACTGTATAACAGGACAGAGAAGAATCAGAAGTGGGAATAGGGAGAGCTGGAGCAAAAGGACTTTCAAGGCCATAAGGAAAAACTCACCACAACTCTAATACTAAGACACTTCGACCCGGTGGCACCCATTATGATCGAAACAGATGCCTACAATTATGTCTGTTCTGGAATAATATCGTAACAAGACAAGGAGAGACTGTTGAAACTAATAGCCTACCGATCAAAAACAATGACCAAGGGAGAATGCAACTACGACATCTACGATAAGGAGCTCCTTGCAATCATGCAAGCCCTCAATGAATGTAGAAAATATGCAGAAGGAAGCTCATACATAGTCAAGATTCTTACAGACCACAAGAATCTTGTCCCATTCACAACCACCAAGGTCATGAATAGAAGACAAATATGATGAAGTGAAGAGCACAGCTAATACAACATCAAAATCGAATATCAACTGGGCAAGGAAGGAGCAAAACCGGATGCCCTCACTCAAAGAACAAATGACATAGCAATGGAAGGAGATGATCATATTAGGCAATGGCAAAAGATTCTGTTACCTAAAGAACGATCTTTTTGAGGATGAGGGGTATGCTTTGGGCTCAGAAGAAATCAATACTATGGAACTGTGGAAGATAGAAGATCAGGGAATGGAAAAGAATATCAAGGAAAAAACATCACAAGATGCCTTACTTTAAGATATTCGAAAAGTCAGTGAAAGAAAAGACAAGGAATATCTGAAGGTTGCATTGGGTCATGTGACTGAAAGGAGGGATATATATGGAATGAAGGAAAAATGTGGTTACCAGAAGATGAACCAGTAGGAACTGAAGCAATCAGAAGAAATCATGACACACCACAAAACAGACATGGCGGAACAGCCTGGACATTGGAATTGACACAATGAATATCCTACTGGCCTGGCATGTGCCAAGACATTAAGCGATATGTCAAAAACCTCGACATGTGCCAACGAATAAAACCAAGCTGTTACGCAACATATGGACTACTGCAACCAGTACAGATATCAGAAAAACAATGGAAATCTATCAGTTTGGATTTCATTACAGACCTACCACTATCAAATGACTATGACGCCCTATGGGTCATCGTGGATCATCTGACCAAGATGGCTCATTTCATCCCCTGTCAAAAGGACATGAAAACTAAACAATTTATGCACCTGTTTATGAAAAAATCTTCAAACTGCATAGATTACCAAAAGATATCATTAGCGATAGAGGTTCAATATTCACAGCAGACCTATAGAAAGAGAGGACGAAAGGATTGGACATCACAGGGAGGATAAGCACAGCATTTCACCTCCAAACAGATGGTCAAATAGAATGAACAAATGCCTCACTAGAACAATTCCTAAGAGCATATGTGGAATATTCTCAACAGCACTGGGAAGGATGGTTAGTTTTTGCAGAGTTTGCATATAATAAGACGTGACAAGACACCACCAAGACAATACCATTCTATGCAAACTATGGGCATCACCCCATTCATGAGCCTATGGGACACATAAGACTACCAGAAATCCTGGAAAAAGAAAACATCAGCAGACTACATGAACTCATTCAAACAGAAATACAGATGGCACAAGACAAAATGAGGGAAAGCAACCATTGACACAGAAAACCTGATCCAAAAGTAGAATCAGGAGACAAAGTCTGGTTAATTACAAATGAAATCAGGACCATGAGACCATCAAAGAAACTGGACTACCAAAAAATTGGACCATACAGAATCATTGAAGAGATTGGAGAAAAAGCTTATAAGCTAGACCTTCTGGCCTCAATGAAAACAAAACATCCAGTCTTCCAGATCAGCAAACTCGAACTCTACTCAGACAATACTCTACCCTCACAAAAGAAACCTCTCCCTCCTCCTATTAAGATAGAAGGAGAAGACAAATAGGAACTCGATCAAGTCATTGACTTAAGACTTCATGATAGAAAACTACAATACTGAGCCAAGTGGACCAGTTACCCTACACAACATGATCAAGAGTGGTACCCAGCTACCAACTTCACCAATGCCCAAGATGCAATCTCCAACTTCCACCAATGATATCCGCATAAGCCCAGACCTAGAAAATAAAGACTGGAGCAAGATATATTTCACAGCAAAGAAAGACAAGCATGCGGCATACCACTTCACAGCATGCATGGATGATGAATGCCCAACCCACAAGGATGCAAAAGAAAGACATGTCTTCTGGCCCATGGCCAGAACAACGACTACAAGCTTGCATGGTTCCAGTGACACCAACAGCTGGGAAATGAACTGGGAATCATTGCAACCCTTCACACCAAAAGAACCAAAACACAAAAGGATCAATACAAAGAATTGCATGCAAACCTGATGCTCTTTCCACAAAGGAGGAAAGAAAAAAGTAAGATGGGGGGAAAACAAGGTTTCAGGGATGAAACCAGAGGAAAAAGAGGGGGATAAAAAGTTTGTATCAAAAGAGGACCTATGAGAAACAATCAAAGACCAGCAAAAGAGGCTGGAACAACTACAGAGGATGGTAGATAGAGCAGGAAAGTCCATCGAATGTCTAAGGGGGGAAGAAAAATGCTTGAGACTCAGGAATAAGGCCTTTGAAAAAGAGGTGGAAAGAGAAAGATATGCAAGGAGAGAATTAGAAAAAAGGATTAGGAGAATCTCCCATGAAGTGGGAAGATTGTAAGAGAATGTAGATCAAGACATATACTATGAAAGGTACTGTTACAGATCCTCAAGGGACTGAGGATTTCCAGAGAGGGGAGCTAGTATTACAAACCTAGCATGGTTTGTAATGGTTTCACATGATATACAATTGTATTACATGGTATTTCATTTGTTTAAGCTTTTTTCACATGACTTGGTTGAGTCATATGATGCTATGTTTTTGCACTATGACTCACATACAAGTCATAGGGTCTCACATAACTCACAGTTGTGAGTCATAGTTATTATCTTTGAATTTGATTGGTATAGTGAACATTGACTCATATGTGCGCATATGAGTCATAAGGATTAAGAGACATGACTTCATTTATATGAGTCATGAGGTTTTGCACATGACCCCTTTACGGTCATGAGACTTTTGCGCATGACCAAGTATGATCATGAGGTTATATATTATGTGAGTGTATGAGTCACAATTGTGACTCATTTGATTTGTAAGTGGGTTGCTAGAAGAACTATATAAAGAGGTCAATAGGACCTGATAGTTAGTTCTTCACACAACCACCTAAGTTATTTCCTATCTTATAAGTTATCAATAAAATACCTTTATGCTCTTTATTTACGAAGACCAATGATGATAAAGAAGGAACGAATGTAATACCAGTTGGCGCTATAAGCACTTAGTATTAGCAAAGGCCAATATCTAAGATGTAGCATAAGACAATGAAGTATTAGAACCCTTAAAGCAGAAGAGAAGTTGTGGTAAGTATTTCCCTGTGTTACAATCCCTTCTCGTTCCGGTATACTTCCAGTAGGCAACCCTTCTCGTTTCTTTTATTTGACTCATCTGTCTCTCTCAGATTCTTACTGATCTCGCTCTCGTATTTCAAGTCCTTAACTTCTACGATTCCCTGATTGTCTCAGTTGATGACCCCAGGATTCTGAACATAGTGATTGGTAAGAGATTTCATTCTATTGAAAAGTATTTAGATGGTTGTGTGAGGAACTAACTACTCTCACCTATGAGCCTCCTTATATAGTCGTTCCTCCCTTAACCCTAACCCTTGATGACTCATCTCTATGAGTCATCGTGTGAAATTCATCAGCTGACTCCTATGAGTCTGCCTCGCCAACTATCAAAACCAATCAAAACTTATAAAACTAATTATGTGTGCAAATCACGTCACATGTGTGAAACCTGTAACTCATAATATGAGTCGCCTGTGAAAACATAACATCATATGATCGCTATTGCGAGTCATAGAAAATCAATCAACCAATAAAAACCTACTAATGGCTCGCTAGCACAAGTCATATGAAATACTCATTCCTTCTGACTCAGAATTATGAGTCATGTGAAATCCGCCTTACCAATCTGCCTTGCTTAGTCACTATCCATGACACCCTGACTAATAGGAGAGAAACAGAAGTCATTGCCTGTTGCGAGATATAAGCTAGGAGAGATCTTATAGCTGATCATAACAATAATACTTAAACCTATTGCTTATAAAATTCTGATGGTCCAGGGTCATTTTTAAGTTTTAATCTTCATGATCTACACATATTGGCAGTTTTAATTATTATAGGCTACCATATACTAGTTGGTACACTTCAAGACCAGTGCTCAACCTTGTTATTGTACCACAAAATTATGACCTTAAAGTCCAAAGTAACTCTATCCAACATTCATTAATCCTAGGGTCCCTCTGGTCTGGTACTAGCTATAGAATCCTCTACCAAGATATGATAATGTAGAATCTCATGAAAGTCAGAATGAGCCTAGTATGAATTTTCTTGAATACACCTAACTGGCACTTTCCAGATATTTAAACAGTGGTGAGTGAGTGGTCTTTATGCCCTTCTATTAGCTCAGTTGCCTCAGTTTCTCTTTAGCTCTAATCTGATTTTTATGAGATAATAATATATTTCACCCTGTAATGGGTTGCCTTCCCAGTAATACATCACCCTTTGCAATGAACTCCTTTGCATGTAATCAAGATTTTATGCCTCAAGAATAATCAGATCCTATTAAAATTGTAATACTAATTAGCCATAAGACAATTACATTATTGTGGGATCTTATAAGAAATAATTGTGTTTTTCTGGTATTTAAATCATGCAAGTGAGATATAGTGATTGTGGTGGGAATTGGAATAAATTACATGAACTGGTAGTGGAAAAACTTTAATTTAATTCCAAGATTATAGCATAGGTAGTACTGTACCTACCCTCATAGTTATTGAAAGTCAGGGATAAGTTTGGTGACAGACATAAGGTTTAAAATGATGGTCTTTTTATTTGAAATGTGAGTTAAGTACGAAATAACAAAAATACACTTCCTGGACCAAATGTCATAAGAAATCAACAAAACAACAAAATTAAATAAGAGGACTGCAATAGAGGAACAGCTCAAGGTAGCAATAGTTACCAGAGAAAATGATCTAGATGTTTCTATTTACTATTTAGCTAAATGCTATGGCATTTCAAATACAATACTTGAGAACCAACTCTAAGGCCTAATATCAGCTAGAATGATTGCCAATGAAAGTCAATAGTTACTTACTGACCTGGAAGAGGATATTGTAGTTCACTGAATTGTAGACTATGATGATTGTGGCATTCTATTATGTGGAAAACATGTCCTCTAGATGGTTTACAAATACTGGAAAGTAAAAGGAAGAGTGGCTGAGATTGGAAAAAGTTAGGTAGATTGCTTGTTGAATTGTCATCAGGGGATTCAAAGTATGGTTAGAAAAAGCATTGATAAGTAAAAAGTTCTTGCTACTAATGTTTCTATCTTGAAGGAAAATCTGGAAAGATTCTATACCTTGAAGTGTAAATCGAAGGTGTTCCCTCAAAATGTATGGAATACAGATGAGAAAAGGTTTGCAATAGAGTTAGGTGCCTGTGGGACAATTCTATATCATGCTGGTAGATGGAATCCAAAGATAATATAAGAGGGGAACGGAGACTGGGTTACAGTAATTGAAGGAGTTTTAGGTACTGGAAAGATTTTACCTCCACTTATTATTTACTTGTCAACTGCACATCTCATGGGATACCATTGGAACATTAAGTTTGAGAAGGAACAGGATGCCTTTTCTACTCACTCAAAGGCAGGATATACTTTCATAGAAATCATGCTAGACTAGTTCAATCAAATCTTTAAACCATGTTCTTGATGGATGACGGGTATTACTGAGCACTGAATCATTGTTCTTGATAGTCACAACTCTGATATCAATAATATATAATTCATCAAAGCCTGTATTGAAAATAATAGGCACCTGATATATCTTCCAGCACATACTACACACATTTGGCAGCTATTGGATATTGGATTGCTTCCTCCCTTAGAAAACTATTATAAACCAGAACTTGAGGACTTATAATGTATCTATAGTCATTTTTGGAAGATACATAAAGGGGACTTCTATCCTATGTGACAAAAGTCAAGAGAGAAAGTGATGACTACAGATAATAAACTATCAGCTTGGCATGCCTCCAGAATGATCTCATTCAATTACCAGCATGTCTTTCCAAACCCTACCCTTCAACCAAATTCAATACACCTCATTCTACTCTATATAAAATGCTCAGACCTCTGTCCTATTATATACTAGAAGAAGTGAGAGAACACAGGAGGTTGATGAGATTAGAAAAAAGCTGAAGAGTTAGATGATGACAGTTCTACTACAGTTTTACTTTAAAGAGTTGTCAAACTTGTGAGGAAGCTCAAACACAGTCAATTCTCCAACAAGTAACTATCCAGCTACTCAAATCTGTAATACCAAGCAAGTCTGATCATTGGTAGATTAACGGTGGACTTCTTCTTGACATAAAAGTTATTGGTGAATTGTGTAACTATGAGAGAGATGATTTGAAAATGAAAGTAAAAGTTGAAGCAAGAAGGATTCAGAAATCATTGTGTAAGATCACACAAGGCCTACAGAAAAAAGTCAAACTTTGAGTCCAAAAGAATACTACTCTTGTTATGTCAGAGGATTCGGAAGCTGATTCTAGTAGTGAAGAGTAACAACTAGTATGTAAATTTTATCAAAATATTTATACTTTTTAAAAATCTTTGCTCACAATCAATAGATACCTGATTCCAATTCTATGACTTCTAGCACAAACAGCACTGAACCCTGCAGATCAGCAACCTATGCTACCAATTATTGCAAAACTGATGGAGCTTGTACATCAGATATTGTAGAACATTAGTTGACAATCATGTGATATCACTCCAGCTAATACTAAAGATAGTTGTTCTCTAAAACATTTAATTTTTGTAGTAATTGGTATACATTGCCATTCCATAACCTTACTAAATTACATCAGCCCAAAATAAAAATTAAGTGCAAACTCCCACTTTGTAGTAATGCTCACAATTTCCTAAGTGTGACCCATTATTGTAGAATGCCTCATTACTTGGTGAAACACATTATAGTAACTGTAGAAAGAGAGGCAGAAAAAGAAAACATCACCAGTAGACTATTTGCAAACAAACATTAGTCACTTATCAACACTTAGTTTCAAGTGCTTTACTTATTATTATTTTCTTTACCTCAAAGGTACTGGACCCTTATATGAAGATATGCAATATAACTGATCTTACCCTATATGGTACACAAGAAAGTCACCATCAATTAGCCTTACTTGAAGAGAAAAACAGACAGATCCTCGAGGAGAATATGTAGGATCCACCTCCAGTAGAGGCTGACAAAAACACAGCAGAATATGAAAGTCTTCTTCCCACTCTCTCTTCTGCTGCCAGCTCAGAGCATGTGACATCTGTTCTTCAACTAGTTTTAAAATTGAAAGAAGACAGACATTATCTATGCAAGGGATATTTGAGCTTCCCCAAATGACTGGCATTAGATATTCTCAGTGTAGCCCTACAAAGAATCAGTGATTCAAATGTGTTACCTCATATGTACATATGGATTGTATTTCTTACTCATGTAGTCAAATTAGAGCCAGAAATCAAGTCATTGAAAATGAGTCACCTTGTCAACATTTAGATTCTACATTGAGCAGGCTAGTTGAGAAATCCGTCAAAGATAGGTTTGGATGTAATGACTTTTCAGTTCCACAAAAAGCTTATATGAGACCACTTCAAGGAGAATACACTTTACGAGGTCTACATTGGGCATGGAAGTACTTTCTCAACTGTTGGTTTCAAGATGTGCAGGTATATGAAGCAGAGCATTTAGTAGAGGTGCCATCTATAGGGAATGCCTGTATTGAGTGTATGTTGTGACTTCCCACCCAAGTTGCTACTGTAAGATGTCTTCTTATTGTATTTTCTATGTTGACTGTTCACTAACCTAATGGTTTTGAAATATGGTGAATATTTAGTCTATACTACCTGGAAACTTGAAGACAAAGCAAGCTTTCAGCCAGCACTACCTTGGGCAGTATCTTAATCAATGTGTAGATCGTCTAGTTGAAGTATACTCACATATTGGAGCCCCAAGGATCAAGTAGAAGGATAAATTGTTAGCTTACATATTGAACAAGGATAGTATTCCTAGTTGTAGACAGCCAATTGGTAACTAAGATTGTCTGTCACAAGTGTACGTATAGATCATGTAGCAGTGTTATTACTGTTGTGTTACATTTTTCTGACATATGGAATAGTCTTTCATTATTTGAGTTTTATTTCCTAGATCCTATTCTATTTCCTATCTATTCTATACTTGCTTCCACCTTCATATTAAAAGATATCCTGCCTATTTGTGGCATATTTCTACCTCCCTATGATTTTAAATTATCCTGTAGCCTCCAAAATTGATCTGATCTGTGTCAATCTCACATATTCATTTCTTATTTCCTTAATTCATTTTTTTCTGCTTCTAATTTACTATTTCTAACTTCAGATATATGCATTGCTTACTTCTATGTTTTCTTTAATACTGTTTTCATTCTCTTTGTAAACCAAGTTATTTAGGTTGAAGAAAAATTGATCATCTTTTCCCATATTTCTTTTTGCAGATAGATTAAGACTCATAAAAAGTTGATTTCAGGATTTTTACTATGAGCAGAACGAAACACTACATGCTAGATAGAAAGAAAACCCATGATGGATCTAATGATAGGATGTTAACATATACATAATATAAATATCATTAAGTAATACACAATCCCAAGTTGTGAGATAAACTAGTATTTAGAAGAAAGAGTTTGTGGTTAATGTTGAAAACTGTTGGAAATCATGTTCATAATATCACTACAGTCTTGAGTCATGTTCTGTGACTGCTTACATCAGATGCTTCTCTATTAGCCTACTTCTATGTATTTCTTCCTCTTTTGCTTGCTTTCTCTTCTTGTTCTTCTTCCTTTTAACTTAGATCTCCTTGTCTTCTATTAGTAGCAATAACTACAATCTCAACTCTATATTCTTCCCTCTTAATCCTTACTCTGGTTGTATCTTCTAATAGACTATGAGCTCAAGATTGTCACAATAAAACCTGTTGAGTATAAACAAACTTCCCTACTACTCCCCTCAGATATTGTATACTTTTTTCTTTCCATTTTCCTTTCCTTTTTCTTGTCTTTTTCTTTTCTTTTTCTTTCTTTTTTCTTGCCTTTTTTTTTTCTTTCTTTTTGGCTGCCAACCTTGTCTACCTTTTTCTTATCTTCCTTATTCTCCTCATTTTACCTTAGCAGCTATCTTGTCAGTGTACCCACCCCTAGACAACTATGATAGATTTGGCTACTATAAAAAAATACTTATCTTTCAAGTATGTTGGTGATGTTCTGTACTTGGATCACCTCTACTAAAACATCTGGTGTCTAAATGCTATCATCTACTTGCAAATAATAAATAACTATAGCATAGTGACCTTGAACTTAATCCACAAGAAGCTTAGGAGGATGGTTCAAAAAATGATGAAATTCAAGATCATCAAGTACTAGAGGCTAAAGTTAAGGGCTTTCTTCTTGCAACCTGCTCCTTGCTAGCTAAGGAATATCTATCTGGTGTCCAGAATACTCATAAGATGTAGGGTATTATCAAGGAGGATTTTGATTGTACAGTATCTACCAAAAGAAGACTGGTGATGTGGAAGCAGTTGTGCTTAACCAAACCTATTCCTGGATAACCTTTGAGCAACTTCATCTCTATACTCTATTGAATTCAGTATTAACTTGTCAGTACCAACCATGTGATTGATGATGAAAGCAACAAGGATGAGCTGCTGGAAGCTGTTGTTTCATCCTATAATATACTCATCAAAATCATTCAGGAACAAGAAACCTCAAGTTCTATTGTGGAAGGAATCCACAAAGTCCTGCAAGCAGAGATGTCAAAAACTCATTAAGTTGAAGATGAGTCTACTGCAGTGAATACAATGAACAGTCCTCTGAGAGGAGAGGCTCTGTTTGTTATGGCAAATAGCATTACTCTTAGTTCAGATATTTTATTAACTTGGTTATTTACTATAAAGGGCTAAATAGAGGGTATTGTAGTAGAGTGGTTGTGTTGTGGCTGTTTTCATATGTTTCAGTATTTGTGTGGTTACAGATTTCTATTTAAATAAGTTTGAGCATGAAGAGTGGTTCTCTTTTCTCTTCATGCAAGCTCTTGTATATTTTATCTATTACTAAGTTGTTATTTACAACTATTCCTCATTGCCAGAATTCCTGTTGCTACATTTCTTATTGGCTGGAATCGTTCTTGAACCAGTCCTTGTTTGCTAGAATCCTTTCCTTTGACCTTGTTCTTATTTTCTGGAATCTTTCCACCTTGTTCATGTACATTAGACTTCCCCCTAGTCCTCTCATCCAGTCTTTACTTTTCTCAATCTTATCAGTGTTACTTTGTAATACTAGGTTGCATCCTACTGTCCAAACTACACAAATCTCATTTGATAGATTCTTCCTCTAGCTCTTACTATCATAGCTACTTCAATTACACCAATTATTATGCATGACAAAATTAACTGAAGAACGATAAGGACAATGAACACACAATTTACCCAGTGATGACAACCTCTGTATATTGAACCACTGCAATATCAAATAAAAAAAATTCAAAAAATTAAATGAAATACATAGCAGTAATCAGTACTTAGTATACCATCCATGAGCCTTAATAATTGCTTCTAACCTATCCACCATAGATCCAGTCAGAATATCAAAAACCATTGAATCAAGAAGTTCCCACCAAGGAGTGATTGCCTCTTCAATTGTCTTTTTGACCACATGCTCAAGGCCCTTCATGATATGATGATCCAGATAGGCTTAGAAAGCTTATCTTTAATCAGAGACCAGACATTTTAAATTGGATTGAGATCTGGTAAATAGGGTGGAATTTCCAACAGTGTAATTCTATGCTCTCTGAGCCATCTCATAAAGGGCTAGTGAGTTTTAGCATTGTCAATAATTAAAAAGACCTCCTCCTCTTTAGACTCCTTTTCAATATCCTCCCATATGTCTACAAAGTCATATTGATCATAAACCTCAATATTTGACTTTGCAGTAACTCCACCACTAGCAGAAGAGGCATCAGGACAAACAGGAAGGAAAGAACCATACTTTTGGACATAAAAAAACCCAGTCATCATTTGACTAACCTTTCTCTTTCCCCTCCTAGGAGTTTCCTCAATACAGTCCTTATTCCACTTCTCTTTAGGATATCTAAATATGCACTTTCTCCTTCTCCCTCCTCCTCTCTCAATAGTCACCTCATCTTCTCACATTGTCTTCCTTCTCCATATATTGTTTGTCCAATAGCTATGAGAAAATGCTCATTTCAAACTCCTCTCAGCAAGACTCTCATCTAGATGTACCCTCTCTTATAGCAACCATTTTTTAAGATTTTTTCCAGAGAGTCTGCACTTTAAAGTCTTCTCAGAGACATCTGGTGCAATTTTGTTGGCAATGTCTTGATAGCTGTTATGGTGATGGTTGAGGGCTTCCTCAACCATAGCTTCATTCTGAGCCTTAGAAATCTTAGGATATCTTCTTCTGGCCTCTTTCTCCTCCCCCTCTTGATTTCCCTTTTCAACTGTATCATGAGTGGTAGTAAGAGAGATGTTCAGTTGGTGGGAAATGTCTGTCATGGGCATGCCCACTTCATGCCCCCCACACACTCTCACTCTTGTCCATTGACTGTGATAATTAGAAGGAATAGGTTTTTTTAGGTAACTATGAAGAATAGTAGCTATTATTTCTTAGAAAAAAAAAAGAGAAGGTATTATGAGGGATCAGATAGGTGGAAATGATTTATGTGGTGGGGTTTGTTGTATGAGGATGTCTAGAAGTAATAGTTGCTACCCTGACTGGCGATTTTGGTTAATTTCCTCCATACACAATACCTATGACCTCACTGATATGATGATCCATGACCTTGTTATCCTTGCAAACAAGGATCCAAATCAATCAGATATTAATGCAATATTTCAATTCATCCAGAACTCTCATACTTTGGCCAAAACTATTCTCTCTCTTCCTCAAGTCTCACTCTCAACCATCAACAAAGAATCTCAAGAGCTCAAGAACTCACATGATATTCTATTACATGAGATGCATCACTGGAAGACTGAGGCTGAAGGTTATACATAATGTTCTATTATTCTTGAGGCCGACTTGTTAAGAGAGAAAGCAAGCTCAGATATGTTTCACTCAATGGCCACAAATAGCACACCTTACACTTGTTTATTATCAATTCCTGATCCTGAGAAGTTTGATGGCACCAAAGATAAACTTCATGGCTTTGTTACTCATCACTACCTTAAAATCCAAGGAGATAGTCACCAGTTTCCAGACTCCCAGCAGTAACTTCATTATGCTTCTGACTGATGTTCCAGGACTCAGATTGCTTTCAACCAAATTCTCCCATTGGTCAAGGACTCACAAATTGATTTTATCAACTTAGAGGTGTTTATTACTTGGTTACAAAATACCTTTAGCAATCCTGACAGAGTTGCTACTACTGAAAGAAAGCATGATGGCCTCAAGCAAAAGAACTTCAACTTTGCATCCTATTATACTGGGTGGGGGAGGTATATATCTGATGTGTATTGGAATGATGGAGTCAAACACAGTCAATTAACAAGAGGCTTGAGCAACTAGTTGAAGGATCAGCTTATTACAGTTGATGCTCCTACCTCATTACATGAACATGTAGCCCTTCTTTACTGTCGGGACAATAGTATCTGGGTATGCACAGCAGAAAGAACCCATTGACTGACTCCAAATAATCAAAATCCCAACTCACAAAGAAGTCATCTTTCTTCCTTCATGCCAAAAGCTATGCTATCTCACTTCTGGATTTTGATGAACTTTATACACCTGGTACCAAATGCTGTTCTTCTGTCTATTCAATCTGGAGCACATGTAGGACCCATAGATCTCTCCTCTACATGCAATCATCTTATGCTTGAAGAGAAAGGACAGAGAATATAGGGAAGTCATTGTCTCTACTGTGGAGACTGCAGTTACATGGAACTTTCCTGTTTGTGAAAGTGGCTCTTGGTACACTTCTGGTTCGAGAAGCATGACTTAACTTTAGACTTCTGATGATCAAACCTGTAGTTGCTGACAATAACTTGTTCACTAATCTTGGTACAAATGAACCTGTAGTGGAACATGATTTGTCCCAGGATTAGGTGATGGGACTTCCCTGGAACCAAAAAAGTCTTTTAATGATTGTTATCACCTCTCTAGCTTTTCTCTTTCACCAAATTTCATAATTGATGAAAGTTCAATGAATAGAAAACACTTAGTTCTTACATGTACCCTATCTGACAATGAAAATAAAATTAAATCACGTACTCTGATTGATTGTGGTACCACTAGATATGCTTTCATCAATGAGACCTTTAATCATCATCATAATCTCCCTCCTTGTCTAATGCAAGAACCCTGAGTTATTGAAGTTATTAATAGATGTCCTATTGCCTCTGGTGCAATTACTCACCTAGCAAAAGTTACTCTACACATTCGAGAACATACTGAAGTCCTCTTCATGTTCATCACAAAGTTTAGCCATTACCCTCAGGCTGTGTCCTTGGAATCCCTTGGTTATTTAGTTTCTACATAAAGGTTTCTATATACAGGTTTTAATGAAAGCTGCTATAATATTCTGCATGCCATTCAATCATCCTTGAATGCAGAATACTTGCCCAAGCCAATAGTCATGTCCCAACTGTCTGATCTCATGATTCCTCAATAAATCTCTTTCAATGTCCTTAAATCAATATGGCTGTTAACAAGCCATCACTGATCTATCACTAGGATGAGGTATGCCAGGCCTAGGATCATCCTTATGTCTACTATAGTAAACACTTGTGCATTTTCCCTTAACTATACTGTGGCAAGGCTGTGGATGTCAGATATGCATTCTGAGTTAACTGTGTTCAATATTTGGACACATGCAAGCCTGCGAACTGTGTCCTCATACATGTAGTCTCTGGTTTTGCAGAGTGCTAGGAGCTTTACAGGGAGATGGTCCCAGAGCACAACATACATATGCTAACCATCCATCTGTACCCAAACCCCATCGTTTTCACTAACTGGGTTTCTGGAAAGTCAGGTACTAGTAGAGCATGCCCTATTGATGTTGTAAATGTTGGTTTCCTGGAATGTAGAATGGCGATTGTAAGTTTTATTACTAGTTCCACCTGAAGGAATCGAAGTGTGACAGGATCTGCATAAAGGTGACGCTTGGTGTACAAGGCGTTCCAGCTATATCAAATCAATTCCCGACAGATGCTCTATGGTGAGATACCTAAGACCTTGCAAAGATCCATCACATCAGAAACATTATCACAATGCCCCTTCAGGATCCTATGATTGGTAACTGGCACACATACACAATTTGTTTTATCTAAATGTTCTATGATATCTATAAGGAAATCAGCCACAAGATGTCAAAGGGGATCCAGGTTCAAATGTGTCATTCAGATCACATGCTGGTGACCATAGCTGTACACCATCTGTCCTGTGGTATCATTTTTATTTGAATACTACTACTACTCCTTAATTGGTTCCTTATGTGTGAGCTCCCCAAACTCTATAGAATGTATCTAAATGTTGCCAAACTGGTATATGTGACCCTGAAACTGACTGAGTAGTTGTATCTTAATGCAGTTGAAATGAGATTCTATATGAATTAGTTCCATACATTGATTGATCTTTTCTTCACAATCCTGCTCCTGTACCTGATGCTGGTTAGATTTCACAACATACTGGTTTACTCATAGTCTCTGATGTTGTAAGTCACTTTACTGTATGTCAACCTTTGCCTGTATCCTCTTCAATATTCAAAACTCTGAGAAGATATCTTTTGTATCATGAAACTGATTCAGATATTGTTCTATACAATCCAAGTTCTCAGGTGTATAGCTTCGATATTGGGCAATTAAAGTGAAACCAAGTAATGACCTGATACAGGCAAGTGCACATTTGAATGTCGGTACTTGCATACTCTGGGGTTGCCTCACTGCCATAGTAAGAACTCTAAAAGGACAACACTCCAGGTTCCTCATCACCTTTCCTTGCCACTGCGTAACCTTGCAGTATGCTTTTTTGGGTGCACAGAATCACAAGTATAATGGTAAAGACTTCCAGGTATCATTAAAACCCCACAGTTGGGTATGTATCTTGAGGAATCCCTGAACCAAGTCCATCATATGCTTGAATAGTCCCAAATAAACTGTATGGAGCAAATCCAACTTGTGTAGATCAGGTGCTGAAACCCATTGAAGCCCATGAAAAATGTTCCATTCTATTTTGATACAACATGAATCAACCATGATATTCATGTCTCATGACCTAGAGTCGATTGACCGATGCTTATTTTCTTTTTCGAGATGTTCATATATAGTATAATCTCATGTCTGATATCTCTCCTATGTATTGGTTCCTAATGCATCAGGAGGCACCTCACATTACAGACAGGCATTTGATTTTACTCCATATTGTATAAGGTTTTCCATATATTCTGCAACCTAGGTGGACATGATAGGGAAGCACAGCTGGACCTTGCTGTCTGTAGAGTCAATTGAGATACTGTCAAACACTGCATCTTGCATGAGACACCGTATGAGTTCAAATATGCCTTGTAGTATGTTGGCATTGATTTGTCTCTGCATGTTGTCTGGTGAAGAGGACTGTGGGAACTTGGGCAGGATGGGCCATAGTGCAAGAAGGAGAACCACCATTGATCCAGGTCTGTTACACCTAGTTGATAGGAGATTTCTGGTTGTAATATACACAGGCCACACTTTCTTGTCACCCAAGAAGTTGGTAAGATGTGTCTGATTGGACATTCCAATTATTGGAATCAGAGTTGTGCCATGTGGGGGTATATCCTATAAATGGTTAGCCAGTGCCCTGCAGAAGGAGGTTACAAAGTAGGTTGTACAGTACTTAGATGTCCCACCACCAGTGTGGGGTATGCATTTTAGCATATATCCTATGTCCATTCTAGTCACATTCATGCCACAATACACAAACCAAGTCATCCCTGTATGCTATCTACCAAAGAAGGTATCTGACATAGTCGTGGATGTTCAGATAGAAGAAATGCTGCATTCTCTTGCCATCGTTAACTTTACCTTCAAACCATGGTAGATATGGAGTGTAGGGGTCCAATGATTAGAGATGATTCTCCAGTATGTACATTGAACTATAGCCGACTGACACAGAACTACCCACACTGCTGGAAAAGAATTTATTGATTTAAGACTTCAAGACCTTGCTCTGAATAAACCAAGATGCAAGCTTGAAACCATGAGCACTGGCAAACAGAGCCCGTAGATCCTAGTACAGAGTAAGGTGTTCATCCTCAAACCAACTCACATCTCTAATCACTTCCCTGGTGCCTGGGTAATGCAATTGTCTGCCAGCTATCCCTGAGGTGTTGTGGTTGAGTATTGTATGTTAACAAAATTAACAGTACATCCATGATCCATGGCAACACAACGCTCCTCATCACCTCTCACTTTGAACACCACCTAAAGAAATTCCTCTACATCAACCAAAGCCCAACCAATTTTCCTAATTGTTTTGTTTTAAGAAACTATATCTTCTATTCTTTACAGTCATGCCAAAAAGCCTATTCCCTCCAAGCACCTCTCAGAGCTTACCAGGGGGAGAATTCTCAGGTTACATGAACCTCAAATGAGCTATCACCAAATTTCCCACTCCCTTGACATCCCCCTCAATACTGTTAAAGATAGTATCTTAAAAGGAGATCAAGAAGGCCAAGAGAGAAAGGGTAGAGGAAGATATCCTAAAACTACCAAGTTGTATGATGATGCCATGGTAGAGGAAGCTCTCAGCTATCGCAATACTAGCTATTCTGAGATTGCCAAAAAAGTTGCTCCCAATGTCTCTTCTATGACAGTGACAAGAAGACTTCAACAAGAGCATCTAAAAAAGTTGTTGGTACAAGAAAGGGTTCATTTGGATGAGCATCTAGCTCAAGAGAGATTGGAATGGGCATTAGCTCATAGGCATTGAACAAGAGAGATGTGGAGAAGGAAGGCAATGTGGGGAGATGAGGTAGCTGTGGAGAGAGGAGGAGGAAAGAGGAGGAAATAGATATTTAGATATCCAAAAGAGAAGTAGGATAAGGATTGTATTGAGCCTGCTGTTAGGAGAGGAGAGAGAAGATTAGTCAGATGAGGACTGGTTGTTTTTATGGTAAGACTTATGGTCTCTTTTTGCCTGTTTTTCCTGATCCTACTTCTGCTAGGTGTGGAGTGACTGGAAAGTCAATTATTGATGTTTATGATCATTATGACTTTCTAGGGATATGGGTGGATATTACAGAAAGGGTTGGAGATGAAGAGGTATTTTTTATCATTGAAAATGCTAAGACTCACTTACCCTTCAGGAGATGGCTTATAGTGCAGAGAATTACTCTTCTGGAAATTCCGGCCTATTCACTAGATCTCAATCCTATTGAGAATGTTTGGTCTCTGGTGAAGGATAAGCATCACAAGAACTATCCTGAGCTCTATTCCATGATGTACCCTGTTGATATGGTCAAAAAAGCAATAGAGGAGGCCATTACTAATTGTTGGGAACTTCTTGACCCAAAGACTTTTGATACTTTGGCAGGATCAATGCTAGATAGGTTGGAAGCAATTATTAAGACTGATGGATGGTATATAAAATATTAATTTCTACTATGTATTTACATTTTTTTTAGTTTTTTTTAGTTTTCATGATGGTGGGGTTGGTGGGGTAGTGGGGTTGCCATGGCCAAGTTTTTTCGTCCATTGATGTATGGTTATTTTTGTTAACAGACAATACTTCAGCATCAGACTCATGCATGAAATCATCATTTAATTCATCAGCATTACATCCAGTGTGGTCCAGATTAGATTCATGGTTTGAACCTGGTGCTTCATTCTCATCATTTACCTCCTGGTCAAGGAATAGATCTGCTTTGGGGCCATTAATATAACTCACAGAAGGTGCATGTCTTATAGTAGAGGAAAGTATGATGTTCAGATTTGCATGTGCAGTTCATAGTTGTTTCTTGTATGCTGCTACCTGCATGTACCTTCAGCAACAAAAGGGACATTTGACAGCTATGGTGAAAGTCTGCTGAGTTGATCTTGAGGGTCCTCTATATATCATGATGTACAGGAGTACTATATAGTGTTAATCTTGATGCATGTCAGTGGAACACTGGGTCAAGTGGTTTACACATGCTGAACTGTAACTAGTATCCAGACAGGATTAGTACTTATAGCTTGATGACTTGTATTTCCCTATCTTGTCAGATCACCTCATTCACTCTATTATAACACAAGTTAGATCCCCTCCTAAGGCCATTACTCAACATCCCTTGATATCATGACACTTGTGCAAATTAGAAGCTTATTTCACAAATATTAGTTATATATCACAGTAGGTGTTGAAAACCTACCAAGGTGGTAGGTTTTCACATGACTCATAATGATGAGGTCATAGGTTTGTAATGATTTTACACATGACTTGCACGTATGAGTTATAGTTATTAATTTTGTGCACATGACTTATTTAAAGTCATCTGAGTTTTACATATGACTCGCACTTGTGAGTTATAGTTTTATATTGATTTGGTTTTTGCACATATGACTTGGTTAGAGTCGTATAGGTTTCGCACATGACCTATTTAAGGTCATGTGGTTGTTATGTTATGCAATTTGTATGAGTCACAGTTGTGACTCATAATGAGTTATGAATTTGTAAGTGGGTTGTGGGAAGAACAATATAAGGAGTAGGATCTGACAGAGTAGTTAGTTCTTCTCGCAACCATCTAAGTTATTTCCTACATTATGTTTTATAATAAAAACCCTTTATGCTCTTTATCATATAATGTCTGTGATAACAATGAAGACAGTTCCTTATAAGAGCAACTGAAAACCAAGATCAGTGTCATACTCTAGGAGTCATTAGACTTGCCTAGGAAGATGACAAAGGCAAAGGCCTAAGCACGATATAAGTTCACATTGTTACCTATTGCATATAAGTAATAAGATAGGAATGTTACATTTCATTCTGTCAAAAAGCAACATTTAATGAGGAGAATACAGCAGCAATCGAGGGAGGAGAAGAAGGAGAGCAAGTAGGCCTGGGGCCAATACAAGTACCAGGATTTACACTCAAACAATTCCAAGAGCTCGTAGCCCTCCTCAGGCCACCAAAAGGGCAGGCAAACAGGATAAAGGTAGAGAAACCACCTTCATTCCATGGAACCTAAAGTAAGTTGAGAACCTTCCTAGTTCAATGTCAACTATACTTTGAAGCAATAAGAGAGACAAGGGAAATGGAATGTATTGTCTATGTCAAATCCCTCCTAAGAGATGGACCGACAAGCTGGATAATACCCTATGCAGAAGGAGGAAAATCAGAAACATGGGGAACATATGAAGAAATCATGCAGGAACTGAAGGAACAGTTCAGAGATATCAATGCTGAGAATGGAGCAAGAACTAAGATGGACCAAATAAGACAAGGAAAGGAATCAGTAACTAAATATTAGAACAATTTTCACCTCAACAGCACAGAAGCAAATGAAGATAATGGAACAATGAAATGGCAGTTCCTGAGAGGAATGAACTCAACATTGCAAGAAACCTACACAAGCAACCACATAGAAGCAGCAAACAGGGACATCCTTGCTGGATGGGCCATAGAAAAGGAAAACAGGATCAACATGATTAGGCACCTGCAAAACAAACCAACTACAAGAATAACAGAGGGCCAACAAGATATGAGCAGAACAGTCAGGACAAACAATGGTAACAAATCAAGAGGGGACCCTATGGACCTGGATGCAATAAGGAAAAGACCACCCTTGAATATATTAAGAAATGAATTCATCTAGAGATGAAGCAATGGTCTGTGGTTAGTATGTGTTAAGCCTGGACACATGCTAAGAACTTGTAAAAATCCTAGGGATGAGAAAGACCACACTGCAAACAGGACGAGCTATCTACCTAGAGGAAGTAATGGTCAGTAGAAGCCTAGGACAGCAATCAAAGAAATTGAAATTGAACAGGACCAAGAAGGATTGGTAAAAGATGATGGCCCTCAGTAAAAAATGGTTTGAAGGACCGGACCACGAAAAAACACATTGAAAGAGACAACGAAAAAATCAAAACAATAAAGATAAAAAACTTCTATACGACATTAGAAGAAAAGGACAACAACAAAATGATCAAAGAAGAGAATGACCACCTCATGGTAAACATGCAATTACATGGAGAAGACAAGATAGTAGCAATAAATGCCATGATAGACTCAAGGGCCACTGAAGACTTTATCGACAACGATTTCTGCGATAAATACGGAATCAAGAAAAGATGAATAAGAGCTCCACGAGAGATTTACCTTACAGATGGGAAAGTCAGCACAATGGGCCCAGTGTTACAAACCTAGCATGGAAAAAGGGTTTCACATAACTCATGATGATGAGATCATAGGTTTGTAATGGTTTCGTGCACATGACCAATTAGGTCATGTGAGTTTCACACATGACTTGTACTTACAGGTCATAGTTGTTATATTGGATTTGATTAAGCAATAACTCATTTGAGTTATATGATTGTTTTGCGCAAATGACTTTTTTAGAAGTCATGTGAGTTTCGCACATGACCTATTTAAAGTCATGTGATTATGATATTAGGTAAATGTATGAGTCACAATTGTGACTCATAAACAGTTATTGATTTGTAAGCGGGTTGTGAGAAGGACTATATAAGGAGAAGGATACGACTTAGTAGTTAGTTCTTCACGCAACCACCTAAGTTACTTCCTAGATATAACTATATGACTTTATGAATATAAAACACCTTGATGCTCTTTAAGAAAAGAACATCTCGAGATATCTTCTTTGTAGGACAAGGGAGGAAGTGAATGAATAGCTTAGTCTTAGGAAGGCTAAGTAAGAATAAGAATTTAGTTTTAAGAAGATTAAGTACAAACAGCGAATACCAAGTTGAGTATTAACCCCATTACCATATCCAATAAAGATTGACATAACTTCATTGCCTGTTGCTCGGTTGTATACTAGGAGTGATAGCATAAGCGATCCTAACATTTGGTTGCATTTCTGCAACACCCAACGAAAATAGTGATTTTGAATATGAAGATCAATCTTTAGGACTTCCAGAGGTAGCATGGGAACTTACAAGAACAGCCTGAGAAACGGGAAGAACAGGAAGCCCTGTTATGTCAGAAGAAAGATTAGAAAAAGGATCTACATCATCAGAGGAACATGAAGACCAAAGGATGTCAGTACCAGCAGGAGGAATACCACCAGCAGGGGGAGAACAGGAAGGGGCCCAACCAATACCAGAACTGACGCAGAACAACTCAGACAAGTAATCCAGGCCCTGGGAGGAGGAACAAGAAGTTCAAAGATCAAAGAGCCAGAAACCTTCTCGGGAGAAAGAGATTAAATAAGAAACTGGCTAGCACAACTACAAGTCTACTTTATAGCAACAGGGTGGGCAGAAGGATATGAGGAAGAAAAAATAACTTACACCTCGAGCCCACTAAGAGGGGACGCAAGTAGTTAGCTCACACCGTATATGGAAGGAACCAGTACAGCAACCTGGCAAAATTGGCCTGATTTTGTAGAAGCGCTACACAGTCAGTTCAGACTAGTAGACCCAAAGGGAGAAGTAAGGATGAAATTAAGAGAATTAGTGCAAGGCACAAAAACAATGACAGAATATTGGAATTCCTTTCGGTTAATACTCACAGAAGTATACATGGATGAAGCCACAGTAAGTGAATGGTTATTCCAAGGTATGAATAAGAAATTACAGGATGAATACGGACACCTGGATCATGTATTAGAAGGACCAGAGGCATTGGCAAAATGGGCAATAGAGAAAGAAACAAGGCTGGCCACTATCAGATGTCTCCAAAATAAAGTAAGCAAACAACAAGACCGAGAAATCCAACGAAATACCAATGGGACCTATAGAGCCACCCCTAGTGTGATTGCCAAGGGGGAACCCATGGACCTAGATGCAACAAACCATAGAAAACTCCAGAGACTACCAAATAAGGAGTTCCAGAAATGAAGACAGGATAAGCTATGCTCCTAGTCCAGAAACAAAGGATATTTTGCACGAGACTGTAGAGTCACAAACATTAAGATATGATCAACGGAGGTGGAAAAGGAGGAGAAGCAGGAGGAAGAAACTTTAAATGACTAAGGTCCCTAGTAGAACATGGTCTGAGGGACAACCAACTAAAAGCCATCAGAAAATCCAAATTACACTCATTATACTTGACCATAGGCTCTACAGAACCCTTGGATTACAAATCAGATCACATTATGGTCAAGGTTCAACTTTAGAACAAGAAAAATGATAAAATAACAACACATGCAATGCTAGATTCAGGAGCTATGGAAGACTTCATAGATCACAATTTCACTATGAGACACCATCAACCCCTGAAGAAAATAGGAAAACCAAGAGATATATACACGATTGATGGTGCTGTTTCGGAAGCAGGACCTATCACCCAGATAGCAGAACTATCAATGGACATAGGAAACCACAGAGAGAAGGCTACCTTCCTTGTGGCTAACCTATTCAAACATGAATTAATCTTAGGAATGACATGGTTAAAGAACCATGGACTGAGGATTGACTGTATAAAGGAAAAAGTCACCTTCGACAGCGAAAGGTGCAAGGCGGTATACCTAGACAGTTCTCCAACAGTATACACAGTACCAGAGGAACAAGCCATAAGAGAGAATCTGAAACGCCATATTCTGCCAGTGGACAGGAAAGAAAACCTGAAAGAATCGGAAAGTTGGATTCAATAGATGGTCTCCACCAACGAACAAGATAACCAGGAAAGCCAATGGGTGGTTATCTAAAAATTAGAAAAAAGTGCGAAAATACCAACAAAGGGATCGCATTCAAGTTTAGCAGCAGGCCATGATTGAATACTATAGAAAAAGCAATTGTCCCATCACAAGGACAAAAGCTTATAAGAACAGGGGTTGCCATAGGACTTCCTAAGAACACCTATGCTCGCATTGCACCAAGAAGTGGATTAGTGACCAAGAAAGGCCTAACTATTAACGCCGGAGTAATCAATGCAGACTATAGTGGTGAAATTAAAGTACTATTAGTAAACCAATCAGAAAATGACTATAAGGTTAACGCAGGAGACAGCATAGCACAATTAATAATCGAAAATATTATCATGACAGATTGCAAGGAGTACAAGAAATAAAAGAAATGAAAAGGGGAGGTGCAGGCTTTGGTAGCACTGACAAAAAAGAAGGATCATGAGAAAAAGACCTCAACATATTGTTCATTTCGGCCAGGGCATTTGGAAAAATGTTCCAGAAAAAAAGCCCAGACAGGTATCCTAAGATGGAATGAAAATGTGACTTCCCTAGCAGCCACAACAATCAGCACGGAACTTGCTCTAAAAAAAGGAAAGAACAGGGATAAGTCCATAAAGGAGAGAGTCCCAAAGGAATACCATAGATTCTTAGAACTCTTTGAAGAAAAAGAAAGGAGTGACTTACCCCTTCATAGATATGCAGATCACAAAATCGAACTAGAGGAAGGAAAAACAGCTCCATTTATGACCTTATACCAATTAGGGGAAAGAGAGCTGAAAGCTTTAAGAAGTTATCTGTTGGAAAACCTAGATAGATGATAGATCAAGCCATCTTCCTCATCGGCCGGAGCACCAATCCTATTTGTCAAGAAAAAAGATGTGGGACTAAGACTATGTGTAGATTATCGAGGATTAAATGCAGTATCCAAAAAAGACCGATATCCACTGCCCCTCATAAGTGAAGCATTGGACTGCCTTAGAATGGCCAGATACTTTACAAAGCTAGATATCAAAGATGTGTATCAGCATATTCGTATACAAAAAGGAGACAAATGGAAGACAGCTTTTTGAACTAGATATGGACTATACGAATACACAGTCATGCCATTTGGGTTAGCCAATGCCCCAGCAACATTCCAACAGTGGGTAAATACAGCCCTCAGCAAATACTTAGATGTTATTTGTATAGCTTACCTAGATGACCTATTAATTTATTCTAATACTTTAGAACAACACCAAAATGATGTTCATAAGGTACTGGAAAAATTAAAAGAAATCGGAGTCCAACTCAAACCGACAGAGTGCAAATTCTACAAAAAAGAAACAGAGTACTTGGAGTTTATTATTAACCAGGAATGAGTTAGACTAGATCCTATAAAAACAGAAGCCATAAGGGAATGAAAGGTACCAGAAAAGGTCCAAGGAGTACAGTCCTTTGTTAGATTCTGCAATTTTTATTGAAGGTTCATAAAAGGATTCAGTAGGATGGCCAAACACTTATATGAACTAACAAGAAAAAAATAAAAATGGGACTGCGGAAAGAAAGCTCAGGAAGCCTGTGAAAGACTAAAACGAAAACTTACCACAGTACCCATATTACGTCATTTCGACCCAGATCAGCCCATAATGATAGAAACAGATGCGTCTAATTATGTCTGTTCAGGTATCACATCACAACAAGGTGAAAAAGGGATATAGAAGCCAGTGCCGTACTAATCAAAAACCATGACCAAGTCAGAATGCAATTATAACACCCACGATAAAGAATTATTAGCAATAATGCAAGTACTCAAAGAGTGGCGAAAATATACCGAAGGAAGTTCTCACCCAATAAAAATACTCACAGACCACAAAAACCTGGTACCATTCACTACTACAAAAGAGCTAGATGGGAGGCAAATTTGATGGAGTGAAGAATTAAGCTGGTATAATATCACAATAGAGTATCAACTCGGAAAGGAAGGAGGAAAATCAGGTGTGCTCAACAGAAGGTCAGATGACCTACCAGGAGAAAATGACAAAAGAAAAACTCAGATGGCAAGGATTCTCTTACCAAAGGAAACCTTTAATGATGAAGGATATGAATCCAGAAAAGAAAAAATCAACACCATGGAATTACAGGAAACAGAAACTACTATCAAAGATAAAATAAAGGAAAAAAAGGGAAAAGATTGACAAATAGAAAAAATAAAGCAAGCCCTCGAAAGAGGGGACATGGAATTTCCAAGAGTAGCCTTGGGGCTATGTGAATGGAAGGAAGGGTACCTCTGGTATGAAGGAAAGATATGGCTACCGAAAAATGAACCCCTTAGAACAAAAGCGATTGAACAAAACCATGATGCACCACAAAGTAGCCATGGAGTAGTGGCAAAAACCATGGATCTAGTACAATGAACCTACTATTGGCCAGAAATGAGGAATAACATTAAAAAATACATCAAAAACTGTGACATGTGTCAAAGAATAAAACCAATACATCATACACCATATGGACTACTACACCCATTAGAAACCCCCGAGAAACCATGGAAATCAATCAGCATGGACTTCATTACAGACCTACCAGAATCAAATGGCTATGACACAATATGGGTTGTAATAGATCACATGACAAAAATGTTACACTTGATTTCATGTCGCAAAGATATGAAAACTATACAACTCATACAACTAGTTGTGAAAAATATCTTCAAATTGCATGGACTACTAAAAGACATTGTCACAGATCATGGTTCAATATTCACATCAGACCTATGGAAAGAAATAACAAAAGGATTAAACATCGATCGAAGATTGAGTACAGCCTATTATCCACAAACAGACAGACAAACAGTAAAAACAAATTCATCATTAGAACAATTCCTTAGAGCATATGTGGAATACTCTTACCAAGTTTGGAAAGAATGGCTGCCTTTTGCAGAGTTCGCCTATAATAACTCGATACAAGAAACAATTAAAACCACACCATTCTATGCAAACTATTGACATCACACCATCAATGAACCTATGGGTCACAAGACCATAACGAAAATATTGAAAAGAGAAGATATGAGTCAATTATATGACACAATCAGAACAGAGATTACTATGGCACAACAGATGATGAAGGAAAATACCAATCAACACAGAAAACAAGATCCAAGGCTGAAATCAGGAGACAAAGTCTGGCTGGTGGCAAAAGATATTCACACCACATGACCATCCAAAAAATTAGATTACAAGAAACTAGGACCTTACGAAATAATAAAAAAGGTGGGAAGAAAGGCATCTAAGCTGGTATTTTCCCCCTCAGTGAACAATAAACACCTAGTTTTCCACATCAGTAAACTCGAACTCTATTAAAACCATCCCTTACCTTTACAATGAAAAGAACCACCTCCTCCTATAGAAATAGAAGGAGAAAATGAATATGAACTTGATCAAATTATTGACTCTCGATGACACTATGGTAAGCTACAGTACCGAGCTAAGTGGACAGGATATCCCCCTAACCATGACTTAGTGTGGTACCCAGCTGAGAACTTTAGTAATACTGAACATGTAATCGAACACTTTCACCATGGAAACCCAGTGAAGCCTGGTCAAAGAGGAAGAACAAATGAGCAACAAAGACTGGATCAATCTAGCAGACCTCCCTGCATCCATACCAATTACACCTGAACAAGAAAAACACAACCAGAAAGGCTGGACTGATTGCCTCGATGATGGATGCCAAGTACACTTTACGGAGAAAGAAGGGGCCAATTACTGGCCAAAAGAATACAGAACACACTCACCACGACCCCAATTACCCATGATGACATGGGAAGAAACATCACCACCCTCATGTACACTATGATCGTCACCATGTGACAACAACATCCACTTAATGGCAAAACAAGCGAAGTTTTCAGGGACAAAAATGAGAAGAAGGGGAGGCAAATGATCGTGCGCCTAGGTCAAAAAAGGAAAAAATGTAACTTGGGGGAACCCGCTACAGGAGGAAATCCCATAAAACCTGATCAATGAGTACATACGCAAAGAAATATACGATCAGGTAGGTAATACACCATTGCCCAGAGCGGCAACAACAACCTTGTGGCCAAGGTCAAGGACCAACTCTACTGAAGAAGATATGATGAAGGGCCTACACAATCAAATAGGCCACCTACAAACAATATTGGATGAATCTCGAATAGACAAGTGACTTTTCGAGGGACAAGCAAAGATGTGGGAGAAGATGGGAAGGACTCTCCGGAAAGAAAGAGTGGATTTGGAGAGGAAGGTGAGGGTTCAACAGATAAGAGCAAGATGGGCAGAATGGAAGATGATAATTTAAGTAAGGAAAGTGGAAATGAAAGAGAGGGAGAACAAACTACTGAAGGAAATGACGGAAAGGAACAATCGGGAATTGTGAAGATGGGCAACACACCTGAACCGGTTGATAGAAAAAAGGGATGAAGGACCATTGGCCTAATGGGACTTAGGCCATAGGGAAAGGGGAGCTAGTGTTACAAACCTAGCAGGGAAAGAGAGTTTCACATGACTCATGATTATGACATCATAGGTTGTAATGGTTTCGCACACATGACCAATTAGGTCATGTGAGTTTCACACATGACTTACACTTGCAGGTCATAGTTGTTATATTGGATTTGATTAAGTAATAACTTATTTGAGTTATATGATTGTTTTGCGCACATGACTTGTTTAGAAGTCATGTGAGTTTCGCACATGACCTATTTAAAGTCATGTGATTATGATGTTACGTGAATGTATGAGTCACACTTGTGACTCATAAATAGTTATTGATTTGTAAGCAGGTTGTGAGAAGGACTATATAAGGAGAAGGATACAACTTAGTGGTTAGTTCTTCACGCAAACACCTAAGTTATTTCCTAGATATAACTATATGACTTTATGAATATAAAACACATTTAACCTGTGTCAGAAAAGAACATCTCGAGATATCTTCCTTGTAGGACAAGGAAGGAAGTGAACGAATAGCTTAGTCTTAGGAAGGCTAAGTAAGAATAAGAATTTAGTCTTAAGAAGATTAAGTACAAACAGCGAATACCAAGTTGAGAATTAACCCCATTACCATATCCAATAAAGATTGATATAACTTCGTTGCTTGTTGCTCAGTTGTATACTAGGAGTGATAGAATAAGCAATCATAACCTCCAGTCATCCATGTAGTGAAAGTACCTATGAACGTAGATAGCCATAGGCAAATGATTACCTTCCAAGTGGCAAAACTCCAAAACCATGAGGCAATCCTTAGAATTCTATGGTTATGAGAACGTAGCCCAACAATTGATTGGGAAAACAGGAAAGTCACTTTTAACAGTAAACAATGTATGATGTGGTGCCTCAATAGTTCACCAATGGTATATACGATACTGGAAGCAGAAGTCCTGGAGGAAAACTTGCCAGTATGGTTTGCCAATATCCAGGCTAAAAAGGATCAAAGGATCCAAGTCAAAAAGTTGAATTCAGGGGCAAATGTACCTACCAAGGACTCAGAAGGGGCTGCAGGCTATGACGTATATGGAGATGAAGGAGTCAAGATATCAGCCATTGGGCAGGTAACAGTATGAACCGGAATAGCCATAGGGCTACCTTACGGTACTTACAGGCACATTGTACCTCAAGGTAGTCAAGCAGTCAAACACCGGCTCATGGTCAATACAGGGGTAGTGGATGCTAAGTATACAGGTGAAGTAAAAGTAGTACCAGTTAATTCAGGTAAGGACAAGTACAAAGTGGAAAAAGGAGACTGGATCGTACAACTTATAATCAAATGGATTAAAGCCATTAATATCAGCACTGAGTTAGCCATCAAATACAAAAAGCAGTGAAAACAAAAGGAACTAAAGGAAATAGTGCCAAAGGAATATCAACTCTCAGGACTGTTTGAAGAAAATGAAGCAACAATGCTACCATCACACTGAAAAGGGATAGACTTGGAGGTCAACCTACAAGAAGGAAAACAGATTCCGAAAACAAAAATAAACCAGTTAGGAGAAGACAAGCTGGAGGAACTGATGGCCTACATCAACAAGAACCAAAAAATGAGGATGGATTAGAGACTCCTTCTCAGAGGGAGGAGCCCTCATCGTATTCATCAAGAAAAAGGATGGAAAATTAACAATCTGCATAGACTACAGAGGGCTTAATAAAATAATGAAAAAGGACTGGTACTTGTTACTATTGATAAGTGAGGTATTGGATAGACTACGAACAGCAAAACTCTTCACAAAGTTGGACGTCAAGGATGCCCACCATAATATAAGAATAAAAAGTGAGACGAATGGAAAACTATTTTTGCTACAAGATATGGAACTTATAAATACGTGGTAATGCCATTTGGGCTCAGCAATGCACCAGCAATATTCCAAAGATGGATCAACAATACTTTGAGAAGGTATCTAGATATATGCTGTATAGTATATCTAGATGATGTCCTCATATATTCAGACAACATACAACAGTATAGGAAGGATGTTAGCAACATCATGAGAGCCATACAGGAATTGGAAATGAAGATAAAGCCAACAAAATGTGAATTTCACAATGAAGAGACAGAATACTTAGGATTCATCATCAATGGGAATGGGGTTTGAGTAGACTCAATCAAAACCTCAGCAATCTGGGAATGGAAAACGCTGTGAACAAAAAAGGAAATACAATGTTTCCTGGGGTCCTACAACTTCTATTACAAGTTTATAGAAGGATTCAGTAGGATAGCTAAACCACTATCAAATCTAACCAAAAAAGAAGCCAAATGGGAATGGGGGAACCAAGAGCAAGGAGCATTTGATGAAATGTGAAAAAGGTTAACCACAACTCCAGTACTAATACACTTGGACCCAACCAAACATATAATGATAGAAATGGATGCATCAAAATAGGTATGCTTGAGAATTATATCACAAGAAAGTGAGGATGAAAAATGGAAACTGGTAGCATATCAATCAAAGACCATGACACCAGTGAAATGCAACTATGATATATGCGACAAGAGGTTGTTAGCAATCATTCAAGCACTCGGGTAGTAGAGGGGATATCACAAAGGGAGCAGACACTGAGTCAGAATCATAACAGATCACACAATCTTGGTACCTTTCATGAGCACAAAGGAACTAAATGGACAACAAATTAGGTCGAGCAAAATGCTCAGCCAGTACAATATCAAAATAGAATATAGACTAGGGAAGGAAGGAGGAAAACCTGATGCCTTGACACAAAGAGGAGGAGACATACCAACATCAGGAGATGAAAGGATAACCCAGAAGCCACAAATTCTACTACAAAGAGAAAAGTATTTTAACAAGAGAAAGATCAAAGCGATAGAGTTGGTCAAACTCAAAGGAAAAGAAAGCTATGAAATACTGGAAGCAAGCAAACAAGATAAGAGGTTTCAAACAATAAGAGAAGCCCCAAAAAAAGGAAACAAAGAAATACCGGGAATAGCAATAGGGCTGTGCCAATGGAAGAACAACTACCTATGGTCCAAAGGAAAAATCTGGATACCAGACAATGAAGAGCTAATAACCAGCCTCATCCAATGACACCATGACATAGCACAAGAAGGACATGGTGGAACAGCTAAAATGATAGAGCTTATAAATCGGAAATACTATTGGGGGAGGATGAGAGGAACTATGAAATGATATGTAAAAAACTGTGACACATGTCAAAGAACAAAGGCAGTATGTCATGTGCTGTATGGACTACTACAACTAAATGAGGCACCTAACAAACCTTGGAAATCAATAGCAATAGATTTCATTATGGACCTACCAAAGTCAGGAGATAATGATAGTATTTTGGTGGTCATTGACTGATTGACAAAAATGAGTCTCTTCATCTGTTGTAGAAAAAATATAAACACGAGACAATTTGGCGATCTATTGATCAAAGAAATATTCAGACTGCACATACTACCCAGTGACATCATTTCTGATCCAGGAACCTTGTTCACCTCAGACTTATGGAAAGAAATGACAAATAAACTCGGGATAGAAAGGAAGTTGAGCACTGCCTTCCACCCATAGACTGACAGACAAACAGAAAGAACGAAAAGAATATTGGAATAATACTTAAGGGCATACATTAACTACCAACAAAACAACTGGAATGATTTACTCCTGCTAGCAGAATTTGCATAGAACAATAGATATCAAGAAAGAATTAAGACGTCACTATTTTATGTGAACAACGGACAAAATCCTGATTGTGAAATGATAGGACATTTGATAAGGGGAAAAAGACAAGCAAAGAAGACATGAGTCAATTACATAAACAACTCAGAGCAGAAATGATGACAGTGCAACTAAGGCAAAAAGAATATTATGATCGAATCAGAAAACCAGATCCAAATTTACAATCAGGAGATATGGTTTAGCTATTGCAATGCAATATCAAAACTACAAGAGTCTAAAAAAAGCTGGATTACAAGAAAATGGGACCATTCAAAATCTTGGTAAAGATAGAAAGGAAGGCTTATAAACTGGACCTCCCACCACAGATAAGGTTCTATAACACCTTCCAGATCTCACTTCTTGAACCATACTCGAACAACCAATTCCCTTCAGAAACCAAAATGCCTCCACCACCTATAGAAATAGATGGAGAACCCGAATATGAACCTGAAGAAATAGCCAAGTCATGATTACACTATGGAAAACTACAATAGCGAGCTAAGTCAATAGGATATTCACCGGAACATGACAAGACATGGTATGCAGCAAACAACTTCAATAATGCCCAATATACAATTGAACAATTCCACCAGGAAAGCCAAGGGAAACATGGTCAAAGAAGAACACTTGAACAACAATGAATGGGTCCCACTAGTGGACCTCCCAGCCACACAGATAATAATGGAGCAATGAGAGCACAACTATGACAGCTGGACCATGTGCTATGACAATGAGTCCCAGACACATGTCAGCAGAGGATTAGGGTCAGGATACTGGCCACAGGAACACAGTCACTCCCCTCACAAAGAAATGACATCACCGCTAAGGTCACCACTACAGTCAAAACTGTTTCCCCCAACATCACTACCACCATGAACAGCAGAAGTAGAAGCAAAAGAGAGTACCAGTCTATCAGAGGTTTCAAGGACGAAACCAAGGAGGAAGGGGGGCAAAAAATCCTCCTGGCCTAAGGTCAAAAAGGAAAAAACAGTACGATAGTGGGATTGGAGAGAGAAAGGACCAGAAAAGGTGGAGACAATAGAAGTCCTATGCCAATGTATATGAGCAATGTAAAATAAAATAGAAGAGGGAGAGGCAGAAATTATGGGACTAAGAAAGGAACTAACAACAATATGCAAGGAAAATACGAGACTAAGGGAGACGGTAATAATGGGAGATATATCTGGAGGACTGTTGTAAAACTGGATAAGAGACCTAAGGAGGGACCTAGGTTCAGAAAGAGGAAGGAATATGATCAACAGAAGGACGGTCAAAACAATCAGGAGTGAGATACAAATATTGACAGAGCAGATACAAGAGATGGCAGGCAAATTGAAGGATGAGAGACTGTTGGCCTAAAGGGACTTAGGCCATGGGGAAGGGGAAGCAAGTATTACAAACCTAGCAAGGTAACAGGTTTTCAGATGACTCATAATTATGAGGTCATAGGTTTGTAATGATTTCACACATGACTCACACTTGTGAGTCATAGTTATTAATTTTGTGCACATGACTTATTTAAAGTCATGTGAATTTTACATATAACTCACACTTGTGAGTCATAGTTTTATATTGATTTGTTTTTTCCACATATGACTTAGTTAGATTCATATGGGTTTTGCACGTGACCTATTTAAGGTCATGTGGTTGTTATATTATGCGGATTGTATGAATCACAGTTGTGACTCATAATTAGTTATGAATTTGTAAGCAAGTTGTGGGAAGGACTATATAAGGAGGAGGATCTGACAGAGTAGTTAGTTCTTCACACAACCATCTAAGTTATTTCGTACATTATATTTTATAATAAAAACCCTTTACTCTCTTTATCACATAGCATCTGTGATACCAATGCAGACAGTTCCTTATAAGAGGAACTGAAAACCCAGATCAGTGTCATACTCTAGAAGTCATTGGACTCACCTAGCAAGATGACAAAGGTAAAGGCCTAAGAATGATATAAGTAAGCCTTATTACCTGTGGCATATAACTAATGAGATAGGAATGTTACAGTAGGCTTAGGAGCGTTGTCGCTTGCTCCATTATCAATTGTTCTCATATTCTCTTTTTTATTCTGATCCACTACAAATCTACATTAACATATCCATACAGTCCTATGCCCTGTAGGGTAATCCAACACAATAGAGGTCAGATACATCTTATCATACAAATAAGCTAAGTTAATTTCTCAGAAAGTACTCAGAATCGGAACCATCATTTTGGAGATCAGGGACAGTAGTGCCATTCATGTAATCATACTCCTACTTGGGCATCTACCCCCTACAGGGACCTGCCTCAGTCTGACTCCCAAAAACATTCCACAGTAGGGACTCATGCATAGTTAAAACCAATCAGAGTTGGGAACCAGTCCAGAGCCTTGTAAAGTGGATTAGCTTGCAACTGCAGATACTTGCTATAGAACCTGCAGAAAGTGAACAATCTATTCCAAATCAAATACACAAAGTCTTGCCCCTTCAAACTGTCCCAATAGCTCACTCATCACCCAGTCAAGGTTGGCCTACTCTAGGTGCAGCTCCGTTATGACATTGCTGAGTCACACATGGAGGGAAAAGCACTCATTGTCATAATTCATCTGAGGATCCCAGAAGTGATGGGGCAATAGCTCAATAGTAGACTGCATTGTGTTGTGTTATGACCTGTCAATAGCCCAGAGAAGCAACAGCTTAAGATGTATGATATTCTGGAATGAGTCAAGCAGTGCTTGTGGGTCTCTCCATGTATTTGAACTGACATTATTTGTATCCTTATTTGAAATGGGTCCTAGGTCCTCATGATACTGTTTTGCCCAAATGCCCCAATGGAACACTGTGTGCCATAGCATGAGTTTGGATAGGCATAGTGTTGTGGGTTTTCCAGGAGCCAATCTTTAGTATGATTGTACCTTATGCTACCAGGAAGCCTTGGAGGCTGAATCTCACAGTTCTTGGTAATGTTGTCTGTCGCCTGCTTCATGATCATTGCCACAACCTCCTCACCATAGATGGTGGTAGCTGGATTGGCAAATACAACAAGAAGGTAGTGATAGTTACAATCGAGGACCACATACAGTTTGAATGCACCACTGTTAACTTGATCATAGGAGGCACCAAGCACATCACATTGGTCCAGAGATAGTGCTTGCAGAGCAGCCAGATGCAGATGGGAATCATGCATCTCGATATTTATATTGTGGATGACTTTTATAATATTTCCTACAGATGTGTTATTTCAGTATTTCATGACATGTACTACATGCCTACTATTGCATACTGTGCTTGTACTGAATAAGATAGAATACATTCTCACCCCTCTCCTTTGCCTGCTCACAGGCTGCCTGGTCACCCCAGGTTAGGGACATCCCCTTATCAAACCCGCCTTCCATTTGGCTATTGGTTCTTGGCCTGAGACTTGGTTACTTGCACTTGGGCTGTAAGAGCTTCATTGAGGCAGATCACCCATTAACATGCGACTTCACCATAGGATAAAGTGTGGTGTCAATTGTTACCAGCTCCTTACTTGCAGGCCTTTGCCTTATCCTGGTGTGTGTTTCATAGTACAGAGGATGCATAAGGTTTCCCAGTATGCCATTATTGGTATGATGCTGGTCAAGTTGAGAAAGATGCAGTAAGGTATGGTATATTTAGAATTGTAGAGCACAAGGTAGTCTGTTGAGAATAAGGTCAGTTCTAGTATCATAATTATTTGCACAGAGGAGAGGCTCAACAAACAGATGTAAGCCAATTGGAATGCCAATTCTCACAACCTGAAAAATCTCACAACACAGTCCCAAAGGTATATCAGCCATGAAGCCCTATATAGAGAGATGTACACTGGTTTGTAATTTTTTCCCTTTGCCACCCCTGAGTAGTTGGACAGAAATATGTTTCACAGAGGTTATCCCAAGAGGCTGGTGCATATAGAAATTGGAATGACTTGATGTAATAGTTTGGCAGTGGGAGGCCATAGCTGGAGTGGAGACCGATAGACGAGAATATATGGTAGAAAGCTTGGAGGTACACTGGAGAAGGTGCAAGGATCGAGGTATGAGTACTGGGGTCATGACCGTGATGCCATGTGACATCATACTGTCATCACCATGATACCATGGGACATCATACTGTTGCAACTGTAACATCATAGGACATTGTGCAGTCATGACCATGACACTATGGGACATCATGCTATCATGACCAGGACAACATAGGACATCATACTGTAGTGATTGTGATCCAGTGAGACATTATGCAGTCATGATACCAAGAGGCATTGATAATATAGAAATGTTACCATTGACTTTTGGTATTTTGACAAAGGTTTGGTGAAGATGAGAAGTTTGTATAGTTTTCTCATGCTGTATACAACATGTCATGTTGAATATGTAGGGCTCCAGGGTGGGTACAGGATCACTGACTATCACTTGTTATTGAAGCAAAAGATTTGCTTGCAAAATTATGTTTTCATAGTGTTCAATATTATATTTCTAATAACCTAAGTATTGTGAACTATGATTAGACTGAAAAGTTGAGCATGAAATAATTAGACAAAATGACGGTGTTGCTAGGAAAGGTGGCTTAATAAAATCTAGCTATGAACTGTATCTTTTACTGACATAATTGGCGCTGCAGTGTTTTCGCATAGTCAAATTGGTACTGGAAGTCTCTGAAATCATCTCCTGGTACCGAGTTAACACACCTGAACACCCAAGAGGCTAAATTCAAGCAATCCAACCTACTCGCACATGGATATTAGTGATGAGATGGATAGAGGTTGTAGTTTGGCCATTCCTAACCAACCTCAAACCCCAGTCCATCTCATCACTAACATCGATACTATAGTAAACAATTGACTCAGATCGTCAGCCAATAGTAGGTGACACACTGGATACCAAAGCAAGGGAGTTGAATGCTATTATTATTATCACATACTCTAATCTACTGAACTGTACTAGGTACTCAAGATGAAAATGGCAAGTAATGAGAGTTGCCAGAGTAAGGTCGTCAAATGGTATCATTAGTATCACATACTAGGCACTTGAGATTGAAACATCTGGCAATAGGAGGTGCCGAGGGTAACAATAGGTATCATTAGTAGCTAATAAGTACCGGTTAGGCACTATTAGCTAAACCTACAAATAAATCATAAAATAGAAAACAAAAATAAAACCTGCACTCAGATAGCAAAAAGACAAAAAACAAATATACTGAGAAAATTCTACCTAAGAAAAAATAAAATCTACAGCTGGGGAAAATCATTTTTTGACATTCTGGACTTTTGTGCCTCAGTGGGGCACAGGGGGGGATGAAAGACCTTAAGGAACCATTGTGAGAGATAGGGGGTTAGAGTCAACCAAAGCCACCTGGAGGGCAGGGGGCATCAGGGGTATTTGTCGCACTATTAGTGCATTGGGGGAAGGGAAGCTATCCAGGGCCCCATTGACCCAACTATGGTTAGTGGACTGTGATGGAGTCAGGAACTCCACCAACCAGGTCTGCTCTCAGACAAAGGCAAGCATCTTTGGATGCTTGTCCTTGTACAAGTGCCTGGAAGCTGCAGTGTCCACTGGAGACAGGGAGTCTTGGCCTATTGTGGAGCTTACTTCCTCAACCAGTTCTTCATCCTATATTGGTAATTAAGTGAGTTAACTGAATTGAGGTTAGGTTAGAAACTTACATCACAAATCATGATTGGTGACTTGTGAGAGTCCCCCTCAGACTCATCTTCCTCTTTATCGAGGGTACCCAATTGCCTCTAACAGTTGCTCTTGCTTGACCACCCTGAGTAGGTTATCGATGCTCAGTGATGCTAGGACGCCCCAGGCGATTCCCTGACCCAAGTCAATGGCACAGCTAGGGTGTCCAATCAACAGGTATGCAAGTTCCAGGACACCTGCCCAGCAGATGACATGCATCCTTATTGCCCTCTTGCAATAAAGAGAGTCCTAATCAGACTGCACCACTAATAAAATGTGTTAGCATGAGGATAAGAGATGATAGATGGCATAACAGATAATGGATGGAGCAGGGGAATACTGACACTGAGGTCTGGTGACCTCACCATCATGAGCCTCCTGTGCCTCTGTGAGATAGTGCCCATTCGATATCTTAAGTTTCTTGGAGTATCTCGAACTGAGAGCCTCATATGGGACTTGAGTTCCCCCACATCTTCAGCCGGTTGGTTGATACGAACAAGTGTCATCTGGGCCACGACTGAGGGAAGTGAGAGAGCGAAAACGATGGCCAAATCCAGATCAGATTCTGTTGAGTGCCAAAGGTTGAGGGAGCAAGCTGTCAGGTGGGTTCTCATCTCCTTGCCCTATACACTATATATAATAGTGCTGGTGCGATGTTTTGAGAACCTGACACTAGCCTTTCAAATAGCTAATGTTGCTATAGCAACTCCTATGAGTATTAGTTTAGAATATGTGACAGATCGGAGTAGGAGCATTTCAATTACAAGTTGTCCTCCACAGCCAGCTTGAAGGGGTAGTTCTTCAGTGTACTCTCCTAGACAAGACTACTCAAATAAAAGAATAATTGTGAGCTTGATATCAGGAGATGCATAGACATGATGGATAAGTGGAGTTGTTATACTTATATTCTCTCCATCGTACCTCTATTCGTAACATGATCACACAGAGCTCTGTGTTTCCCAACCCACTCTGGCAGGTTAGGAGGCTCAACATTAGTTGGTCTAAGTACAAAACAAAGGTTAGTAATTATCACCACCTAATATATAAATACGATGTACTTACTTCCTCAGGTGAACATCACTTGTGTGAGAAGGACCCACAGGAAGAGAGACAACCAGACATCTAAGTATAAAAACAAAAGTTAGCAATTATCACCAGCTAATATATTAATGGGATGTACTTACTTCCCCAGGTGCAGGTCACTTTTGTAGGAAGAACCTACAGGAACAGAGATAGCAAGACATATAAGTACAAAAGAAAGGTTAGTAATTACCACCAGCTAATATATAAATTCAATATACTTACTTCCCCAGGTACACATCACTTGTGCAGGAAGGACCTACAGGAGCAGAGACAGCCAGATGTCTAAGTATAAAAGAAAGGTTAGTAATTATCACCAGCTAATATATAAACCGAATGTACTTACTTCCCCTGGCACACATTACTCGTACTGGAAGGACCCACTGGATCAGAGATATTTGGCCATCTAAGTGCAAAACAAGATCAGTAATTATCACCAGCTGATATATAAACAGAATGTACTTGTTTTGGGGTTTGCCCTGGTTGTAGCCTCAGAGGTGCCATCAAATGCTCAATAAATAATGTAAAAATAAAAAAAAACAAAGTGAAAAACAGTAAGCTGTGGAGGGGCAAAAAGGAGGGTAAGGGCAAACAGATGTGCTAGGAAGTGGATGGGCAGGCAGGGAGAAGGAAGGGGGCTTCTTCTTATCTTTCTCTGTTGTGGACAGAAGAGAAGGCAAGGAGGATAGAAGGGAAGGAGAAAAGGAGGGAAGAAGAGTTTGGCTTATATATCTTACACACATGAGGTGCATACCTCACACATCTAGGGTATATAAGAAATGACACATATGCATTTCCTGGTTTGTTTGTACATCTCAATGTACAGTCAAACAATGGGGTGTACAAAGTATATTGATTTCACAAATAGCAGTGCATGAGGATCTATTCTATATGTATATAAAATATATTTTAAAATCTATGGTGATATCCAGGGAGTCTAATTTGTCACTTACTATGATACTATAAGCTTTGAAGCTGCACTAATGACCTCTTGTTGTCACTTCATTAGTGCAGCTTGAAAGGTTATTTCATGAAATGATGTAAAATATATTACCTACATCTCCTGGTGTTGGTAATGCATGATTTCACTCTGTTTTCACAACACTATTTTATTTACGGAAATAAAATAGTGGAGGCAAATAAAATAGTCCCATGAAATATAGAGAGATCATATGGTGACCTATTTCTGTAGCTGCCATGATTGGTAGCCATATAAATATATATCACAACATGCCCTGATGTTAAGTAACATAGAGACATCTTGCAGTCCTGACACTAGGAGATATCATGATATATATTTATACAGCTATAAATCACAGTAGCTGAAGATATATATATCACTGTATGATGTCTCTATATATCATGATGCTATATTATTTGCAAAAAAATAAAAAAGATTTGTGATATGTGGAGATATTGTATGGTGACATATATCTATAGCTACCTTGATTGATAGCCATAGAAATATAGCCACCAGTACGGCTACTGGTCTACCAAAAAGCCTATTTTCTTTGTATACTGATAAGATATTTCTAGAAATGATAGGTATAAAAATATCTTTTCAATATAAAAATGAAAGGGGCTTTTGGCTGTACTGTTGTCACAATACCAAGAGGCATTGATAACATATATTTCTGTGTTATCAACACCTCTTGGCAGCCAGGTAGCATGACATTTCCAGCATCACCACAACAGTAGAGCAAAACACTAATTTTGATTGTATATTCAAAAGATGTATACCTATCATGGTACAGAAATATTTATTAGATATAGAAATAAAATTGGCTTTGGGCCACACTGTTGTTGTGATACCAGAGGCAACAATAACAAACATTTCTGTATTATCAACACCTCTTAGCCACCGAGCAGCATGACATCCCTAGCATCACCACAGTAGTATGGCAAAAAGATGATTTGATTTTTATATTGAAAAGATATTTGTATACCTATCAAGATATAGAAATATATTTTCAATATAAAAAGAAACTTGACTCCTGGCCATACTGTTGTCATAATACCAAAAGGTGTCAATAACATATATGTCTGCATTATTGATACCTCTTGGCATTATAGCTGCATGATGTCCCCAGTGTTGCCACAACCATATGGTGAAAAGCCAGTTTTAGTTGCATATTCAAAAGATATTTGTATACCTATTATGGTATACAAATGTCTCTTGAATATACAAATAAAATTGACATTTGGCCATACTGTTATTGCAATACCAAGAGGTATCAATAATATATATCTCAATGTTATCAACACCTCTTAGCAGCAGAGCAGCACGATGTCCCTGGCATTGCCACAACAGTATGGCGAAAAGCTGATTTTAGTTGCATCTTGAAAAGATATTTGTATACCCACCATAGTATACAAATATCTTTTGAATCTTCAAATAAAATCGGCTTTTGGCCGTACTGTCAGTGCAATACCAAGAGGCATCAATAACATATATTTCTATGTTATTGACACCTCTTGGCAGCTGAGCAGGACAACGTCCCCAGCCTCACCACCACAGTATGGCGAAAAGTTGATTTTTGTTGTATATTCCAAAGATCTTTGTATACCTATTATAGGATAGAAATATCTATTGCATATAAAAGCAAAATCAGCTTTTGGCCATACTATTGTTGCAATACCAGGAGGCATTGATAACATAAATTTTATGTGATTAATACCTCTTGGCAGTACAGCTACATGATGTTTCCAGCATTACCATAACTGTACAGTAGAAACGTAATTTTGGTTGCATATTCAAAAGATATTTATATACCAATTATGGTAGAGAAATATCTATTTGGTATAAAAATAAAATCGGCTTTTGGCTGTACTATTGTCACGATACCAAGAGTCGTCAAAACTACATATTTCTATGATATTGACACCTCTTGACAGCATCACCGCATGATGTCCCTAGCATCCCCACAATAGTACAGTGAAAAGCCTATTTTATTTGTATATTGAAATGATATTTCTATACCTATCATGGTATAAAAATATCTTTTGAATATAAAAATAAAATCTGCTTTGGGCTCCACGGTTATTGCAATACCAAGAGGCATCAATAACATATATTTCTATGTTATCGACACCTCTTGGCAGCATCACCACATCATGTCCCTGGTGTCACCACAACCATTCAGTAAAAAGGCCATTTTATTTGTATATTGACATGATATTTCTATATAATGATATGTATATAAATATATTTTGAATATACAAATAAAATCAGCTTTCAGCCATCCTGTTGTCATGATACCAAGAGGCATCAATAATATATATTTCTGTGTTATCAATACCTCTCGGCAGTACAGCCACATGATGTCCCTGGTCCCACCACAACAGTACTGCAATAAGCCAATTTTAGTTGTATCTTCAAAAAATATTTCTATAACATTATAGGTATAGAAATCTCTTTTGAATATTGTTATAAAATCGGCTTTTGGCTATACTGCCAGTTTGTTATGATACTATCTTATTTGTGGATATAAAAAAAATAGTGTTGTCTTATGTGCCGATGTTGTATAGTGACATATATTTCTTCAATGATCAATCATGATAGGTGTAGATATATATTACTGTATGATGTCTCTACATATCACACTATTTTATATATGCAAACTAATTTTCCCCTACTGTAAATTCTACTTTTTTCTTTGATAGAATTTTCTTAGTCGCTCTTTTTGTTTTTTTTACTATCTGATTTTGGAAGTTGGATTTTATTTTTGTTTCCCATTTTGGGACTTGTTCACTAGTTTTAGCTAGTAGTTCTTAGCCTATACATGTTAGCAACTAATGATACCAATTGACACCCCAGGTGTCTCTTATTTGCTAGATATTTCAATCTTAAGTACCTGGTATGTGATACTAATGATACCATTTGATACCCTTGCTTTGGCATCTCTCATTACTTGCCATTTCGATCTCAAGTGCCTGGTACAGTTCAGTTGCCTACAGTACGTGATAATAGTCATAATATGCTGTAACGACCGACAAGAGAGTGTCTGACAGAAAACTATTCTCACACCCATACTGCAGACCTTGAGGTCAATGGGTAAGGATAGTTTGGATCACTATAGTGGATAACTATGCATACTATAAGATCGTAGTATATGAGGCAGGCTTAGGAAAGGCTCGTGTAATGAGGCCTGTGTTACCCTGCCATAAGGTCTGAGTTACCCTGACATGGCACCCAAGTTACCCTACCTAGCATTTAGAAGTACTTACTTGGGGCAGGGGGCGATCCTATAAGGATTAGGCACTCCGGTGAAATCTAGAGGCAACAAACCTGGTAGCCTTTGGGGGGCTATAGGGGGAGCTACAGAGCTCCGAATGTCCCAGGATTTTACAGAGGTATTCGTAACGCCCCCCTGTGGCCCCAGTGTAAGGACCACACGTCATGGGCCTACGGTTGTTGAGTTGCTCCATTCCTTATAAAAGGAGCTGTGTGGAGGCGCTCTTGTAACACCGTATAGGTTGTCACCGTCCGTCCGACTGGATGCTGTCCGTAGGATATATGAGAGGGCATAGGGTGTGCTCCAGAGGAAGGGCTATCTTCTGGTACCAAATATGTGTAAAGCGGACAGGAACTGAAGGAGTCACTCAGGTAATACCGGAAGGGTAGTCCAGAGCCTCCCGGGTAGTCCCGGGGTGGCCTGGAAGATGTTGCAGCATCTCTGGGCAGGTGAATCGCACATAGGCGCAACTCGTCCCCAATCATTGTAAGACTATTGGGGTTGTTTGAGAACTCTAAGAGCATGATTCTTATCACGGTAGGGGTGCTTTTGGGGAGTTGACTGTGGGTAGTGCCCATCAGGCCAATCACCAAGGTACCCCACTGGGGCAGCCGAGTAGACTTTCCTATCAAGCAAAGACTTGATTAGAATGAAGTAGAAGGTTCAGCTCGATCGTGAGAGCTATGTCTACTAAAGGCTTGCATAGATGAAATGCATATGGGTATGAGAGTTCATAAATGGTATATCTCCTCAGTTGCATGATAGTTCACCACTAGCATGTCACCGATATGAAGAGTTTTTCTCCTGCAGTCACATTAGAGATGCAGCGCTGAAACACTTGATGTCAGAAGGAGATTTAGCCAGAGTGGACCAACATCTACAAAGGAATATTGTCCTGGGTGGTGTGTGTTGGCCAGCGCAGAGGAGATGGGTGTGCTCATGATTAAGTTAGAGTAGTGATGGGAGGGAACTGGCAGTATATGATATTCTACTTACACTTATATGCGAGTCCCTCTCTACTCTGGCAATCAAGTACCTCTCGAGAAACTTACTGAGTGAAGCTGCGGCTTAACGATATTAAGTTTTACTGTTTTGATTCTTCTTTACTCTACTGTTGATTATCATTTTGGATCTTTGAGTCACTTCAGTGCGGTCGCGAACTTGGGATCCATCTTCCCTTAGGGCGCCCCCATTACATATGCAGCCTCCTTACTTTGGCATCCTGTGTGTCACCTAGCATTGGCTGAACATCTGAGTCAATTATCTAATAGGGTATTGATGTTATTGATGTGATGGACTGGGGTTTGAAGTTGGTCAGAAACAGTTAAGCTACAACCTCAGTGCATCTCATCACTAACCTCTATGCCTGAGCAGGTCGGATTGCTTGAATTGAGCCTCTCAGGTGTTCAGCTGTTTTGACTTGATATTAGGAGATGATTTCAGATACTTCTTGTGCTTGTTAGGCAATGTGAGAATACTGTAGCACCAATAGTGTCAGTAAATGATACCGTTTGTGGTTAGACCCCACCAAGCCACTCATTCTAACAATATCCTCATTTCCTCCAACTTTTTCATGCCAGATTCTTGAGTCCAATCATTGTTGACAATGCTTAAATTATTACAACATAATGTTAAACACTCTCAAAATGGCATTTTGCAGGCAAATCTTTTGCTTCAATAAGGAGTGATAGTCAGCGATCCTGCATGCCCACTAAGGCAAGCCCTGTCTATAAGACCTGACATGTCTTATACAATACAAGAAAACTATACAAACTTGTTATCTTCACCAAACTATGCTTAAGATATCTACAATTTTACTTTGGCCTGAATCCTAACATACATTACTCTAACTAACCTATTACACCATGAATAAGCAACAAGCCAATACATGCAGTGAGCCAGTACCCCATGTTGGCAATTTATACAGAGGTAGATGCAACATGCAACCAGTACCATGGGATCAGGAAAATAGAGATCTAGAATGTGTCAAAATGAATCTCAAGACATGTCCTCAACTTGTGATTCCTCTCCAACCTTGATTGTAAGCCTCTTAGAATGAGCACTGAAGTGCCTATGGAAGGGCACAATGCTGACTACAGCACATACAGAACCAGAAATGGAATCCAATGATCAAATAAATAGCCAAACAGTGCATCTATTGTATGATGGTAGTGATGAGTACCAAATCTCATATGGACCAGATGGGATAGAATCCAACACCAAACCTGATAGACAAGGCATCAATATTGCAGATGGCCTTGGATCAAGACATGATCATGGCTCACAGGTGGCTAAGATGGGGGGGGCCAATTGGGTGAGAACTATATACAGCCACTAGTCAGAAGTGTTCGTGAAACATGTTTTTTTGGCTTACTAAGCTACCTTGCCAACAATGCCAGATCGTGACCATGAATGTGAATTGTATCACTGTTACGATTATAACATACCCAAACAATTTATACTCTGGCCATGACTACCACCCCTTTATCTTTTAATTATGGTTTACCAATCTGGATATACAAAGCACTCAGTACCAAAAAAAAAAAGAACTCCTAAACCCTCACGAAGAGAGATGTCGAATGTGGAAAAAGGCATGATTATTGCCTTTTTCTACTGCCTCCAGAATATTGCCCTTGTTGCTCAACTCATTGGCCGGCCTTGGACAACAGTTAAAAGCTTCCTTGTCCGGACATGTGAGCGCCAGGAAGTGGAGAACATTCCTCGCCCCGGTCACACCCCTGTTCTTAGCCATCAGCAATGTCGCACAATCATCCGGGCAGCCAAATCCAACCAGAAAATGACCAGATCTGATTTCAGAGATAGATATACACCTGGTGTATCACTTTCTGTTGGTAAAGCCCCCTATACTGGTACTACTCTAAGTGATAGGACATGATTGACTAATAATTAAACTGTATATAAAATAGTAGATAAAGTACTCAGAGAGGCCAATGTCAAGCAATGGCTAGCCAAATCAAGACCCAAGCTCAAGCCTGAGCATGTGGCAAAGACATTGAAATGGGCTACAGTTCATAAGGATTGGACAGTAGAGGACTTTGAAGGAGTTATTTGGAGTGATGAGTGCAGTGTGGAGAAATCCAAGGATCCAAGGCAGCAATGAGTTTTTAGAGAACCTGGAGAGAAGTGGCTAGCTGATTGTATCCATCCAAAGGAGAAGGATAAGGGAATTTCTCTCATGGTTTGGGGCTGCTTTTGGGGTAAGAGAAAAGGCCCTTTGGTTCCTATTACCCAAAATGTCAACAAGACCAGGTATGTTAGGCTCTTGAGAAGACATCTTTTTCCTGTTATTCATCAAATGATCTCCTTTGGTATGCAAGATATCCTCTTTCAGCAGGATAATTCTCCTGTTCACAAAGCTTATAGTGTTATGGATTGGTTGGAGAGAAACTGTATTGAAGTGGAGGAACACCCCCCCTACTCCCCTGATTTAAATCCTATTGAGCATGCATGGGTTGAGCTTAAAAAGCAATTGCATGAGCAGCACCCTAGGATTGCAGATACCCCAGGAGGAAAGGAAGCTGTAAAGAAGAGATTGGCCCAGGTCTTACCCTTAGTTTGGGAGACAATTCCTGAGGAGTTTTTTGAGAAGTTGTGGAAATCAATGCCTAGTAGAGTGGCTGCAGTTTTGGAAGCAAGGGGAGGCTATACAAAGTATTAGATAGTATCAAGGTTCTTTATTTCAAATTTCTATAATTAAATTTACAGTGGGTTGTTTGGTGGTAGGCTTGCCTGTTCATTCCTTTGCTCATTCACTTGTGTGCATGCGTCCTTGTTGCCGTTAACACCACAACCCCACTACCCCACTACTGGCGCTACTATGCCTCAATCGCAATTAAATATATGTCTCAGATCACAAACACTTCTGACTAGTGGCTGTACATTTCGACCACTTCAGGGTCTCAGGAGATAGGTCCTGCTTGGGGTACCGCTAGAGAACTTGGACCCATAATTCAGTAAAGAGTCCAAAGTCCTCCAATGTTCCCATCATGAAGTGATGCACTGTTATCATCCCTACTAGGTAGCCTGCATTATCCTGTATCTGGTACCCTGATCTCTAGTGCAGCTCCTTACTCTCAGCAAAATATAGTAACAGGTGCAGAAATGGCCACATTGGATGATGCGAAGACTCTGATTCTATGGTACCCTCTGTTTGTGCAGCCACTCCAGTATGTTGTTGCTCTAATAGCCCAGGTACACAAAGTTTGGGATGCCGAGCTTGCTAATATTACAGATACCAAAAACATCAAACCCTCTGAGCAGTGCATAAGTTTGATAAGTGGACTCAGGTAGATATGACACAATGCAGAATGCAATACTAACCTAGAAAGATATACCAAAAATACTGTGAGATATGACGACAGTTTGTACATGAGGTTCAGAAAGAGATTGTGGAGTTATACAGTGTACCAGACAATCCTACAGCTATAGTGTGTAGAGTCAATTATCTGCTGGAACAGGACAGGTTTATTTGCGACCTGAGAGGGTATAATGTTTGTCTCTACGAGATGGCTACCACATAGTAACCACTACTGACAGGAATTGGATGTAACCCATGACCTAATATTACAATTTCTTGCACCCCAGATTCCTGAGGTGATTTTCCATAAGTATTTTGCAGGGAAGGAGATGCAAGGTATTGTGGATCCCAGGTTTTTTGTGCACATCAATGGCACTATAATCTACTTGATGTGCACCATAATCTGCCATACACTGCATGCATAGCATATGGGGATATATCAAGAGCCCAGGGACATCAAGCCAGACCCAGCCAGTGGTGAGTCTCTGAATCATCCAACTGTTCATTCTTGACTGAGGCAGCTAACCTGTTAGCAAACATACATCACCTTTTTGACCAGCAAAAAGAAACTTGTTGTAAGTGCCCACAGAGGATCCAGGATCTGATTATGTAAGATATTCAAGAAATAAGCAATAATAGGGTTAGCTAAGTTCACGGTGTGCAGCGGGACCACTGTGAAGGATATGATGATGATTGGGAAGCCATAAGCACTGAGCTCAAGAATTGGATATCCAGTCACACTTCTATACAGTCTGTACTGCGACACACTAATCACCAGAACTTAGACCTAGTAGGACATCTGGAACATCAGAATCCATTGCCCAAAACTGATAGCTAGTTTCATTTGAGCCAGATGTCAGTACCCTGGGAGCTTCAGTTACATGTTTTGGTTACTCTGTGTCCAGTCAATTCTCAGAAAGTGCAAGCTGTACCAGCTGGGATCCCTTCTTTATCTTGGGGAGTCTTGTTGAGCCTTAGTGATTCTCAGGAACCGGAAGCAACACTAGCAGAGATGTCATCATAAGCTGGATGATGACAAGTGGGGGTGTGAGACCAGCACTGAGAGTGATTAAGTGGAATTAAGGACATGTAAAGATTATGAGTAATAGATTTAATTTAACTTACTATGACAACACTACAATAGAAACCAAAGGACATATGGCAAAGGGATAATTAGGGTGATATTCACCATAGAATCTATAAAAGGCAGCCATCCTGAGGGTGTTAGGGCAATCACAATGTAGTATATTGGATATCAGGAGGTGTTGGGAAGATTGGACAATACTAGGTGCAATGTGTAGATGGCATCACAGGTAATTCACCACACTTCAGAAGGCATTCTGAGGAGGTCCAGACATCAAGTAGTAGCATCAAGATAAGACGTTGTAGTTGAGGTGAAATCAGGACACATCATGTAGCCAGGTGGGGATCCAGACAAGAGGAGCATCATGTAGAAAGAATCTAGATGTAAAGGCCTGATGATAAGTAGTGCTAGCACATACATCATCAGTATTGTGAAATCCTAATGCATACAGGCAAGGATGTGACATAAGGGTAGATGATGCCAGAATTAGGCATCGCTACAATATAAGGGCTTAGGATTAAGTAGCATCCAGATACAACAGGCTAAGATCAGATGATGTTAGGATGCAACACCCGAGAATCAGACAATATTAGGATGCAACACCCAAGGATCAGATGTTATTTGGATGCAAGAGCTGAGAATCAGATGTTGTCAGGTCATACCTGATGTAGGGGTCCATGTTCCGATACTGTCAGGACACAACAGGTACATGACTCGACATCATGACATGATATCTATTCTACAGTACACACTGGTTAACAGTTATCATTACAGGTACCCTGTACATCAGATGCACAGGATGTACCTGGCACAAGATAATATTTTTGCTGATGTTGCTTGCTGTAAAGTAAGGAAAGAGGTGCTTTCTCTTTAGCAGATCTACGAAGACCTAGTGAAGATAAGTAAAAATGGAAGTCAACTCTCTCCACTACTACATACCAGATTGGTAGTTGACAACCAAGGTGCATTCAAGCTCATTGAGAACCCATGATTCTACAAATGAACAAAATACATTGAGTTGAAATATCACTACATCCATCAGGTTTACCAGCAATGACTCATCACCACAGATCATATTTCTACTGAGGCTATGACTGCCAATATTCTTTCCAAACCTCTTTCATTAGATATTCACTGGCAATATGTTCATAGCTTAGGAATGGGTGGCTCAGCTATTAGTAGATATCGACATTAGTGGGTGAATAGTCATGTATTAAGTTGAGCACTCTTCCTCTAACTCAAAAGTATTTTTCTTTTCTCTTTGAAGGTTCTTTAGTCTTTTGAGCAGGGGTTTAAGGAGGCTACCTAGTATTGTTATTTTCTTTAGTATATATATATATGTATGGGATATGGAATGAGGGGTGGTGTTGGAACTTCCTTCCATATCTGGTAAATGTAGCTTGCCTAGTGGAGGATAAGAAGACATGGACATCATTGTGGGAGAACAGTGACTGCTTTCTCTATGTATAAGTACCAAGCATGTCCTCTAGCTGGCATTACGAGAAGAAGAAATAAGAATAAATGAAGGTTACTACAACTATCGACTCCTTGGCTACGCCGACTGATCTTTGGTGATCTTATCTCACAATTTGTTTTTATCTCTTTCTCAGTAAGATTGGAAACTCCACCTATCAAATAACACCGAGTTGAGACCCCAGTGTATCTCCATAACTTCACATATATGTACATGGGATACCATTGGACCAATTACATACGGGGTATACGGGAAAGTGATCATGGAGGTAGGAGATATCAAGGTATTAGGCATTTCATTTGCACTTTATATATCATCAAGTAATATCTGCCATTTCTACAGGCATTGTCCCAACAGTCAGACTGCCGAGCCACGATACAAATTGGCTCATTTGTGCATGCGGCATATTGTGGAGGGAGCTCTCTCACTGGAAGAGTGAAAGACATGCTTTGATTTATGTTACCGAATCTGGAAGACCCGATTCAGATATGATAGCAGTATAACGAGTACGTAGTGCATTCTTATGTGCATTTTCCATCTAGAGTAGCAGAGATGTGTGCACCACATCGAGGATTTCAGGACTATATAACTTGAATGGCAATCTTGCATTACGGAAAAAAAGGGCTGAAAGTGAAACTTCTTTACAGAGCAGTGGATTGTCGAGGTGGTGCTTTGGGGATATGGATATGATGGTTTAGAGAGTGAAGGAATGCTGGAGGTCTATGTTGTTTGGAAGAACAGCTTGCACCTGCTGGATAGTCATGTGGAGGAATTGGTATGGGATACAGAAAGTAAGTAGACTACACAAGAACTCACGGAAGTGCTGATTGATTTACTGCCTGGCTTGCGGGTCGAGTGTGAACTCTGCTTCCAAAAACTGTACATAAAAGTGTTTCATATCTATACCTGGTTCCCAGACTGTTGCTTCTTACTGCTCATTGAAGGATCTGTTCTGTTGTGAGTTCCCCTTCTGAATCAGTATCAAGGTCTTCTAGTTGTTGGTGGCTTTCAGCAGATGCTGAATCTTCAGTTTTTGAGTCTAAATTATGTTCTGTTTCCAATGTGTTCTGAGGGAACTCAAGCCAGTAAGGTAGTCTAGTATAACGACCCACCAGAGGGTGTCTTACAGTAAACTATCCTTACACTCATACTGGAGACCCTGAGGTCAACAGGTAAGGGTAGTGTGGTTGACTATAGTAGACTACTGAACATGGTATAACATTGTAGTATAAAAGGTAGGCATGGGAAAGGGTCATGTAACGAGGCCTGAGTTACCCAGACATGAGGTCCAGGTTACCCTGCTATAAGGTCCAAGTTACCCTGACATGGCACCCAAGTTACCCTACCTAACACATAGAGGTACTTGCTTGGGGTAGGGGGCAATCCTATAAGGATTTGGCACTCCGGTAAAATCCAAAGGTTACAAACCAGGTAACCTTTGGAGTACTATAGGAGGAGCTACAGGGCTCCGAATCCCCCAGGACTTTACAGATATATTCCTAACATCCTCCTGCGGTCCCAATGTAAGGACCACATATTATGAGCTTATGGTTGTTGAGCTGCTCCCTTCCTTACAAAGGGAATTGAGTGGAGGCACTCTTGTAACAACGTATAGGTTGTCACCATCCGTCCAACCACATGAGGTCCATAGGATATATTGAAGCGCATAGAGTGTACTCCAGAAGCAGAGCTATCTACTGGTGCCAATTATGTGTAAAATGGACAAGACCTGAAGGAGTTACTCAGGTAATACCAAAAAGGTAGTTCAGAGCATCCCAGGTAGTTCCAGGGTGGCATAGAAGATATTGAAGCATCTCTGAGCAGGTGAATCGCACATAGGTGCAACTGGTACCCAATCACTGTGAGACTATTGGAGTTATTTAAGAACTCTAAAAGTATGATCCCTTTTGCAGTAGGGGTACCTTCGTGGAGTTGACTGTGGGTAGTGCCCACCAAGCCAATCATCAATATACCCCACTGGGGGAGATGAGTAGACTTTCCTATTAGGTGAAGACCTGACTAGAATCAAGTAAAAGGTTCAGCTCGATCATGAGAGCTATGTCTACTAAAGGCTTGCATAGATGAAATGCATAGGGGTATGAAAGTTGGTAAATGGTATATCTCCTCAGTTGCATGATAGTTCACCACTAGCATGTCAATGATATCAAGAGTTTTTCTCCTGTGGTTGCATTAGAGATGAAGCTCTTGAAACACTTAATAACAGAAGGAGATTTAGCCAGAGTGGGCCAACATCCACAAAGGAATAAGGTCCTTAGTGGTGTGTATTGGTCAGCCTGGAGGAGACAAGTGTGCTCATGATTAAGTGACAGTAGTGATGGGTGGGAACTGGCAGTACAAGATATTCTACTTAAACTATATCCGAGTCCGACTCGACTCTGTCAATCAACTAGCTTTCGAGAAACTTACTGAGTGAAGCTGTAGCTTAACAGTATTAAGTTTTACTATTTTTATTCTTCTTTACTCTACTGTTAATTATCGCTTTTGATCTTTGAGTCACTTCAGTGGAGTCACAAACTTGGGATCCATCTTCCCTTAAGGTGCCACCATTACATCTAGATATCATTCCTGACTGGGTCCTTCAATGGCCACTTTGTTCTGAAATTGTGAATGTAGCACCTGAGCTCAAAGTATCTGTCCATGCTGGTCCTGCTTCTAATTAGTTATCAATATATAGGAAGTGTGATCAATTCTACCTAATATCCTCACTCCTGATAACCCATGAGTACCTGCAGAGGGTTTACTTACCCACTGAGGGGAAAAGGATATAAAAGGCAGTAGCCTGTATGAACTAATACAATAGGAACAAAGTAGTAGCCCTGTTAGCACACAATGCCTAAGGGTGACTGAAGAAATAAAGATCAGTAAGTCTTAGAAGAAAGTAAGGAGGGGAAAAGGAACAATAGGATAACTTTTTAAGTAAGTATATTTCTGATCTAGGTTCTGTCTGATGTCTGGCAGTTCCTGCTAGTCAGAAAGGCTGTCTTAAATACATGATATCCTCCATCTAAGGTAGAGGCTTCTGAAAACTCACAACTACTATCATTCCCTGTAAGTCCATACTACCAGAATCCTGTGATCCTACCACAATCCCAAAAGGCTAAGGCAATGCTCCAATCAAGCTCTTTCTCTACCACCTGTATATACAACTATTCCTTCTTTTGGAATCCTTCAGGCAAAACCTTACTGGTACATAAAGTATAAGTAATACAATTCATAAAAGAAAATATCAGAATCCTAATCATACTAGTAGTAAAATGAAATCACTCAAAGCAAACAACATAAGCAAGAACAAACTAGATAACATGATAAAGGAAATGCGAGTGTAACCAGTATACTGTAACAACCCACCAGAGAATGTCTTACAGAAAACTATTCTGACACCCATACCGGAGACCTTGAGGTCAATGGGTAAGGATAGTTTGGTTCACTATAGTGGATAACTATGCATACTATAAGATCGTAGTACATAAGGCGGGCTCGAGAAAGGCTCGTGTAACGAGGCCTAAGTTACCCTACCATAAGGTCTGAGTTAACCTGACATGGCACCCAAGTTACCCTACCTAGCATTTAGAGGTACTTACTTGGGGCAGGGGGTGATCCTATAAGGATTAGGCACTCCGGTAAAATCTAGAGGCAACAAACCTGGTAGCCTTTGGGGGACTAAAGGAGGAGCTACAGAGCTCTGAATGTCCCAGGATTTTACAGAGGTATTCCTAACACCCCCCTGCGGGCCCAGTGAAAGGGCCGCATGTCATGGGCTTACAGTGGTTGAGTTGCTCCATTCCTTATAAAAGGAACTGAGTAGAGGTGCTCTTGTAACACTGTATAGGTTGTCACCGTCCGTCCGACCGGATGCTATCCGTAGGATATGTGAGACGGCATAGGGTGTGCTCCAGAGGAAGGGCTATCTTCTGGTACCAAATATGTGTAAAACGGACAAGTCCTGAAGGAGTTACGCAGGTAATACCAGAAGGGTAGTCCAGAGCCTCCCGGGTAATCCTGGGGTGGCCCAGAAGATGTTGAAGCATCTCCAGGTAGGTGAACCGCACATAGGCGCAATTCATGCCTAATCTCTGTAAGACTATTGGGGTTGTTGGAGAACTCTAAAAGCATGATTCTCATGACAGTAGGGGTGCTTTTGGGGAGTTGACTGAGGGTAGCGCCCACCAGGCCAATCACCAAGGTACCTCAGTGGGAGAGCCGAGTAGACTTTCCTATCAAGCAAAGACTTGACCAGAATGAAGTAGAAGGTTCAGCTCAATCATGAGAGCTATGTCAACTAAAGGCTTTCATAGATGAAATGCATATGGGTACGAGAGTTCGTAAATGGTATATCTCCTTAGTCGCATGATAATTCGCCACTAGCATATCAATGATATGAAGAGTTTTTCACCTGCAGTGGCATTGGAGATGCAGCGCTGAAACACTTGATGTCGGAAGGAGATTCAGCCAGAGCAGAACATCATCCTCACAGGAAGAATGTCCTGGGTGGTATGTGTTGGTCAGCCCAGAGGAGACGGGTGTGCTCATGATTAAGTTAGAGTAGTGATGGGAGGGAACTGGCAGTATATGATATTCTACTTAAACTATATGCGAGTCCCTCTCTACTCTGGCAATCAACTACCTCTCGAGAAACTTACTGAGTGAAGCTGCGGCTTAACGATATTAAGTTTTACTGTTTTGATTCTTCTTTACTCTACTGTTGATTATCGCTTTTGATCTTTGAGTCACTTTAGTGCGGTCACAAACTTGGGATCCATCTTCCCTTAGGGCGCCCCCATTACAGTATATCGTTAAGCGACTTCCTCGCTTAACTCTCTTGAACTTGTTGCTACAAAACCTTCCTACATTGAGATATTCGAGTATGAGTCGCTTGGCTGATACAAGAAGCACTAGGTGGAAAGAATTATATCTTCCGATGTTGGTTTTACTGACCCTGCAGCCCAGGAACATGCTGCCCAAATCCTACGAGCCAGTATTTTCGCGGATCTACGGTGTTTAGAGTGGGAACCTGTGCCACTATTACTTGAAGACGCTCCCATTGAAGTTCCTCAGGCATGTCAAGAATTGGTTGTTGCAGACCCGAGGGCCCTCATGCAATCCTTTTCCCGTGATGCCGAATTTACTGAGATGATGAGTGTTGACAATGAGGGTATCAGCTTTGCAGACTTCAAATGGGAGTATGTCGAACTGTATATCCTTTGGGAAATCGGTCGTCAATTTCACGCAGCTCAGGAACAGTTACATTTCTGGAATGAGCAAAGGCAAGCTGCATTTTGTCAGGATATGGTGAAGGTAGCAAGGAGTTGGATGTTGGATCAACAGGCCGCATTTCGTGAGTACATCCAAAATGCCAACTCGCTAAACACCAGGATCGGAGCTCTAGAGAAGGCAATCCAAGGTGGATATGCAATAGACTCCGATAATGATGCAAGTATGAGAGATGCTCCTCCCATTCCATTAGTACTTGCTGAAAAACGTGCAACTAACTTTGCTCTGAAGCTTCATGAAATGTTGCAGAAGGCAGAAGAAAGGCAATTTCTCACCCTTTTAGGGATACAAGAAACCAGTAACGATTGGGAAGAGCAGTTCTCTCGGGAAGCCTCACAGGCTCGATCCAACCCACCCCGAAGAGCGCGGAGGAGTAGAGACAATAGTCCCTCCATAGCACTGGGTCCTATGACTAAGCCCATGCCAAGGGTGGAAAGAAGGACAAGGTGGACACTACCAGTCAGCAAAAATTCAACAACTCTTGCAGGAGCCAGGAATACCCCGATGGTTGCAGTCCGACCACCCACAGTGGAAAGACCTTTTGGTAGTGCAATGCCAGTTCCTACGGGATAGGCACCACAGACGCCAGTGCACAATACTCCCGCAGTTATTCCGCCAGCCCCAGGACCTAAGCCTACAGACAGTAGTTTTGGCCAACATGTAGGGTCCCGAGGGCTTGGGCACAGTCACTTGCCAGTTATTGTTCCCCTGCTTGTTGGGTCGAGGGAGAGTCACCTTTTTCAACATGTCATCACAATGTCGACGGGTGTATTAAACTTCCTTCGCAGCTAGTTAGACACTCAGCGGGACAAAACACATTAAGAGAAAGGAGACCCGAAGTTGAAAAAACCCCATGTGATTTCCGTAGTTCATTTCCCCACCAAGGACTTCCACTTGCACTGGAGACTTGTTTGGAATACCAACAATCCCGGTTCAAACCTGGGCAAGCAATGGGAACTCCGAGTCAATCGGATAGTACTCACTTACCCCCTCCAATACCACACCCAGTCCCACCATCCAGGGGTTGTTCCTGTTTTAGTGGGCCGGGTAGTTCAGAGGAATCTTTTGATGGATATGATGTTCCGGGGGGAGGTGGAGGTAACATACCTCCAACAGGCAGAAACGCTGGGGCTGGAGGAGATCCAGGTGATTCCGATTCCTCTAGCAGCTCAGACGATGATGCCGACTCCCTCCCTGATCTTGAGCAATTCCTTGGGCAACGTAAGTCAAACTGGAATAACTCAAAGAAGAGGTGCTGTGACCGCAGAACTCGTAAGATGGCCAAATTCTTGCAGTCATGTAAGAAGGAACGCAAGACAGCTTCCAAGGTAAAGCCAAAGAAACCCGAGAAATTGGGTGACCTTAAGGCTTTTACTGGGGATGTTAACGACACTCTGAGGTTCCTTAGTGATGTGGAAATCAAGTTTAATTATTTCCGTGAGTCTGTCACTGAAGACATGGATAAGATTAGCTTGGTTATCCCTCTCTTGGAAGGTTCTGCCAAATGCTGGTATATGGGTCTCCACCATTACATAAATGAGGAGGCTGCCCAATGAAGCGGAATGCCATTCAACCCAGACAACAAGCTCCGTACCTGGGAAGGATTCCGCCGCTGTTTGGAGACCAGTTTTGGAGGACATGCCGATTGGGATTGCTCGTTAGCCGAGTGGACCTCTTTGGAGATGAAACCCAGCCAAGCAGACAAGTACTTGGACAAGGTCATTGATCTAATGACCAAACTAGGGTATACGGATGGACGAGCAGTGAAAGACAAGGTGCGTATCGGCATTATATCAGAACTGCGGACAGCCTAGGCTCAGAAGAACCCCCATCCCGAGGATGTAAATGAGTACCTTGATTTCCTAAGCAAAACTGGCCATGATTGGGAGGACAACACACACTTTAGCCAAACAGTGGTTAAGGATAAAGGATCCAGTCATGATAAGAGTGAGGACAAGCCTTCCTCAAAGAAGCAACAGAAGAAGGGAAAGGGTTCGGGTAAGCAGAATCCCAAACCTGCTAACTCTTCAGGCAGCTGTCAGTCAAAGCCGGAAAATCAAGAGTATTCAATTGCTCACAAGAACATTCCTAGCATGCTCCTTGACAAGCACTGAAAGTTAGGCCCATGCACCAAATGTGGACAGCCAGGTCACTTCTGGTGCAAGTGTACCTTTGTTACTCTAGTTGTTAGCTCTTCCAAGCCAGCCAAGGCATGCAAGTGATCTGCAGAAGAGGCAGGCCATACCTCTGGTCCCTCTAACAAAGTTAAGCGCATTGAGGCCCCTCCTACGGTTACTAGAAAAATTCTTGAAGTCCGCGAATCAACTCCTCAGATAATGGAAGTTGATATGGATGCTTCAGACTAGGTAAGTAACCCTCTGAAGAGAACCTAGTTAGCAACAAACAATTCCCTAGGCCAATGATGGCATACTGGGGTGATAAACTTGATGGACTAGAGATGGACATGGTAAGTCCACCCTCTGAAGACCATGTATAGAAAGCTAAATTCTGACTAGGCTCAGCGGACTAAGGTAGTCAAGGATGGAAAACGTTTTCTTATCGGTTTTCGGTATTAAGGGTTCTCTCTGTTATGCGTCTATTGGGTTTTTCTTATTATATTCTGCCTTGCTTTTCTTGGTTTGTTTGGATTTCGTTTAGTTATGTTTACATCATGCGGGACTTGATTATATACAATTGAAAGTTATTTCCAAGTTTACCTGAGGAGGTTTCAGTACCCGAAATCATGCTGGCATGATAGTAAACAGCACTACCTACTTTGACTCATGATTTTATAACCTAACTGTTGACAAAACACTTTAAACTTAACTGCGACTGACCTATTTGACCTTGCTTGTATTGAAAGACGAGAGACCCCATACCCTTACTTACGTACTAACATTATTGATACAAGAAATGTCTAGCGAAGAAAGAACCAGAAAGCGGCAGAGATTCTCAGGTCCCCCACGACATACAAAGTCTATCCGGGTAAAGGTTAGACTTGAGTGGCAACTGAATGCAAAAAGGAGTAGTGTGGAAGCAGTACTACTCCTGGATAGTGGCGCTACGGGAGCTGTGCTCAGTAGCAGATGGGTGAAGGACACTCAAATGCCCTGTGTCTGAAGGAAGACTCCTACCCCCATATTAGGTTCAAGTGAGAACAATATCCCAGGATCGGGTCTCCATTATACCAAGGCGGTACAGATGAAAATAGGAGATCACTCAAATGAGATGAGCTTTGAGATTGCAGAAATGCCAGAGGGCAAAATTGATGGGTATCTTCTGATGTCCTGGCTCTCTGAGCATAACCCAGACATTGATTGGGAAAAGGGTATACTGGCCTGGTGGTCAGCATACTGTAAGGCAAATTGCCTAGCTGGATGAGGTTACCGGCGATTAGAATTCATCCCTGAGGAAGAAATGATGGCTGAGGATCAAGGATCTGTCCATCTCCTTGGGATGGCTAAATTCTCAGATGAAGATGGGAATGATATCGTAATAAAGCTCCTCCCAGAATATAAGGACTTTAGTGATATCTTTAGTCAAGAAGGGATAGAGTCCTTACCGCAGCACTCTAAGTCTGATCACAGGATTGAACTACAGGCAGGAACGACTCCTCCTTTCGGTCCGATCTATCCCCACTCAGAGAAGGAACTGAAGGCACTGCGAGAGTACCTTGATGAGATGCTGGCAACCGGAAAGATCAGGAGATCTAGTTCACCGGCTGCTGCGCCTATATTATTTGTACCAAATCCAGATGGTACACTACAGTTATGTATTGATTACAGAGGACTGAACAAGATAACCGTAAAGAACCGTTATCCCCTCCCACTAATGAATGAGCTGAGGGATAGACTTGGGAAAGCAACGATATTTACCAAGTTAGATCTGGAAAACAGTTATTACCTTCTGCGAATAGCAAAGGGTGAAGAATGGAAGACTGCTTTTCATTGTCGGTATGGCTTGTATGAGTATACCATGATGCCTTTTGGATTATGCAACGCACCATCTACTTTCCAGATTATGACAAATGACGTATTCAGAGGTCTATTAAATGAAGGAGTCATCACTTATATGGACGATATCCTGATCTACTTGGAGACTATAGAGGAGCATGTTGCTCCAGTTAGGAGAGTAAGGGAAAAGCTGCAAGAAGCAGCCTTATGGGTTAGCATCAAGTCATCAACCTTCCACCAGAGAGAAGCAGAATTCCTAGGGTATAAGATATCTGATCGTGGGATATCAATGACAACGGAAAAGGTGAAATCGATCAAGAACTAGTCGAGTCCAAAGAGTGTCGTCGAAATACAAAGCTTCAAGGGCTTTGCCAACTTCTACCGAAGGTTCATCAAGGGGTTTAGCAAGATAGCGAGGCCATTGACAGACCTGATGAAGAAGGATATTAAATGGGACTGGACACCAGCCTGCATGGAGGCTTTTGAACAATTAAAGGAGTTGTTTACATCAAGTCCTATTCTAGCACACTTTGACCCTAACTGGCCAACAAAATTAGAGACCGATGCAAGTGACTTGGCATTAGGTGCTGTTCTGTCCCAGCTCTGTGAGGATGAGAAATGGCACCCCGTGGCCTATCATAGTAGGAAATTCATACCAGCAGAGTTGAATTATGATGTCCATGATAAGGAAATGACCGCGATTGTGGCGGCATTCAAAGAATTGGATCATTTACTGAGATCTGTCGCTGATCAAATTGTTATATACACTGATCACAAGAATCTTGAATACTTTAATAGTACCAGGATACTGAATAGATGGCAACACCGCTGGGTGGAATTCTTACAACCGTTCAATTTTAAGGTTATCTCCCGTGAAGGTAGGTTGAACGAGAAGGCAGATGCATTGTCAAGGCATAGGGACTACCGACTTGAAGGGGGGGGTAATTCTCAACCGACCCCCGAAACAACCTTTTTCTGACCTGGTCAATGGGTTGTAAATGAGGAGTGGGACATCTTGCGACCACAGGTGTTGCAATCTTGCCAAGGCTATCAGTTGCAATCTTCCTTTTTGGAAGCGCTTAAGAAAGCAACCAGTGCAGATGACAAGTACATGAGCATATTCAAGTCAGTCATAGGTGGGCAGAAAAATGTTGATCCTAGTTTTTCAGTGGCGAAGGACTTACTACTCTATAAGACTAGGTGGTACATACCAGAGGCAAAAGGGTTGAAGCAAGCAATCATGGAGGCAGCACATGATTCCCGTATTGCGGGACACTGTGGGACATACAAGACAGGTGGATGAATCAAGGCAAACTTCTACTGGCCAAAGATGGATGAGCACATCATGGAGTATGTGCGTACTTGCGATACATGTCAAAGGAGCAAAACAGTCTGGCATAAGAAATTTGGATTACTTGAACCAATTGAGTTGCCAATAAGACCATGGAATGATATTTCTATGGACTTCATTGTAGCATTACCAGAGTCTGAGGGATATACAAAGATATGGGTCATTGTTGATCGACTCTCAAAAATGGCTCACTTCATACCATTGACAACGGTGGTGTCTATAGAAAAGTTGGCATTAATATTCCTGAAGGAAATATGGCGCCTACAGGGGCTCCCAGAATCGATAATCTCAGACTGAGATAGCCGATTCACTTCTAAGTTTTGGGCGAGCTTGATGAAGTTGCTACAAATCAAGCGTAATATATCAATGGCTTTCCCTCTAGAAACCGATGGGCAGACTGAATGGGTGAACCAGACTTTGGAACAATATATTCGGAGCTATTCCTCATATCAGCAAGAGGATTGGGTGTCTTTGTTACCATTGTCAGAGTATGTGTACAATACCTCTACCTCAGAATCCACTAGAGCTTCTCCTTTTGAGACTAACTATGGATTCACCCCTCGTACAAACTGGTCAGGCATAGTCCCAGATAGCCAATGGATTCATCCAAGCAGTGAGCTCTTGGTACGGAACTGGGAAGGTTCATGGCAAGAAGTCAGAGAAACCTTACAAGGGGCACAAGAAAGGCAATGGATGTGGCATGACCAAAAGAGACTACCATCTCCAGAATACGTTAGAATGGAAGATGTGACCAATGGAGTTGCAAGAAAGGTCGACCGGGTAATGTTGAACCGAAAAAACAACCAGACAAAGAGGCCGATGGAGAAGTTAGACCACCGAATGTTTGGCCCATTTGTAGTTAAACAAAAGGTAGGGTCCCGGGCCTATGAGCTCGAACTTCCAAATCGTTGATCAATCCATCCTGTGTTCAATATCAGTCTACTGGAACCATACCGAGATCATCCAGTAGGTAGGCCTCAAAAGGCAGTCCCGTTACCCGAGATAGTAGACAATGAGCCAAGCTATGTGGTTAAAGCTATCCTGGATAGTCGTTGGTATGGCGGGATAAAGATCAGTTCCTGCCACCATTTCATTTAATACTTAGTAGCATGGGAAGGTTAAGGACCAGAGGAGAATTCATGGGAACCTTTCGAGATGCTAGAAGGAACAGCCATGGAGACCCTTAATGATTTTCACTAGAGTTATCCATCCAAGCCAAGGGATCACCGCATCGTGGATGTACAGAAGCCGGGAAATAAATGACATCACTAACGGTCCGGGATGGACCTTGGAGAAGAGGGTAGTCGTGTAACGACCCACCAGAGAGTGTCTTACAGAAAACTATTCTCACACCCATGCTGGAGACCTTGAGGTCAATGGGTAAGGATAGTTTGGTTCACTATAGTGGATAACTATGCATACTATAAGCTTGTAGTATATAAGGCGGGCTCGGGAAAGGCTCATGTAACGAGGCCTGAGTTACCCTGACATGGCACCCAAGTTACCCTACCTAGCATTTAGAGGTACTTACTTGGGGCAGGGGGCGATCCTATAAGGATTAGGCACTCCAGTAAGATCTAGAGGCAACAAACCTGGTAGACTTTGGGGGACTAAAGGAGGAGCTACAGAACTCCGAATGTCCCAGGATTTTACAGAGGTATTCCTAACACCCCCCTGCAGCCCCAGTGTAAGGACCGCACGTCATGGGCTTACAGTGGTTCCGTTGCTCCATTCCTTATAAAAGGAACTGAGTGCAGGCGCTCTTGTAACACCGTATAGGTTGTCGCCGTCCGTCTGACCGGATGCTGTCCGTAGGATATATGAGAGGGCATAGGGTGTGCTCCAGAGGAAGGGCTATCTTGAGGTACCAGATATGTGTAAAACGGACAAGAACCGAAGGAGTTACTCAGGTAATACTGGAAGGGTAGTCCGGAGCCTCCCGGGTAGTCCCAGGGTGGCCCAGAAGATATTGAAGCATCTCCAGGCAGGTGAACCGCACATAGGTGCAATTCGTGCCTAATCACTGTAAGACTATTGGGGTTGTTTGAGAACTCTAATAGCATGATTCTTATCATGGTAGGGGTGCTTTTGGGGAGTTGACTGTGGGTAGTGCCGACCAGGCCAATCACCAAGGTACCCCACTAGGGGAGTTGTGTAGACTTTCCTATCAGGCAAAGACTAGACTAGAATGAAGTAGAATGTTCAGCTCGATTGTGAAAGCTATGTCTACTAAAGGCTTGCATCGATGAAATGCATATGGGTATGAGAGTTCGTAAATGGTATATCTCCTTAGTCACATGATAGTTTGCCACTAGCATGTCACCGATATGAAGAGTTTTTCTCCTGCGGTCACATTGGAGATGCAGCGCTGAAACGCTTGATGTCGGAAGGAGATTTAGCCAGAGCAGACCATCATCCACACAGGAATAATGTCCTGGGTAGTGTGTGTTGGTCATCCTGGAGGAGATGGGTGTGCTCATAATTAAGTTAGAGTAGTGATGGGAGGGAACTGGCAGTATATGATATTCTACTTAAACTATATGCGAGTCCCTCTCTACTCTGGAAATCAACTACCTCTCGAGAAACTTACTGAGTCAAGCTGCGACTTAACGATATTAAGTTTTACGGTTTTGATTCTTCTTTACTTTACTGTTGATCATCGCTTTTGATCTTTGAGTCACTTCAGTGCGGTTGTGAACTTGGGATCCATCTTCCCTTAGGGCGCCCCTGTTACATATACAGTTACCAGAACATGTTCATATATTACAGGTATATAAGTATCATGATTTTCAACAGTTGCTACCAAGTTGAGAGATGTTGTTGTCAGACATAAATCACTAGGATTCATGTCAGTATTCCCAAGAGGCCAGTATAGACCATGAGTCAACGGTCCGACCAGTCTACCCATGATTTTGAAAAGCCTGGGTCAGTCTGATCACAATTATTCAAAGCCGCAAAAGCCTAGGGTACCAAGGTGACTGCTGCGTTTAATTTTTCTGCAACTCATGTCAAAGCAGTTAGATGCACAGGCAATCTGAAAATATTTGCAAACAGCCTACAGGCTTTAAGTTTAATCAATCAAAATAGGAGAATGAGAGGAACATGCTCCCAGTGCTATACATTTCGCCTCAGACAAGTCCATGTCATACACCAATCAATTTCAACCTTACACACATCTTCTCAACCTGTATACTGCTCTACCTCAAGACACTTCATGCAATTCTTGACACAACTCTCTCACTAACTTGGGCGAATATGTATTAACAGAACAATTTTGTTATGAAAAATTATAGTAGTCCTGATGAATAATAAAATCTTTCTTAGTAATAAAGCTCAAATGATTACATAAAACCTCGACCTACAGGTGAACCAGGCTAGGCCCAGCTTTTGTTTTGAAAAGCCGCTTCCCCACCATACAGCCCAGCTGTCCCTGAAAACGCCTGGGTCCATCAGGCAGTACTCCAAGCCGAGCAGACTGGCTCCTTTGGTTCACTGGTTCATATTCATGGAGCGCTTCTTGCTACAAGTTTCCTCATTCACCTCAAGAGCCCACATAGTACCTGAGATGACAGAAATGTATTTTTCATTAATTTGGACAATGGACAACAGCTAGTCCTAGAATTCTGCACCTCTTACTATGGACCTTAAGCCCTAAGACTATGTCTATGACCGAAGCTAGAATACTATAAAATCTGACCTTCCTTTCCCACAACTAACTCCTCATTTCCTAATCTCCGGAAAAGTACCAATCATAATTTAGTCACTAGCATTCTCGACCAGTGCACGGACTGTGATTTCCATTGGTTTTGTATCAAAGAATACCCACTCGGACCTAGGGGCAGTGGTAAATATGTTCAGGGACAGCAATTGGTCTCCCTGGCTCGTGCTGCCTGAAATCCGGTAAAAGTCATACCAACTGATGCGGCCATGTTGGAAGATGTGGTTTGCAATCTGTATGCCAGCTTCTCTGAACTGCCCCCCCTGTTCCATTCCTCCTTTTCGCAAGACTCGCCGCGCATCACCTAGAAGTAATTCTCGAACCCCTGCCAGGACTAGTTAGTCACAGATTACTTGTCTTTATTTCAGACACTAGATAGGGGAAAGACCAGCAAAGTCCTGTCCGGAATCGAGTTCATTAACAGCTGTCACCAAAAGCCCAACACGGCCCCCCACAAGACTGTAGATATCCTCAGCAACTGATTCACTTATGGCTCTCTTATTACAAAGAAAGTCAATAGCCTCATCGTGGTTCATATCTCCAATCTCCACCACCTTCCCTAGCCTGGAGCTGGCAGAACGACCTATGTCAGTACGAAGTATATAATTAGCATGTTTGTCACGAAAACCAGCAACTCGAAAATCTAAATGAAACTTGCCTAGCATTTGGATCGGCGCCCCCCCTTCACTAGTGACAAAGACTGTAATAAACAGTCCATCATCGGCCGCATCTTTCGCCATATCCTGCAAAATGTTAAGAAGCTTTGGGTTAGCCTCAGCCAGACGGTTGATGTTGTCAAGGACCAGCACGGGGGAGCGGCCCTTGTTCTTTTTGAAGACCTTAGCCTGGTTATCGAATTCCTTAAAGACCTCGACCAGGATTGCCCTATCATCTATTACACATTAGCTGCTGGAAAATAAGATAAGGCATTAGTCGCTCTGAAACAGTCAAATTCTTAGCTAGGCACACTAAATCATGTCTATGATGCCGAGTCAATTGAACCTTGCAAAGCCAGCATCGATATCCAGAAATAGCTAGCTGCTGACTCATGGTGATAAAGTGTGCATGTCTACAAACCCTACTGTCTCTGAACGACCAAGGGATAGTAAAGTAAGAGACTCACCAGCCACCTCCCCAGCACTGATACCCCAGTAAGACAATAGCATATCATGCCAGAAACGAGTAGCGGGGGTCCAGTGGAAGGCTTTTGCAAATTCTTCCGCAAATGTCTTATCGCTAACACTGTTGGGACTAATGTTCACGTAAAGGATACCATCCAATTGATGCCCAACATGACAGACCAAGGTAGTTTTGCCGGTTCCGTGATTGCCGACAATCATGTTATAGCGAGCATAGTCACTTTGAGGCTTTAAGATAGACTCAATGGCTCGCGTGGCACCCTGGCGCTCGACAAGCGTCGCCTTCCTCTCGACATCTGGGACAGCTCCCGTTGCTAGTGCACTACGGAGTCCATTCTCTCTGACCCGATTACTGTACTGTGCATAAACAACATTACACACAGAACCAGCAAAAATGGTGGCTAGACCGAGCCCCAAGGGAGTCTGAAGGAGAGCCTTGTATCGTCAGTTTGGTAGATGCAGTAAGGTACTAGACTGGGTGGGTACTTTAATCTTCCTGTAGAACCATCTCCGTGACTCCAGACATTTCACAAAAAAGCTCCGGATATGCTGTGAGGAGTGGGATAACCTACGGGACCCCCATGTGGAAAGTCCACGGTGAGTTCCCTGGCGAAAATACTTCAGAGGCGAAGCCTGGAACCGGGAGCACGGGAGATGAGATGCTGGAAACTGGTGGATATGGAAGCTGGAAGCAAAAGAGGTGCAGGGAGGATAAAAGCGAGGAAAAGGACAAGGCGGGATTCGAGCAGCCCTAGCAGCCATCATAGTTGCAGATGGTATTGTTGGTAGATAAAGTTTGTTGTGCGATCTTGGGGGTGGGGAAGGTAGAAGGGGAGAAGCAGGTGGAAGCTGGCAAGTGAGGGGAAGAGGAAAGGATGGTTGTCAACCAAATAGCAAACAAACCAACCCAGCGGACCATGTCTTAGGTAAGCGTGGCGGAACTAATGGCTTTCGAACCGGTTGCATCTTGGCGGTGATTCTGGTGCATTTTTTGGTTTTCTTGCACTATACTCAAACTGAGATGGCTCTTATTGATGGAGTTGAGCTATGATACCAATTGGCAAATGAGAAAACCTTTTCTTTGCCATGCGCTTGGTGTACTGTACCTACTTTTCGGATACCCACCACTGAGGAATATACCATTGTAAAAGTGTAAAACCTCCAGCTTTGATCACAGTTTCTACCGCAACTGCGAATAGACCATCAAAACAATGAGTGGGCCATCAAAACAATAAAATTCAGTCTGTGTTTTTAAATAAATAGAGTCAATAAAACAGACTGATTCGAGGGTCTATAGACCCATTTTCAATACCCTCAAACTACACTATTTGAATGTCGCTTCCAAAAAAAAAAGTTGAACTCTCCCGCCCCCTTCAAAGTTAATGATCTTCTCCATAACAATCCCAATAGCTACAATTTTAATAGATACAGTAAGTCTGCTTCTACTTTTGGACTGTTTTTTATTTTCCCCATCAAGGTTTCCCTTTTTTTTGGATGGTACTGTTGACCTCTCCCCTCCGGGAGGGTAGGCGATTCGTTGGCTGGAGGGTAGGCACGAAGCTCGGTCACTTTTCTCTTCTCTCTCTCCTCTTCACAAAAAAGTACTCCCTCGATGCAATCCCAGAAAAGACACAGAAAAAATTGACTCCCTCGCTCTCGGGATAATTCTCCGTCCCAAACTATTCTCGTAAAATTCTGATGAAAAAAGTAAAAGAAAAGAAAATCTACCAATCTCGCAATTCCTCTACAGCTGCGGATCTGCCACGGATCCCGATGCCTTTCTGTGCCTAGCTATTTCTTTTCTCGCTCTCCGCTCTTTCTCTCTGGTTCTCGTCCCGGTTGTGCTTGGTTGTCGACTCCTGCAACAGAAAACTCCCAAGCCCCACAAGGCTGCACCAGTCACGTGCCCTAACCCTGAAAACAACCTAGCTAAGAAACAAAAGTCACGGCAACTAAGCCCTAGTTACAACAGGGGGTCTACTACCCAACTCTAGCGTGACATGAAATATCCTCCACAGTACTGGTATATTTTCTCGGTCAATGGTATCCGGGAGGTTTTTTTTCGCCAAGAGCGTGGTGTTTGAAAGGTTCACTCGCTCCACCACACAGTAAAGTTTGGCGTGGCGCTGCATGGAGAAGGCATGGTATCATACCGTATCCCTTGGAGGGACGACACAGTCAAGCTTGACAACTGATCCGTGCCCCGCTTTTTGAGAAACTTTATTGGAGGAGGAAGGGCAACACAGCCACTTCATGATGAGAACTTCTCGCAAATAATTTCTCGTCACTAAGAAAGTAGAGGGTGAACGGGCCAGGTGACAAGTTTGACCATGCCATTCGTCCAAGAGATAATCCGACAAAAGTCTGATTGGATCTAAAGGGAACCCTAAAGGAAACTAAGGAAGTGAGGCAACAGGAGGGAACCAAGTCCGCCAACTTGCCACACATAGACGGTGAGCGGGCTCAACGAACAGGAGGGTTCAACAAACAAGCCATACAACATTAGCATTCGCCAAGACATTTTGTATGAGAAAATCTACAACAGTGCCAATACAACTTTTGCCCGATTATATGGTATAAGTAGTGGGTTAATCCCCGCCCTGGGGGAGAAGTAAGCGATTTATAGACTTGGATTTCAGCACTTCATCATCTTTTGTTTTACTACTCAGAGATTCCCACGTCAAATGTTTGCATGTCATCAACGCAGAGGGTTTGCCCACAGCTAGGTAAGTTTTCTCTGTCAGTGGCATCTCATTAAGATATTAATTGGATTGGTAGATGAGAAGTACCGACTAACTGCTCAGTGCAGCAGACTCCAGTGGAGCAAAGTTCACCTTTCCTGCGGATAACACGGTCGGAGGGAGACTTCTCAAACTCGAAACGGACTATAAAGTCACCACTGGAACCTTGACCGAACAGATGAGGAATGTTAACACCAATCTGACCAAAGTTGAGGCCAAGATTGACGATGCTACGCGGAAACTTTTCACTTGTTTTGTGGGGACAGTCTTGATAGGTGCAGGAATGGTAGGTTTTACAGGCGTCGTCTCATAATTTATTCCCGCTGACATCAACAAGTTTGCACTAAAAGTGTTTTATTACGATGGGCAAGTGAAGAAGGAATTGCTGGGTACAGTGAACATATTGGCCATGGCATCCGAAAGGAGTATGGAAAAGTTGGTTGCGGCATCCGAAAAGAGTATGAGACGCGAAGTCACAGTTGCGAAGTGCGAAATAAAGGTAGCGATGGTGAAGGAGGTCCACGCTTCGGGGGATAGAATTTTGCACAAGTTGGATCAGCTGAAGGGTATCAAGTAATTGTGGTCATGTTGTTTTACTTTGATTAGATGGTGGTTACTAGCTTTTGTGTGGAAAACGGAGATTGTTAGACCTCAAAGCCGCTCTGAGGAAATAAATATAAGAAAACTCTCGATCACTAACTCCCATTGCATCCCTCAATGCCTCCTAAAAATGATCCCATCTCTCCCACTCTAACGCTTCCTCCCACCAACTCTGACCCTTCCATCTCTCCTCATACTTCATAAATGCCCACTCCCACGAGTACAACCTCAGCTCCCTTCCTACCTCCGTCCCCTTCCCCTTATTCTGTTGGAACATTTCGGAGGCTGCTTGACAAGAGGTAGAACTTGTTAGTAATTTGCCGGAGGTTATTGGAAGCTGGTGGATCACTTTTGGTGATTCAGGAAGTTTGGGGATTGTTGTCTGGCATTTTTGAAGGTTCCGAACAAGTGCGGAAGTGTGGAGAGAAGTGTGTGCAAGTGTAGAAATGTTGAGAAGGCACTTGGATATATGTTTTCCTTTATTCATTGATAATGTTTTTTTTTTTTTGGGGGGGTTGAGTAAGAAACTGGTAGGATACCAAAGGTGTTCGAGAGGCTGGATTTGATTTTATATGTATCATTGTGTTTTCCTGTAGTTAGATTGAGGTTATGCAATTGGTTTCCTGGTTACTATACTAATAATATTTATTTTTTTCCCACGATCCAAGTTTCAATGTATTCAACACCATTTGACAGACTTATGCTCACCCTCGAGTACCTCAGTGCTACGTTATTTTGGCCGCGATGGAGAGGCGAGGTGATGGCCACACATAGGCAGCAGTGTAGTGTGAGCGCAAGCGCTCCAAGCAACTAAAAACTTGGGCCAAGCAACAGGTAAGAATCTATCTTTAATTATTAAACGGGAACCCACATAGTAATTCTAAGATTTCACCCGGTGAGAACATTCCGCAGTGATTAGTCTGGATCGCTGCCAGATACATGGTGGAACGAGACAACATGCAGGGATAATGATCTGTGACTAAGCATAAAGAATAATTTGTCTAAGAGAGAGGGGTTTCCCAGACACTCCGGGAGAAGTAGACCAAGTCCTCCAACTCCACCATCTACAGATGGAGATAGAACAACATTGAAGGCAAGACGATCCTGTTTAACCTCATACTATGATTCTAGCTGGTTAAATCGTATGACGGGGACAAAGGTGTTGAGGTTCCTCAGCAAGCAAGCAGTCAATGCTGTTCCCAGATGCAGACTTCTTCTCTCCAGCAGTACTACCTAATACCATGTGCATGGCATGCAAGCTCTATATTCTGTGCCTCCAAGTTACGATACAATCGCTCGACAGTCCACTTCGCAGAACATAGCATGTATTTTGACCAGAAGCATCACCATGATACTATGAAGAGTGATGAATTTATTGGTATTCATGATGTCAAGCCAGAAATTATTCCACCTCGGGAAGGTTACGATGTTTTGTTCTTTGGCATCACTCACCAAACACTGGATATTACAATTGCTGAGGAATTGAGCTTAGCATACTTGGGGGACACTACTGGTTGATGCTGAAGAAAGGGTTCAGATGCTCGATGGCTATATGTATGGCCTAAATGTGAGGATGATATTTCTGCTTGTAATTATCCATTGGGAGATTGCTTGGTGAGTTTTTTATTATTATTATTCTTGACACTGGGTGTCCATGAACTTGCATTTCAACTGAAGTGAGTGCTCCTACTTGTTTATTCAGAAAATGCTAATGGGGTTTAGGTAGATAATGCTCTGGGTATCCAGGAAGAAACAGGAGCATGGATGGATGAAAAGATGCTGTTCATGTAGTGCCATCAAAGCCTCAATCTAACTACCAGAAAGCACAATGATACATATAATATCAAATCCAACCTTCGAACACCTTTAGTATCCTACCAGTTTCTTACTCGACCCAAAAAAAAAAAAACATTATCAATAAATAAAGGAAAACATATATCCAAGTGTCTTCCCAACATTTCGACACTTGCCTACACTTCTCTCCACCCTTCTGCACTTGTTCGGAACCTTCAACAATGCTAGACAACAATCCTCAAACTTCCTTGATCACCACTATGGATCCACCATCTTCCAACAACCTCTGGCAACTTACTAACAAGTTCTACGTCTTGTCAAATAGCCTCCAGAATGTTCCAACACATTTCAAATACTTAATCCATGCCTGAGTATTCTCGAACTTGTATCTTAAATCCCTCATTCACTTTACAGATGTTACCTCACATCATTATTGTTTCTGGACTGTATCCCAATATTCTTATTCCCAATTCCAGTCATTCCTGACATTGTGTTTGATTTTCCCAATGCTCTCCTCGTGCCTCACTTACAATTTCAGATTATTCTAGATGCAGTCCCAGGTGTACTTTATCTCTCTGATATATTCTTGATCCCTCCCTCCAAGGCTATTGAAGTGTATTCTGGACGAGGTCCCAATCGGCACTATCCAATACTCTACCTTCATGATATGCTCTTGATACTTCAGTTTTCATTGTGGTTCCAGACATAGCGCACCAGATGGTCTCCAATACTCAATCTTGGCGATGTTTTTCACCTGCCTTGGTCTGCTCTATTCTGGGCATCATCTCACATGAAGCCATATAGCAGATAATCTTCTCAATGTACTTACAATCTTTTAGATCTTCACTCATCCTCTCAATGCAATGCCAACATCCAATTCAGGTTCTGTTGTCGTCTACACACACTACTGTAATCTTGATTCTGTAACCTTTGCCATACCATTTTCTGATTTCTCTCAAACATTATTAGGCACAAAGGCACCATCAATAAACCAATCCCTCCCACTAACCCAAAGATTTTTCAATCCCCCCTCATCCTCCCTCTTCCTCCTGTCAGGCTCTTCCAGTGCCATCTTCGGGCCTTGGGCTGCCTCTTCCCTGATTTACTTCCCCACCACTCCCCCTTACTCTTGTAATCAACTCTAGTATGATATAAACTACCCTCCACAGTACAGCTGCATTTGGAAAGTTCTTGTATGATATCCTGGTTGGTACCAATCCCTGCTTTGGCAATAATAGATGTATTGTTTTGTAGCAAAACATCAATGAGTATGATATCATATAAAGAATTTAATTATCTACCTTTTAGTATGTCCACCATTCGCTGAAATCACATCTCCCACCCACTCAGGCATATTATCTACAAGTCTATCAAGAGTGATTTGGTCAATTGCCTCCCATTCTTCCTGCATTACCATCCATAGCTGATCTTCAGTATGGGGTCGATGTTACACTACATTATAATACATCTGCTATAGCCAAGCCAGGTATTGGTACCAACCTGGGTACGAGAACTTTGTGAATGCAGCTGTACTCTATATAAATACAGTATTTACAAAATTTACCATTGCAACCTATTACTTCAGCTATTGCTAGTATTGATGTCTATACCCTCCAATAGGGAGGTTCTGCAGTAGGATGCATATGATGTTGCTGTGGAAACTGTGTTGCAAATGTGGCTGGTAGTAGTTTTTTTTTTAATGCATGGTAACCTTTGCAGCAAGGACATACAACAATAGTGCAGCTGTGTTTATAGTATAAACAATCATATTCTTAGTCAGAATGATGTAAGATGGGAGAAGAAAGGGGAGAGGATAAGTTCTAGTAATGGAGATTCAGTATGGATCCTATAGATGATATCGAACTCAGACCAGCCATACTGATCATTTCATCTGCAGCCGCAGTAGAGATGACTATGAGAAGGGTAGCAGATTCTCTTATCCTTCACCGGCAATGAAAGTACAAGCTCATTTGACTCCTCCAGCATCCAATCCGGCTCCTTCAAACACTACAATTTAAACGAAAAATTACATATCGGAAATTGAGCTGGAGTGTGGAATCCCAGTCTGATGCTTGGTGCTTGGAGTTATTGAGATTCAATAAAGGTCAGCTGGTAGAACTTGCAGTACTGCATCAAATACCAGATACCTTTCGTTACCCCTACTATTGTGATCCAGTTACTGCCCTTGTAGTGATGCTATACTGATTATCATACCAGAGCTGACATAAGCAGTGCATTATGATTTTTGGTCATGAGTGTAGACAGCTTTCCACAATCTTTAATGATGTATGTATATATTTATATCATCTGTTCACAAAGAAACTCTACTGGGATTCTGATCTGCTCTCCTCACAATGCTTGGAACAGTACTGTATTGCCACAACAGGCAAGGGGGAACCCACTGGACATATTTGGTGTTTTATCGATGGTATGCAGTGACTAATCTGCCAGACAGGACAAGCAACTAGTGCCTAAGCCCTCTTTTACAGTGGTCATGAAAAGCAATACACCATCCAGTTTCAGGCAATTACAATACCGGATGGCTTAATTGCAAGCCTCTCAGGATGATGGGAAGGAAGAATGGGTGATTGAGCAATATGGGTAAATTGAAAAATTAGAAGTATGTTAAAAGAGTATGCAAGAAATCTATTTGGAGAACAGCTATATGTTTATAGTGATGCTGCCTATTGTGTTGAAACAGGTATTATTAGTTCATTTTCAGCTCCAGCAGTTGGTATTTTAAGTGAAGACAATGCTGTGCTTAATACTTACATGTCAAAGCAGTGAATGTCAGTTGAGTGGGGATTTGGCAAAGTGTTACAATTCTTTTCATTTTTTGAGTTTCAAGTATACATTCAAAGCAGGACTTTCTCCAATTGCAGCTTGGGATTTTACTGGAGTTTTGTTAACAAATTGTCATATATGTTATTTTGGTTCAAACATGGCAACAACATTTCACTGTACCCTCCCCTATATTAGAGATTATCTAGAGATTATCTTGGAGTGCGGCAGTGATATGACTTGGACAAACAGTTGGCTGTCTTTATGTGCATTTGGAAGCTATTATATTTGAAGAGGATGTCTCTATCTTAATTCTATCTTTGCACTTCTGAGAAAATTGGCATTTTTAAATACATGATTCAATACATAAATTGGAAAACTTCCATATTTCTTCTATATCTTTTTAAATCCTCACTTGCCTTTCATGAATATCTACTACTAAAGACTTCCAAGGACTGTCGAGGATAGCTTGGCACTGTTGAACATGGCTGGAGACTGTTGAAGATGGCTAAGGACTCCTGAAGATCGCCAAGGATAGCAAGGAATGGCTGGGGATAGTAAGAAATGGCAGGAGTCATATATCATGATGTGAAACAAACCTGTTTGGTAGTGTATGATTTCAACTTAGCTAATATTGAAGGTCCAAGAGTTAGGACTATAGTCTACTATACTCCATCCTGTGCTCACCTTTCCAGATGGGGTCTATCCTAGCACCCCAAAAAAGACAAACTATGAGCCGTAGTCCATCCCATCCTCATGCTAAGATAGATGAACTGGATAGCTCAGAATACTGATTAGAGGAGATACTTGTGACAACAGAGGAAATGAGAGTTGCACAGAAGTAGACGATAGATTAACAAAATTTACATGGAACTTAGATGCTTAGGAAAAAGGATATGGACTTAAGCTTTGCCTTTCGAACTCTGTTCATTAGCTCTTATTCAACCAACTAAAATCAAAGTAATAGGGAAGACAGGTATATAAGTAAAACACAAATACCTCATCGTGAACCTTCTATGATCTACCATGCATCTCTCTGTATTTCCATTATATTCTTGTTCCTCTGCACATTTCCATGGTAATAAACAAAAGACATCACATAAAATCTATTGTTAAACAATCTTGCATATCCCTCTTATCTGGATGTCCCCTTCATACCATCATTCATACCTCGCATGACAAAGCAAAGCATATCTACTCAACAACTAGAAGGGCAAAATAGAGGTTATCCTTATCTTTAAACTCTCAGAACAGCAGTCATTCGAAAAGAGAACTAGGCCCATCATATAGGATAGCTCCAGGTAAGGAATAGTGGGTCACAAGATAGGACTAATGAGAATATAGGGGTAGGTTCCATAATAGGTACCCGAGAGTGTTTCCAAGCATCGAGTATGTTCATTCACAGGTTATAATAGGAGCAATGATAGTATTTGGGGTTGAATGAAAGTAATAGTAGTGACAGGGGTTTGAAGTCCCTGTACTCATAACTATCAGAGGAAAAAAAATAATTTAATTTGATGGCTATAATGCTAAGAAGAGTAAAAAGCTTTGACATCTCAAATGCCTATCCCTACCATCACTTTCATCAACCTCCTAGTACCTGAAAGAGTGCCTAGGATGAACAGATATCATGCTGTAGATTTAGATAATAGCCTAGGATGGTTGGGCAGTGACAACAGATGTCTTAGATGGTTCAAATTTGTGGGTAACTCTGAATGCTCAGTGGACTCCACAGATAATTAGTAGGCCTAATAGGTAATTTGGGGGTGAGGACTACAGGTAGTATTCGGGAGTTATGATCTGTGAAGGACTCTCAAGACCTACAGTTAACCTCTTAGATGGTAGTCTTGCATAAAGGATAGACACTTTTGCACTACAGTATGAGATACACATCAGCAATGCTCGGGTGTGATTCCTGTAGGTGCTGATAGAGTGGATAGGATGCATTAGAACACTAGTACTGGGTGGCAGTTGGCTGTAGAGGGGGCATGTGGGGTATATAGGAGGGCTGTTATGGGGAGGTGGCTGTCGATTGTGGGTGTTGGGTGTTGCATCTGGGGGGGGTACCAGATGAGTGGGACTGGAGTAGAACAAAGGAATGCAGGATTCAAAAAACTCAAGATAGATTAAGGAGAAGCAATAGATGTAGCATCCAGTTTAGTAGAGAAGACTGTCTAGTGGAGGAAACTATCTAGTGGAGGGGACTGTCTAGCAGAGGAGACTGACCTGAGTAGGGGATAGGACTGGACTGCCTCTAGGAGCTTGTACAGGGTAGTTGAAAGAGTGACTTAATTTCTTGAACCATAGCTTTTGCAGAACGATATATGTTACTAGCTGAAACTAATATGAGATATATAAATAAAATAAGGCAAAGCGGAGATATTGGTCACTCACCATACTGTCCAGTGTTCTTCTGATCTTGTGTATTAGCTACTAAACTTTGAAGTTACCAATGAGATAGGTTGATCAAGCTTCTCTTTCACTTCTTCTAACTGCTCTTCAATTTGTGCTACTCATGTCTCTAAGCTTTTAATTGTTGATGAGGTTTCCTGTCCCTCAGACGTTTTTGCAGAATTAGCTTCTACTACATTGCTAATAATATGCTCCCAGTAATCCATTGGTTGATCTTGCATCTTTTGTAATGAATGTAGAATATCTTAATCAGACTCCTTCATGTGATTTAATATCTGATTGGTTATCTGCCACTTTGATGCAAAAGGTTTTGGCAAGTTGACTTCTGTATCTATATTTTAAGAATTAGAGATATTATCTTTTGAGTCTTATATAAATTACTCAAGCTTTTCTAGTACTCACCAGATAACATAGTTAGAGTATCAACATTTCCAATATCTCCAACATCAATACTACCTTCCTTGTCCTCAAACTGTTGCTTCCATTTTTTCACAAATCCTGAAATCATATCTTTCTGAGCCTGAATTTCTTCTAACCTTTCCACATCAGCTTTTGAGCCTTTTGTAGCTTTTTGCTCCTTCAATAAGCACTCATGATCATTACACAGCTCAATTCACTAGTCCAAGGCTTACTCATAATCTGTATTTGCTCATGCTACAGCACTTTTCATTCTATCTTCCTTGACCTGTGTCTGTCTTGCAGATTCATTCCTTTGCATATAGCCTTTCACATTGATATCAATACCATACAACTCTTCATATTTTGCCCTCATTGCTTATATGTGAGTGGTAATGTAGGAGTATAACTTGTTGTAACCAAATTTGACTCTGCAGAGTTGGAAAAGATAATCTTATCAAACTTGGAAGGGGATACAACTTGTTCTAGACCATTTTGTTTTTTCTAAATCTGTTGAGCATTAATCCTACAATATCTTATAAGGATAACTTTACCTTCTCCTTACCCTACTACTCAATTAAATCCACTATCCTAATACCTTCCATTTTTCAAGCTTCACTAGTTGACAGAAGTGGAAAGTCTCTTATCCACTCTGATGATTAGCATTTCCACCAGATGGCAGATTAATGCTCATACCACACAGTGCAAGACAAGAGAAAGATGCCAAAATTTGAGATGTTGAATTGGGTTCAAGGAAGGAGAAATAGGGTTGAAATTGATCATGTAAGCAAAATATTGTCTATGAAAATGGTGATACTATCTACAATAATGATATGATAATATGGATATTACATTGTACAGGCAAAGAGTCATATGACTTTCTTTCGTCATTTGTCTGCCCAAAGTACGCACCTAGCAGAACCTTCCATAAAAGAAATGCAATTTTTTTACTCAGCCACGGCTCTTGTATGGTGCGCATCCCATTGCAGAACCTCCCTAATAGGGAGGTTCTGCTATGACCATCGTTACATGAACTGTACTTATTGCCAGAGTAACGACGCTAACCTTTCCTAGTTTGTCTAAGTGCACTGTGGCTCAACTTTTGTCCTACGGTAGTGCGGCCGATAGATATATTAGTCACATGTCTTATCACAGCAAGCTTGAAAAAAGAAGCCTCACCAAAACTTTGCTTATCATTTTCACGTGACTAATATATCTATCAGCCGCGCTAGTAAATTCTTAAGAACAGTTCTTAAACAAGGCGGTCGTGACAGGCCTTTGTCTACACTGTTGTTTACCAAATTTTGGTGTAATTGGCACTAACACCTTAAGCGCAAACTTTGCAACCAACACTAAGTTTCGAACTGTACTTAGCAAAATCTTCAATGTTCTGACCTGGTTGCAACACACATACAGTACCTGCTACAAAATAAGTGTAGTCCAATTTACGACGGTCGTAGAACCTCCCTAATGACCGTTCACAGTCGCCACTCAAGCTCAGGTATCGACTGCACCCCTGTGTTTCAATTGGGAAAAACCTTTCCCATACCCTCCGGCACATTGCATATCATACGCTGAAGTCTAAATGAAAATATGTGCAAAGGTTGGACGGTCGAAGCTTGCTTATACAACATGCCAGAGTTACTGGATGCGTATTGCACGTATGGTGCAAGAAAACCAAAACATGCACCGGAATTTGTATGTTCTCTGCGCTTCCAAATCGGCTCCATCCAACACTTGATAAAGATAAAAAAACCACTACCAGAAAGCGAAAGCTAGCTAGAATCCTGTAGTGGTTTTTTAATATCCAGTAACTGCTTAATAAAGATGATTTTGACTGTTGAAAAGGCCTTGTTTTTGCGGGTAAACATTAAACAATGCAACACCATCTCAACCACCTCAGAGTTTGATTGGGTAAAACATCTCTCAAGCCTGGTCACTGCGGATACCGATCGGAATTTTAAAGCTTCACTCAGAATCTTGGCACTGATCCGGTTGCATCTTGGTGGTGATTCTGGTGCACGTTTTGGTTTTCTTGCACTATACTCGAACTGAGATGGCTCTTATTGATGGAGTTGAGCTACCAATTGGCAAACGAGAAAACCATTTCTTTGCCATGTGCTTGGTGTACTACATTCTTTTTATACAATTTGAATCTCGCTGCCAAAAAGAAAAATTTTGAACTCTCCTGCTCCCTTCGAAGTTAATGATCTCTTCCATGACAATTGCAATAGCTACAGTAAGTCTCTGCTTCTCCTTTTGGTCTGTTTTCTTTTATTTTTTCCATCCAGGTTTCATTTTTTTTGGATGGTATGTTTCTCGGTGAATGGTATCCGAGAGGTTTTTCCGCCAAGAGCACGGCCACTGAAAAGACCCACTCGAGATTCTACAGTTATACCAATTATTCTGTGTGCTACCGCAGACACTCGAATACCGTTGTGGAGTATCACCTCGCCTCCTGGTTTGTTTGTCGGAGTAGGCTGGCTGGATTGGTGATGTCCACTGGTGGGAAAAATAATAACGTCAGGAGGGAAAGTAAAAGAGTGACTGAATTATGATAGGCACACGGAGGGGAAACAGGATCGGAATTCTATCAAGAGACAAATAGACTAAGGTAGACTTATTCGTGACCCAAAAGGACCTGACTGTAACAGATAATGTTGACCCCCTCCGTGGTTGTTGGTGTGGTTGGTTGTTTGTTGGTTGTTGGTTGTGGAACCACCAGAAGACTAGGTACATGAGTGGACTAGAGACCAGTCCCAAGCAAATGAAACAAGCAGCAAAAAATGACCCAATGACCTAACCTAACCCATAAACATGTTTCCACCTCCACACCATATAAATTCGAAAAACTCGGTATGCATCCAAGCCCCTCATGCACGGTCTGGGGTACGGACCACCTGCATGGCATACTATTTTGGAGAGCAGGACTCATGGTACGCTGGTATATTTTCTCCAGTCTGCCCGTACACACCCTGGTCTCCTGAATACGGTGTGAGAGTTGCTTCTCAGAATGGGGCTCATTACCGCTTGTTGTCATTGCTGCTTGTTTTGGGTACTAGTGCGCGGCTCAAATACGCATTATCCCTGCCCATTCATACCGAGTTTATACGCTAATTGGACTGTGTGCTATGTAGTCAAAAATTCCCTTCTCTGGAAAGGGGCGAAAACACTACCCCTTTCCCCCTTCCGGGACGGGATAAAAAAAAAATTTTATCTTGACCTTACTAAGAGAAGAAAGCCCAATGACATAGCACACTGTCCAATTATTCGAGTTTTTACGGTACACCACAGATCATTATCCCTGTGAACATCTCTATTCCGCCCAGCCCAGCGTGCAGCGTTCTCGACTAATCCCTGCATGCGGAACCTTCTCACTTTTACCGTGTAAAATCTAAGAATTACTGGGTGCGTTCCACGTCCGAGCAGCTAAAGACAGAATCTTACCTCTGCTATGCAGAGGTATTTAGTTGCTAGAAGCATGGCTTTAACCCCGCATTGGACACAAGGGCTATAATCACTTTGCTCCCACTACGTGATCCAACTGCTACTGCAGCGGAACCCATGCAGTAATTCTTAGATTTTACGCAGTAAAAATGATAACGTTCCGCATGCAGGGACTAGTCGGGAAGGCTGCAAGATGGGCTTGGCGGAACAGAGATGTTCACAGAGATAATGATCTGTAGCTGCACACAGAATAATTTTTGTTCGGGTATAAGGGTATTTCGGGCACACCACCATTATTAGGCTTGGCAGCATTTCAGCTGGTTATTTTGCTCCAGGTAACTACCCCTGCTGGTAATGTCGTGACATTTGTAAAACGGACGGCTATTGCATGCCACCCAAGTTTCGGCCAGAGCCTCAGGATCTTCGGGCGTGCAATAGCAGTCTGTTTTACAAATGCCATGACATTGCGAGTACATATTAATCGCCTCCATCTCTCCATCATCTCTACCTATGATATGAACAAACAACAGGAACATAGTAACCCTTATCATGATATAATAAGGATTTAATCATATACCCCATTACTAAACGGAGGAGTGTAGACAACAGTCACACTTGACCATATTATAAGCACTTTGTGGCCTTCCTTTCCCTTCCCTTCCCTTCTCTCTTTTTCTTCAACATTCCTTTGCACACAACTCAACTCAACTCCAGATCATTAACACACTCAGCTCATCAACACATTCAGCTCAGGTGCCCAAGAGAACATCTTATTTTCATAATTTGGCACGAGGACCGCTCCTCTATGGGGACAAATTCTATCCCCATCAAAAGAAAACGTCGGCTTCCTGGCCTTGTTTCAGTTGAAGACGAAACCCCTCTAGTTATTGGGGACCACCCCGATGAAAGGATGGTCTTAGACTCATCCATGTCTAAAACTCCTGACGATTCAGAGTTTTCTAACCTTTATTTGGAATGTGAGGAGGCTGTATCTCGTGGACAGGAAAAACAACGTTCCGGTACTGGTAATTAGCATTCCTCTTATATTATGCTGTCACCACCACCTAACCATCATATAATCTTTCAGCCCAGAAGCATTCCAAGTCTCGTTGGGGAAGCGAGTCAATCAAGAGTGATTTTAGTATTGACAGCCTTCCAACTTCAATTTCTGGGTGTATGAGTCTTGAGGATACCGATGTGTACGCACTAAAAGTGCACATTGCAGAGATCACTTAGAAGCTTTCCAAAGACTTGGTTGTGCCAAATGACAAACGGTTCGACATGTTGACTTTATAACCTCCATCAACCTGGCATACTAACTCAAGCACCTAGATCTCTTTCTCCAGACCCTATCTATCATGTGAATGGTCGCCGTACAAACATCAGAGAGGCCAGATACCGTGAACATCTAGAAGCTGAGCGTCATGACTGGGTGACACAAGTTTGGGCAACGAACCCTCAATACAGGCCGCCTAGCCATTATAGGAAACCGGTTGCCAAGCACGAAAAGGTCTATGTACTTGTGGGCGACTATCCAGAGATTAACTTTAGTAACTATTAACTAACTCCTACTAATCAAATTAATGCTGTATTGAAGACACACAGAAAATGGTACATACTAACATTAAGGGCACGCTTGTGCTTGCATCTTCTACTAGTTGGATTGCTCATTGGTCCTCGTGGGCATACCCTCAAGTATATTGAGAAAGAGTCCGGGGTGAAAGTTGCCATTCGTGGTAAAGGTTCTATCAAAGAGGGGAAAGGGGGGAGTGATCTGGCTCTAGCTTCTGACCAGGACAAAAATCTGCATTGTCTCATCATCTCACCTAACCCGGACTTTATCCTTAAAGCTAAGAAGATGATTAATGAGATTATTGAGACTGCAAGTAACCCATGTAGCTCACAGCCCTTGTGTCTTTTTTTAACACTGTTTTCAGGCTGCGTCAACACCCAAAACCTCAAACACACTCAAGCATAACCAGCTCAGAGAACTGGCTTCCTTGAACAGGACCTTACGCGATGATGAAGGAAAGACCTGTTCCAACAGTGAGTTTTAATTTTTCACCGAAATCTGCGAAACTCTAGCTCAGAGATTATTCTAGGTGGTGAGATTGGTCACTGTAGGTACGACTGTGCCAAAGAGATCAATTATACAGTAGGGGTAATTTGTAGGGTATGCGGTAACGTGGGGCATTTTGGTCGAGACTGCATGGGCTGTCCTAGCGGTCGGGATTAGCGTGATAAAATTGTCAATTCCAATTCTGGAGATCATGAATATGAGGTTTTTTTCTTCTTCACCATTACCAATCCCTGATAACCCTTTGACAGCGCTGATACTAAATATTTCAACAGGAGTTTATACTGTTGAAATGCAAGAGATACTGCTCGGCATGCATTAGTATAAGTTTCATACCCTATTGGTTGTTTTATGCTCTAGTACTTGTTTCCAGTTTTGTTTCGACCTGTTTCGTACAAGGGAAGTGAGGGTTACTAGTGTGACGTTTTACTATCCAGTTAGTATCGTCGCAGGTAGCTAGTTTGGAACATTATTGACACACTCGTGGCCACAGGATGGAAGTGGTATTTTCAGGAGGATTTCTGGGATGACTCTTTTCACCTCTATAAAGTCATGCATGTTTTTCGTGCAGTTTAGAAAATAGTTAACGAACTGAACAACCGTTGAATCACACTCATTATTTTATCGTTCATTATTCCTATACCGCATACCTTCTGTTCTTCTATTCTATTCAAACCCCCTCCCCCCTTATCTCATTGGTGCAGTACACACATTTCCCAAAGTCCCTTCCCCAGGAATTCGTATACCCAACGGTGCAAGCTGTCCTCCTAAAAGTCTAAAATATACGTGGTGTCCTAGGAAGTGACAAAGCTACTGTAGGGCAGATTGCAAACCCTCCTACTGGGCCAAGATATGGTAATAATACCTCTGGGACGGGATATGGGTCTAAGCCATGGGAGGGTAATTCCGGTGCTGCCCAAGCCCCGTGGACACAGGCAGATGGAACTTTGGTTCAGTCATCGGAGCTTAGTTCAGTCGTCATCCAACCCCCATGGAGGCAGCCAAGTACGTCTTTCATCAAGTCTCATGAGATCAAAAACCACTCTATCCCTAAAGGCCCTAAAGCCGGAAGGGATCCAATCCGCCCATGGTCAAAATCACAATCAGGACAAGGTTCAAACAAAGGTCCTGGAGGCATTGGTCAGAATAAGGGAAATATGAACTCGCGTACTGCAGTCCCATCCAATGGTCTCCACGAAAACATTAGATCTAGAGAGAGAGACAGCCGCACTAAGATGCAACCTAGAGCCAACCGTGATCTTTCTCCCCAGAAAAATACCCGCGGATATACTGGCTCTAGTAGTTCTCAGGGTTACAATAGGGATAACAGGTCGGCTTGCGATAGCCGACGTGATTTCCAGGATCGTGTCACTTCAAATAACCATAATGGGTCACAATCTAGTGTAAGAATCTCACTAATCCATTCAATCTAACAATCTAACCTAACATACATTTTGCACAGCGGCCCTGGGATAAGGATAACTCCAAGCTTTATCCTCTAGCCGCAGGACATACAGGGTTTCAGTGGACCGTGGGAGAGCGTGCTTCCAACGGATTCGGTCCTTGGTCTCGCCCCCCTCCACCTCCCATCCAGGCTCCTCCAAGATCTCCGCCTCCAGCTCCCTGCGAGCCCCCCTGCCGATGCCTTTGACCCTCGTAGATGGAACTAGCTCTCCTGGAGATCTCAAGGTTACTACTAACCCAGCAAGCCAGAAGCCAAATTATGCCCAACTAAAAAAAAAAAAACAAGTTTAGCCCGGTTTATTAAAAAATATCTTTCATCACATTTGAAATACCATCCGAGCTATGTGAGGATGCTTTGTCTATTTGTAGCTACTCTTTATTTGGAATAACTTGTACGTCTAGTTATTTGTATGGTAGTCTAAACTATCAATAAATTCTGTTGGAAAATACTTGTGTGGCTTTCCTAAGGCTTTGTGAGTAAAACTCTGCTCAAGATACCGGTTGAACTCTCAGCCTTATTGGACCATGGTAGGAGGGAAAAGCACCCATGATCCTGCAATTTTGAGCCGACAGCGTAATAGTATTTACCATGCTTTTGAGAGGTTCAAGACTATCTAAACACCTATAGCGCAGTGCGTCCTAAGTGTGGACCTTGCTAGATACAACATGTAACACTCAACCCTGTGAGGAACAAGGGCTATACCATAAAACTTATAATTTCTCAAGGTTCTGTATTCAATTCACATAAAGGAAATATTTTTTTAATATTTGTTTGCATCATTTATTAATATTAAATTTTAACAGATATCAATAAATATTTATAGCTACAAATTTAGTTGTAAATGATATATGTTATGAGTATGGTACAGGTATAATAGAAACAATTGAAGAGTATTAAAACAGAATTAAAAACATATGATATTTGGGTAAAGGTCAGATAAAATGTAAACTGTGGCTGACTCCATAATAGTAACATGACCATGGGACCTGTATCTAGTATGAACTAGATGTTCATATTCAGGAGAGAGATACATAATATTACTAAGGTAGTCTTCCATAATCTGCAGAGTTCTTGCATAAGATTTCCAGATTAGTTGAGGTGTAACAGATGCTAAGGCTTCAGGAACTAATCTTTGTAGTAAATCAAAGTCATATTCACAATTTTTGCAAGTATACTACTTTGCTGCCCTCTAGTAGTGTTCAATGAACTTTATCTCATAGTAGAATACTGGATAAAAGATAACCACATGGCCTCCTCATTCAATAGCCTCTTGCAATTGTAGTTTCTGAGCTTGAAAGTCAGGCTGACTGAGCAAGAGTGCTCTGGTACAACAGCTTCCTCCTTGAAGATATTGTGTATTTGGTTTAGTTCCTTTTCTACTTTTTGTTGGAATAGAATATTGTATACAGAAATTAGCCTGAATATTTGGCCATAGTCCCCTTTCAATAAGAACAAGTCTTAAAGCTTTTGGTATCTCACTTGGAACAGTCATTGACTCAATGTAGTCACTATTATGCTCTCTTGGATCAATAACAAAAGTATCCTGCATAGTCTTTTTATTTGTTCCTCATAGTTCAAGGTTCATTTCTGGGACTTGTAAGGGATTGGCAGCATATTTTAAATGATTTCGAGAGTTGTCAAAGGCAAACAAAGCTTGGCAACTAGGGAATTGTGCTTCAAAGTCAGGTATTACCTTGTCAATAACTTGAACAAGTAGTCTATCTTTAGTCCACCAGGTGTCTCCCCTATATGGCATTATCACACATGTATTTCCATCACACAGGCATCTAATTGGAGTTAAAAAATTTGAAACATGGAGTCCTTTACCATGACCATTTTTTCACAATAGCTTATACTCATCATGTACACAAAGATAATATACCCCATCATTGGAGTAAAAAGTATATTCATCTTGCATAACAAAGATGAGTGGCTGCTTTTTGCCTAATTCTAGCTCTAAATTCGGTAGTTTATGTAGGCTTTTATCCGAAGCTATTAACTGATCTTTATGGGGCTAAAGGAGAGGGAGGAATACATCCTGACAATATTGCTTGATGTCAGGCTACTCATGCCCATCATTGTAAACAGCTTTCCAGTATTTCTTGCACTTAAAGCCCAGTTTGTACAGTTATCTCTTCACAGGACTTGATGGAATGGCTTTCTCAACTTGTTGTTTTAGATTTGCAATTGTGTGATTTCTGATATCATCATCATTGGCATGCCAATATTCAGTAACTGCTCTTGCAAGTCCTGAAGATGTCAATTCTAGATATTATTTATTAGTACTGGAACTCAAATAGAGTTATTAAGAATAAAGCAAATATAGGTCACTTACTATCACCAACAGAATTGATATAGTTACAAACCATTAGTATAGCCTCAGCATCATCAAGCATGAAGAGAATCTTCTAATATTGCTCCTGCTTTGGGTTCTCTATATATCTTCTCTTTACCCATGATACCTCCTGGTGCACAATTCTATCTTGTATTCATTTACCCCACCCACTACCCTTCACTATCTTTTTGGCAAGTATGTTTCTATACTCAACAATTTCTACTGCTCTTCTGAACAGATCATATCCTTGGAATGCCTTTTGCTCTCGTTGTACTTAGAGCTTTAGGAATAGGTATATATGGTAATACCAATCATAGTACAAGCCTGAAACCTTTGGCTTGGATCCTCTTGGTTTCACAAGTTTAGTCATGGCTTTCAAGGCAAACCTGAGTATACATAGTCAAATCGGACATGGTAGATTCTTCTGATATGGGTGACAAGGACAGGAATTGTAGACTGTAGCAATAGAGATCTCCTTATCCACTTGGATTAACCCTGGCTGTGGAACAGGACTCCTAGTTCCCACAGTTTGACCTATGGGAGGAGTATTATTGTTATTCTGAGCAAGAGGTTTTGCAGCCTTAAGTCTCTCATGATGCTTACATACTCATAGAGTGTTAGTGGATACTATGAAATTTTATCTTTAAGTTATTATTACTCAATTAGATGCAATTGTAAATGTACCAGGCTGAGACATAGCTGGGGGTGCAGGAGATATACTTTGTGAGTTCTGAGAGAGGCTGGTTCCCCTAAGTCTCTCTCAATAGGCTCTGCTTTGCTGGATTGATGCCTTGGTGATTGGTGAGGTTGACATTTTTGTTTAAATAGACAAATTTGGGTAGCAGAATCAAAGTGTATTAAGCAGTTTAAGCTGGAAAGTAAAAAAGCAATTTCAAAAACAATACAGACTTCAATTGAAAGCAGACAAGATAAAATTTTCAATTGTGCGTAGCCTATAATACCAAATAAAATTCACATAAAAACTAGAAACTTCCTAGAATTGAACACAAAACCTTAAGAAATTACAAGTTTTATGGTATAGCCCCTGTTCCTCACAGGATTGAGTGTTACATGTTGCATCTACCCAGGTCCACACTTTAGATACACTGCACTATAGGTATTGAGATAGTCTTAAACCTCTCAAAAGCATGGTAAATACTATTACGCTGTCAGCTCAAAATTGCAGGATCATGGGTACTTTTCCCTCCTACCATGGTCCAACAAGGCTGAGAGTTCAACCTACATGTTGAGTAGAGTTTTTCTCACAAAGCTTTATAAAGCCACACAAGTATTTTCCAACAGATTTTATTCATAATTTAGACTACCATACAAATAACTAGACGTATAAGTTATTCCAAATAAAGAGTAGCTACAAATAGACAAAGCATCCTCACATAGTTCTGATGGTATTTCAAATGTGATGAAAGATATTTTTTAATAAACCGGGCTAAACTTGGTTCTTTTTTTTTTTTTTAGTCGGGTATAACTTGGCTTCTGGCTTGCTGGGTTAGTAGTAATCTTGAGATCTCCAGGAGAGCTAGTTCCATCTACGGGGGTCAAAGCCATCGGCAGGGGGCTCGGAGGGAGGTGGAGGCGGAGATCTTGGTGGAGTCTGGATGGGAGGTGGAGGGGGGCGAGACCAAGGACTGAATCCGTTGGAAGCACGCTCTCCCACGGTCCACTGAAACCCTGTATGTCCTGCGGCTAGAGGATAAGGCTTGGAGTTATCCTTATCCCAGGGCCGCTGTGCAAAATGTATGTTAGGTTAGATTGTTAGATTGAATGGATTAGTGAGATTCTTACACTAGATTGTGAGTGACACGATCTTGGAAATCACATGGGCTATCGTGAGCCGACATGTTATCTCTATTGTAACCTAGAGCACCACCAGAGCCAGTATATCCGCGGGTATCTTTCTGGGGAGAAAGATCACGGTTGGCTCTAGATTGCATCTCAGCATGGCTGTCTCTCTCTCTAGATCCACTGTTTTCGTGGAGACGATTGGATGAGACTGGAGTACGCGAGTTCATATTTCCTTTATTCTGACCAATGACCCCAGGACCTTCGTTTGAACCTCGTCCTGATTGTGATTTTGACCATGGGCAGATTGGATCCCCTTCAGCTTTAGGGCCTTTAGGGATAGAGTGGTTTTTGATCTCATGAGACTTGATGAAAGAAGTACTTGGCTGCCTCCATGGGGGTTGGACGACGACTGAACTAAGCTCCGATTACTGAACCAAAGTTCCATCTGCCTGTGTCCACGGGGCTTGGGCAGCACCGGAATTACCCTCCCATAGCTTACACTGATATCCCATCCCGGAGGTATTATTACCATATCTTGGCCCAGTAGGAGGGTTTGCAATCTGCCCTACAGTAGCTTTGTCACTTCTTAGGACGTCACGTATAAACACCTGTTGAAATATTTAGTATCTGCACTGTCAAAGGGTTATCAGGGATTGGTAATGGTGAAGAAGAAAAAAACCTCATATTCATGATCTCCAGAATTGGAATTGACAATTTTATCACGCCAATCCCAACCTCTAGGACGGTCCATGCAGTCTCGACCGAAATGCCCCACGTTATCGCATACCCTGCAAATTACCCCTGCTGTATAATTGGTCTCTTTGGCACAGTCGTACCTACAGTGACCAATCTCACCACCTAGTATATTCTCTCAGCTAGAGTTTCGCAGATTTCGGTGAAAAATTAAAACTCACAGTTGGAACAGGTCTTTCCTTCATCATCGTGTAAGGTCCCATTCAAGGAAGCAAATTCTCTGAGCTGGTTACCCTTGAGTGTGTTTGAGGTTTCGGGTGTTGACACAGCCTGAAAACATTGTTAAAAAAAGACACAAGGGCTGTGAGCTAAATGGATTACTTGCAGTCTCAATAATCTCATTAATCATCTTCTTAGCTTTAAGGATAAAGTCCGGGTTAGGTGAGATGATGAGACAATGCAGATTTTCGTCCTGGTCAGAAGCTAGAGCCAGATCACTCCCCCCTTTCCCCTCTTTGATAGAACCTTTACCATGAATGGCAACTTTCACCCCGGACTCTTTCTCAATATGCTTGAGGGTATGCCCACGAGGACCAATGAGCAATCCAACTAGTAGAAGTTGCGAGCACAAGCGTGCCCTTAATGTTAGTATGTACCATTTTCTGTGTCTTCAATACAGCATTAATTTGATTAGTAGGGGTTAGTTAATAGTTACTAAAGTTGATCTCTGGATAGTCACCCACAGGTACATAGACCTTTTCATGCTTGGCAACCAGTTTCCTATAATGGCTAGGCGGCCTGTATTGAGGGTTCGTTGCCCAAACTTGCGCCACCAAGTCATGACGCTCAGCTTCTAGATGTTCACGGTATCTGGCCTCTCTGATGTTTGTATGGCGACCGTTCACATCATAGATAATGTCCGGAGAAAGAGATCTAGGTGCTTGAGTTAGTATACCAGGTTGATGGAGGTTAATATAAAGTCAGCATGTCAAAATGTTTGTCATTTGGCACAACCAAGTTTTTGGAAAGCTTCTGAGTGATCTCTTCAATGCGCACTTTTAGTGCATACATATTGGTATCCTCAAGACTCATACACCCAGGAATTGAAGTTGGAAGGCTGTCAATACTAAAATTACTCTTGATTGACTCGCTTCCGCAACGGGTCTTGGAATGCTTCTGGGCTGAAAGATTATATGATGGTTAGGTGGTGGTAACAACATAATATAAGAGGAATGCTAATTACCAGTGCCGGAATGTTGTTTTTCCCATCCACGAGACACAGCCTCCTCACTTTCCAAGTAAAGGTAAGAAAACTCCGAATCGTCAGGAGTTTTAGACACAGATGAGCCTAAGACCACCCTTTCATCGGGGTCCCCAATAACTAGAGGGGTTTCATCTTCAACTAAAACAAGGCCAGGAAGCCGACGTTCTCTTTTGATGGGGATAGAATTTGTCCCTGTAGAGGGGCGGTCCTTGTGCCACATTATGAAAATAAGATGTTCTCTTGGGCACCTGAGCTGAGTGTGTTGATGATCTGGAGTTGAGTTGAGTGGTGTGTAAAGGAATATTGAGGAAAAAGAGAGATGGGAAGGGAAAGGAAGGCCACAAAGTGCTTATAATATGGTCAAGTGTGACTGTTGTCTACACTCCTCTGTTTAGTAATGGGGTATATGATCAAATCCTTATCATATCATGATAAGGGTTACCATGTTCCTGTTGTTTGTACATATATACCTCCTTGAGGGCATGATAACAACAGTAAAGATTTTTATAAGTCAGATAGGTGCTAAATCATGGATATAAGTAGTGGTAAAAGCAAACTTGGGGCCCCTGAGCCTGGTTGCAGGAGAACCAAATTATCGCAATAGGAAGATGTTACCGACTGCACCTGACTTTTTTTCCTTCACCAATTGTGATCATGAGGTATCACTCTAGTTTCCTAATTTGTGCTAGTTTCCACCCAAATATCCGGCTCGTTTTGGAAATGCGCCCGACTTATGGTCACCTCCGAGTACAGTACTCACGCAGCCGAGTTGAAGCCGGACACCTAAGGTGCTAGTTCCTGTATAAAGTGTCCGGCTTCAATTCGGCTGCGTGAGTATCATGGGTACGTCTGTAGAACATCCACTCAAAGAACGGTGTTTGTTCAAGCCACTACGCCAAGGGGTCGACAGACTTGTTTCCTTCACCAAAAATTAGTGTAGATTGGCTGAGTAGCTGCAGAAATACCATTACACACATAGTAATTTCAATGAATTAGGTCAGTTTTGACAAAGGTTTGACAATCTTTTGCAGAGTAACTGTAACTTTACTAATTTTTCACTAGATTAAGGTTTGGGTTTAGAGGAAAGCAAGAGTGACTAGATGCCAGAAGTAAGGTCGGAAAAATACTTTGTAGTTCCTAAACTTTGAGCAGCTGAAATTCACAGTTTTTTTAGTGTGAAAAGCTTATTTCACAAAGACCTCTGCCTAGATATGAGACTTTAATAGAGTATTGTACAAATTAATTAAATTTGTGTTTTTTGCAACTTGAATTAAGAAATGCTCATAGTAGAGGCCTCTTCATTCTTTTCATGGTAAGATATACCAATGAACTTCTGGCTTTGACCATGTGAGTACTCAGTGAGATGGCACCCTCAGTGAGACATGATATGTCTTGGTATATTAGTGTAGTTACTAAATAGATTTTCATTTGAGAACCAAGGGCAAGGCAAAAATAAATCATAGGAAGTTGAACAGAATTTTCAATCTCCTTTATCTCTATGTTAAATACTTCTCTTATGTCTTCAAATGATTGTACAATTCCTATATGGGTACAAGAACAGATGGTTATTGAGATTGCCACAAATGGAACAGCTCCTAGTCTTACTGTGGCTGCAGCTATGGTAAGTGCAGCATGCAGTATGGTTTTACATCACCAGCAGGGTAGATGAAATGGTGAGGAAGATGGTCAATGAAGACAAAACCTATTACCTGAGGAGGAAAGTATTATGCTAGAGTGGTGCGATTTTCAATGTTGCTTTAGGATTCCTCCCATGATATGGCAGTTATGAGAAATTGTGATACTAATTGGACAAAAAAGAAATCCAAATGAGAAACTAGGGAAAAGATGGGAGGAAGCATTCAGATGACAGTATCCTAAAGTGAAGACATGTTTAACAAACAATTGGATTTCATTCACAATATTTGTGGAAATGATCTTGAATTAATGAACCATTTTTTTAATGAGGTATTTTTCCCTATTTTCTTTTTTTTAATTAAGTTTATACTCTGTATTCAATTATTTTTCAATTTAAACAAGCATTAATATATATATATATATTTAGTTAGAATCTATTGTATACAAATACAAAATACAACCACAAAATACATACAATATTGATGTAATTGACTTTCTACTTAGAGTTGGTCAATCTGAATCAGTTTTGAAGATTATAAGAAATCCTTGTGAGAATGGAAAATTAAAGTATCAAGCATACAGTTACTTTTTAAATTCTGAAATATTTGGTTTAAAAGTTGTATACTTACAAATAAATCAGATAGTACTCATAAATTTATTACAGTTATTGAAGGTGTTTGTACAAATGGAACTATATTAAATGCCACCATCATTCTGAAGGCAAAAGAGTTTATAGCTGAATGATTTAAAAAGGTTAAAGGAGTTCAGAAGATATCTTATTTGGATCATCACATAATGGATGGATAGATGAAAAGATGGTTCAGAAGTATCTGAAACACAACTTTAGACCTGAGAGTTTCTCTACATACAAGGCAGCTGGTGAGTTTCAACTATTAATTTTCAATAGGTACTTGTGCCAAGGTTGTGGTTGCACCACAACCCACGGTCACTCGCTGGCTCACAACCTTGGGCACTCTCAAGAGAGTGCCCCACAGCTCAACGCAAATTTACAGCTCAACACAAATTTGTGACTTAGCATGACTTTGTGGCTAAATACAACATACCAGGAGAGTCTACAGTCACACCTCACTATCCCGGATGACCAAAGTCCAATGAAGTAAGCTCTAGATGAAGTATATAGCTATAATTTCACTATGTAAGCTTAATAATCTACTCCACATTTATTTTTGCACCTTTGCCTGTCATTTAATACTAGTAGTAATTACTGCCAATATTTTCTTCTTATAGGCTTGAATTGTATGTCTTTCTTTAACATACGCCTTCAACTCATTAAGAAAAGGCTTGTGTTTTGCTTGCTCTGCCTTTTTCTTGGCATTTTGAGCCCATCTCAGCTGCTTTTCTGCCTGTTCTATCTCCAAATTCTCTCTCTTTTTCACCAATTGGTGTGCCTCTGATGCATAAATAACTCCCCCTTTCTTCACCTACCGTCTGCTCTGTGACCTACGCCTTGCATTTCTTGCTTCTTCCACAGCTCGACTATTTTCCAAGTTCTCCATTCCGAATGCCCCAGACTGGGCTTGGGCCAAGCCTTCTTGAAGAACTAATCTCAACTTGCGCTGAAAGGTGGGCAACAAATTAGCTGCCTCACACTGTAGCTCTTTACCTTGTCTCTTGAGGCTGCATAATGTGAGAGGCATAGTTGAAGAGGCAAGTTGTGGGGGTGTAGTAGGTGGAGCTATAGCATGAGGAATAAGTGCTTCTCGCAACTTAGAGATTACGATATCAGGATTATAGGGAATTAATCAAGTAGTGTGAAAGGAGGAACAGATGGTTGACATTTTAAAGGTTTGCTGACGTATAGAATCGATTTTATCCAAAAACTCAACCTTATCAAAGTCACCACCTCCCATACGTGTCGCTGCTTCAACTGCCTCTGCATAGTAATGCTTATATGGTGGGAAGACGACGACATCCAAAGGTTGGAGGAGATGGCTAGTATGAGGTGGCAGGCAGAAAACAACAATGTCGTGTGCATCGCAGAAGTCGATAAAGTCTTTCATACAGTTGGAGCCAAAACCATCAAGAAGAAGAAGTCGACTGGAACCCACTTGACACTGTGAAGAAAACTTTTCGAAGTGAACAAGCCACTTCATGGTCAATTCATCATTGCTATAGCCAGTATCTGATGTCGCAATTAGGTAATTGTTGGGAATAGAAGTGGCTGTATACCATTGTTGCTGGTGTATAACTCCGGGAACAATAATCATAGGAGGGAGGACACTTCCATCACCACTAATCGTTTCGCATACAGTAATTAACTCTCGATTCGTAGTGGTTCCAAGGTAAGATTGCCGGTTTGCCTCTCGCGTAATTATCCACTGGTCGCACCCTATACTGATACAAAATTCAGTTTTATCAAAGTTGTAAGTATCCGCTACCTGAATGTTATGCTGGTTATGAACTGCCTGGTACTTCTCAAACCAGGTACGTATCTCATCAGGCTGGTGGGCATTTTTCCAGTCTGCATCAATGGTATATTGTTTGCGGATAAAGTATTCAGGATGTCTAGCAAGAAATCACCTTGCCCATTGCTCACTTATGAGTGGTGCAGGGTCTGGGCCTGTATGTGCCAGCTGAAGAATTGTGTTTGCGCAGCCAGATACCATCTGTAGTCTTGCACTCATACCCACAGTATGGAGTCTGTCCAGGTACTGGCATACGGTGGCCTCTTGATCATCGGAGAGCTTTCGATTAGTTGGGGGATGTTCCTGTTTTGACTGGTGTCCTTGCCAGTGGGCTAGAAGTCTGAAATATGGTATTTCATGGCGCTTGGTAATTGAAGCAAGATTGGGAGTGTCATCTCTGGTGGTATGAAGGAAGGTAAGAGCAGCCTGAATGCGGGCTTCAATATCAATATATGGTTCAAGCCATTGACTGGGTGGTATAAGAGCTGACTTAGACGCTGGCTCGGATGGCATGTTTGGTTTTGTTATCTTGTTTATCGGTTGAGAGAAGGTGCATGTATATTGACTAAAGATAGTGGAGGAAACGCAGGCTCTATTGAGCAATAAAAATCCCCTGGTGAGTAGTATGTGGGTGGGGTTACACAGCTAGCTAGGGTTGTAGTGTCAGGTTTCTGTTGTAAGCCACAAATTTGTGTTGAGCTGTAAATTTGCATTGAGCTGTCGGGCACTCTCTTGAGAGTGCCCAAGGTTGCGAGCCAGCGAGCGACTGTGGGTTGTGGTGTAACCACAACCTTGGCACGAGTACAGTAGTCACATTAATATAGATCTCTCCGAACCCTGTATTTCTCAGAAGATTATCCCCTATTGTCCGCCTCCAGACACTATACACTACACATTGATTACACTCACTTGATATTTCTATTTTCAGTCCATACAAGTATCAGTATCAAAGAGAACTCACTTGCTACTTTGAAAATCATGAACATGGTGTTTCAAAGGAGAATTCCTATGAGATTCTCATAGTAGCATGCTGAGCATCCTTCACCAAAGCCAACATACAAAGTGAATTTTTGAATACTCATCTTGTTCCAGTGAACAAAAGTATTATTGTCTCAAAAATCCAAGCCTTGAATCCCAAATCTCATGAACACAATTCCACAACATCAAATTCCAGCACTCCTCCAACCCAAGCAAGATCCCCTAGTCCTCTACCATTGAGTAACTTCTCAGCTCAACAGATTGATAAGCTTAGAGTACCATTAACTAAATGTGAAATTGAGAGGCAAGAACTGATTGCACTTGCAACATTGCTATAAAATAGTCCAATAGAGTGGGGACTAAAGAATATTGCTAGCAATTTGACTATTAGTGCAAATAGGCAACATACAGAGCTCAAGGAGAAAGACCACCAACCTGAAAAAACACCAAAACCAACAGTTAGTTCAAGTTCAACAGAAAAAAACTGTAAACCAGACTAGGATACCAACTTCAGGGGAGGTATAGATTGATCAGGAGAGAATTGCATGATTTTTTGAATGTCAACTCATCGAGGAATGGGAATCAATTCAGAGGAGGTATAACAACACAAAGAATCTAGTTGAGTTGAGAAAACAAAAGTTAGTTGAATGTACAAGCAGAAGAATGGATGTAGAAGAATTAGAAGAACAGGGGAAATTACCCAAGTGACAAAAAACCAGTTCAGCTTTATTGGAAGAGGAGGTCCAACTTTCAGAACAGGTTTCTGAAGCAGAGCATAAGGTGAAGAAGTTTGAGAAACACCTTGAGGATTGTTACAAAATATTGGAGAGGCTGGAATATTGATAGGCCATCCAGAGGAAGACCCAGAGGGGGAGTACGAATTGAGAGACCAAAACTGTAGTGTGTTTTTGGTGAGGTAGCAGGGGGGAATCGGTGGACCTGTCCCTCGATTTGTCTTTTGGGCCTCCAGGTAGATGAACTCTCTCTGGAGGCAGTTGGCTGTTAGTGTTTTGGCTATTTGTAGGAATAAATCTGAAACGAAAAAGTTTGTTTGCTGAGATAGACGATGAAATGGGGTGGGTGCAGCCTGGTTGCCGCCATGTTTTGAACTGGGGCAGACACATGAAAATATTGTTTTAGCTGTTTGAAGTGGACCTGGGTCATATGTTGAGATATTCTATGTTATTTTAGATATGTGATAACTTAATAAATAATTATATACAGGAGGTAGGTAGATATACTTATGAAGAGGAGAAAGGCCATTTTTGCGCCAGTAATCAAATATTGTGCTTGAATGGTAAACTCCCATATAAATAATCAGACCAACAAATATCATTATATCTGCACTCTTTACAGTATACCACCTCCTTCCTCCTTCCCTTTCAGCTCTCTTCACCATCGCATAATTATTCGTATTTTGAGCAAGTTGCTCAAACTCTTCTTTATCAAAAAAAAAAGTTGGAAAAAGTGAAGAGGGCAAATTGGTTGCATATTTGAGTTGTGGATTGGATCATACTATTGGTCTGCAAACTCTGCCAGTGGATGTAGTACTTGATCATGTCTTGGTTTGGGGTGTTCATATGGGTGGAGAGCTGGTACAGGTGGGAGGTTATGAAGTTGTTGGAAATCCCATTCATCAGGTTCTATAGGCTCCTCATAGGCAGCCTCCTCTTGGTCAGCATCCTCATAGTCAGTATCCTCATGGTCAGCAATGTCTTCATGGTCGGCAATGTCCTCATTCTCCACAATCTCAGCCACTTGCCATTCACCCAACTCACGTCCCCTCCCCTGAAATTCTATTTCATCTTCACTGCAATTGTAACCATCGTTTTGATCGTTTGGGTGCTCAATGTGGTTGGTGACTATACTGGTGCTCTCAGAATTACTGTAAGATATTTTGATTGTGAGTACTTACATCATGATTGTCATGATAATTGCTAACATTACTCTTTACAGCTAGTTCTTCCGTTGTTGCTTCTCCTTGTCTCCTTTTCACCTGGGACAGCCTTAGCATGAGTGTTTGAAAACAGTTTAAGGGATGCGAGTACTCGCACCGCATTATTTAGGGAGAATGGGAATGGAGGTAGGGCATGTAAAGGAAGTGTGGCTTGATAGGCGAGCTAGATTAACGAGAATATTGCTTCAAAAGGTAGATTTTGGAGATAATTTGTCACAAAACATTGTTTTTCTCAGATTTTCCCATTTTTCCAAGATAAAGGTTACCAGTAAAGGTTTCCCATCACCCGCCTATTGAGCCACACTTCGCTTGGCTTCCCTAGTTACATTTCCATTCTCTCCAAATACTGTACTCGAGTACTCGAGTACAATCTGGTGAATGTCAGATTGGCGCCTGTGTAGATTTTCTTGAAACTGCCCAATCGCCGCTCTCTACTCACCCGGCCGAATTGAAGCCGGACACTTTGTATGGAAGTTACCACCTTAGGTGCCCAGCTGTAACTCGGCCGCGTGAGTATAAGTTTGAGTTGTGGCAAGCCGGCGGTCTTCGTTCCCTCCTGTTGGCTCGGTTGCCTTAGTTTCTCTTTAGTTCCCCTTAACGTATTGGACCGGGAAGAGGATCAGACGCAGAAGTGAATCATTTTGCATGTAAATTTTGTCCGAATTCTCACTGCGAAATTTTCGGGAGAATTAAATGTCGGAATTTTGATCAAACAGAAGCGATTTTAACATACTGCACTATCAAGAATATCAGCTGCAATCCGACTTTTGCCAGATTATACGGGTAATGCAGTATCAGAATTATGGCATCACACGTCATCGGAAATCCCAGGTGTTCTGTTCAGACAAGTGAGCAAACAATCCCATCCTCCCTTAACGTCAGACCTGTCATATCTTTAGAACATTTCCTCTCCTTACTTGTTTTCTAAGTTACTACAAATAGATTACATTTATTTAATATTCCCAACCACATTACATTTCTTCATTTTTTCAAACGAAATAAGTAATGGCCGATACCATCGACACCAATTTGGTACCTCAAGGGTATCCCAATGTCCCCTGCCATACACCCCCTCTGAATTATGAGCTCTCCGTTGAGCTTATTTATTGCAAAGTTACGGGCAATAGCGGTTTATATACCAATGTTCCTAGCAACTTCTTTGCATGTCCGTTGATATTTCCAATATCATCCCTAACCTTATATCCTTAAATCTCTTAATACTGGGATGCCGGTAAGTCCCTTATCTCTCGAGCATCGACACCTTTTACTAACTCCATTATTTTATCTCTGGTAGATATTATATCCGGTATGATATATCCTAAACTTCTTTTCCCGTCACTTCCGACATGAGGTACAATCATATCGACAAATCACCCGTGTCGTTGTTATAGGAGACCACGCGACATCTCGTCATCCTCCAACCCATTCGTTTTCTCGCTGGCTTGCCAATGACAATTATGACCAATAATAAGATCTGCCGCATGAATGCCGCGAGATTCAACAAATAGAATTATCATCATCGTTCAGTCACAGTTCCAGCAGAATTGTGAACCGGAAAACCAAGATAATCACCATCGACTCTCCTCCGTTCTTTAGTTTTCCATTCGAAAGCCCTTTTCACATTCTTCTTCACCTGTCTCGTGATGCTGTCAACGATTCGGGGTTTGTTCAAGATATTTAGAGGCTCCAAACAATCCTGATTACTAACTTGGCCATCTCATATTCTTTAGCATTTACGTCCAAATTTGGCTCCCCCCGCGCCACACTCTTCTCTGGGCTTGGTGCGGCGCTCGTGATGGTCCTTTTTGACTGTTTCAAGCCCCATCTTCCTGCCCCTCTCTCCCTACAAGCCGACGAGATCGGTTCTCTATGCGCCAATTTGACCGTCCCGCAGGTCCTAGAGATGCTCGCCAAGGCGCAGGCTGAACATGTGAATTAGGAGCTCTCCGTTGAGCTTATTTATTGCAAAGTTACGGACAATAGCTAAGGTTTATATACCAATGTTCCTAGCTACTTCTTTGCATGCCCGTTGATATTCCCAATATCAACCCTAACCTTATATCCTTAAATCCCTTAATACCAGGATGCCGTTATGTCCCTTATCTCCCGAGCATCCACACCTTTTACTGACTCCATTGTCTTATCTCCTGTAGATATTACATCCGTTATATCCTAAACTTCTTTTCCCGTCACTTCCAACATGAAGTACTATCATATCGACAAATCACCCATGTCACTGTTATAGGATACCGCTCAACATCTCGTCGTCCTCCAACCGATTCGTTTCCTCGCAGGCTCGCCCATGACCGTTGTGACCGATAATACGATCTCCCGCATGAACACTGCAATATTCAACTATGATGGTACCTGCCAAGGCGGACCCAGGGTCACATCAGATATCGATTAAATTTGAACAGGTTATGGAGTTGATCACAGAGGAGGTTGTCGCTTGGCTGCAACAAACCTCAGTTTTCAAACTAACTAGCATGTATGCCCCAACAATCGAGGCTGCTAGTATTTCCAATGATCTATCAGGCGATGTCCTCCTACACAATAGGCACGATACTGGTTGCTTGGCATGGTATTTAATTACAGTTAGAGCATCTGATCACCTATTATGCCTTGTTAGGCACTTACACGCCAATTCCGGTAGATGTTCCCCATTTCCAAGTAAGGGTCCTAAACTAACCACCGCTCAGGCGTACCAGTACCTCCTAAAATTGATCCAACACGGGCAAACATGCTGCAAGAACCAAATCACTCCCTTGGAAATGTTGACACTGTAGGTCTCCGTTTGTACTAGGTTTTGATTTGTTGAAATTACCAATATTGACTGAGCCTACACAAGTACCACCATACATACTCATCAGGCTACCAGAATTTTCAAAGCTGGGTAAACTTGTGTCCTTGCATAGATACCACCTGGGACTTGAATTTGGTATCGTCATTACCCTCACTTGTACAGTATTTCGTTTGTTCAGCTAGCCTCTTGAGTAATGAGCCCTAAAGTGGGGGCCAGCAATTAATGAATCCTGCTGCTTCTGTTATTAGTGGGTGTTTCCCACAGGTCCTGGAGTAATTTTACATGGGTAATGTGGCATTGTCAGGAGACAGTTCAGGTTCACTTATGAACCTGCAGAGGAGGAGGACGACGACAATGGAGGTGCTACTGGAATAAGTGCATGATGATATTATTCTTCTTGCTTTTTCGGTTCGATTACCTTTATACCCAATTTAAGTCTTGTTTTCAGACCTTTTCTCATTATAACGGCTTACAAATCCTTGATCTATGCAAACACTCTGGTTTATTATGTGCTCCCAGTAGCTTAACTTTCCGCTGGCTCCATTGTCGAAAACCTTTACTCCTGGGAAATGTTTCCTGATTACCCAAAAGTCACAAAGGTCTATACTCCTTTTGCAGCCTATGACTTCTGTTCTTCATTTCTCCCTCACACTCACCGATCCTCGGTACTTCTTTGGGGATAGCTTTTATGGTAAAAAGTTATGAATTTCGTGAAGAAACGAAGGGATAAGACAGGAATGACTGTGAGTCATTACAATGGCAGTGCACTCCTATCAGAGCTGTGACATAACACATCAACGGGTATCCCTAATGTTCTGATCGGTCCAGTGAGCAACCAATCCCACCCTCCTTGCCCTTAGACCTGTCATACCTTTGGAGCACCGATTCTCGTTACCTACTTTCAACTTCAACCAGTCTACACTTGTTTATTTTCTTCACACCCAAGGAGCAATGGCAGATAGAGCTCAGGCCCCTGCCCAGTCAGGAATATCTGACAAACCACAGATAGGTGTGATGGTTCCTGCGCCAGCTGGCTCATAGTCAGATCAGATATCGGTTGATTTTGCGCAATTTATGGAGTTCACTGCAGAAGAAGCTGTTGATTGTCTAGAACGAACTGGATTCTTCATGAACTCTAGCCCTTGTGTCCTTATATCAAGGCTGCCTTCATTTCGAATGACCTATCAGGTGGCGTCCTTCTGAGTAACCCACACAACTAAAATTGGTCAAATCATTTTTTACCTCGTGGGCACTTTGGTCGCCTATCAAAGGCCACTAACAAGCATTCTGATGGGTTAACCCGGGTCGAAAAAGAAAAAGGGGGCTCTCAACCCGACCCAAGCTCAACGAATGCTCGACCCGACCCAACCCAAGGAAGCATAACCTGGGTTAACCCAACAAACCCGTTGGGTCGATGGGGAAAGGAAAACAACAAATGTGTGAAGAAATATATATGTATATTAATATTAATATTAAATGATTATAACACAGAAGAGATGATGAGGATGGAGGGCAGTGGTCACAAGAAATCTGTGTCTACTTCACGTACTCCTGAGTATTCAGGAGCTGGGCCGTCTTCCCTCTTGAATCCATCACGGTAGAATCGAAAATCTAAGAGGGGCCAGGGTGTTTGGAGAATAGGTGGAGGAATGGAGAGAACACTTCCGCTATTCGAAGAAAAACTCATCATGATGGTTACGTGTTTGGTGTTTGGCCTGGGGTAAAGGAGAGAGAAGATGCACTTGGAGGAACTTGAAGTGGAAGAGCAGATCGTAGAGTACTGGGAAAAAGATGGATTGCATATTATCCAAATTTTTAATCCTTCAGAACGAGTAATAATTTAAGACCACTAATTGCTCTTGAGACTAGCATGTCACAAGACTATCTCTGCTGAATATCGCGGCGTTCATGCCGCACATCCTATTATCGCGCACAATGGTCATGGGCGAGCCGGCGAGGAAACGGGTCAGTTGGAGGATGTCGAGTGGCATCTTATAACAGCAATATGGGTGATTCGTCGATATGATAGTGCTTCATGTTGGAAGTGACGGGAAAAGGAATTAAGGATATAACGGATATAATATCTGCCAGTGATAAGATAATGGGGTTGGTAAAAGGTCTGGATGCTCGGGAGATAAGGGACTTACCAACATCCCAGTATTAAGGGATTTGAGGATATAAGGTTAGGGTTGATATTGGGAATATCAACGGGCAGGCAAAGAAGTTGCTAGGAACATTGGTATATAAACCTTAGCTATTGCCCGTAACCTTGCAATAAATAAGCACAACAGAAAGCTCATAATTCACAATCTCAATTTAGACTACCTTCCGCTTTCACCTTTCTACTCGCAGTAAAGACTGTGTTGGAACTCCGCATGCTCAGACTCTAGTTTCCATGGGAATAACCATTTAGGACACTCAAAAATATAACTAGAATTTCAATATAAAGCTAAAAACCTTGGGCGGGTTCGTTCGGCAACCCGGTGTTGGTCAACTGCAACCCGGCCCAATCCAACTAACAACCCGGGTTAACCCAATGAAGGCCCGACCCACTGGAAGGCTTGGTCACTAGGAGCCTATACCAAAATTCTGATATACGCTCCCTAGATCTGATAAACAAACCTGGATTTGCTTAACGAGTATTCAGGCAAACCATTACTTACAGCGAAGTGCCCAACCCCGGAAAAACGTTCTCCAACATATCATTCTCACGTGAGTCTCTTTTCCTGTGCAATTGTGTTTGACGGAATATGCTCATAATTACTC
>ML120507.1:228787-241268 GCA_003788595.2 Choiromyces venosus 120613-1 | reverse complement strand
TTGGAACGGAGGGGGTTGCTGCTGAGCGAGCTACTTCGGTCAACTGTAGCTGCACCAATTCTATCATTTCTCGCATTCTTTGTTCAGCAGCTCTCCGTTGTTCCCGGTCGATCTCAACCTGGGCTTGGACTTGTTGGATCAACTGTTCCAATTGTTGATCTCTCGTGAGGGATGCTTGTCCTGTCAAGTCAATATTCTGATGCAACCGGGTACTCACCGCTTGTTGCTGCTCGTGTTGAGCATTATGTTTTCATAGCTCCTCCACTACTTGGTCTTGGAAGTGCCTTCGAGATGTCTCTACCTCCTCCGCGAATGCACTCATTTTTAGGTTTATACCAATTAACTCATTTTCCACTATATGTTCTCCCTGATTAAGCCTAGTGCGGTAGCTTTCAAGCTCGTCCGCATATTGGCGTCCTTGTGCAGACAGCTCATTATAGGCTATATGTTGCTCGTTTATGGATCTTGAAGCATTTCTGTCAACTTGGCTTAGAGATTCCATGATGTGTCTTAAGATAGCCGGAACTTCTGGCTGTCCCAGGGGGCCGCGTGATCCTTCCCTAGGGATAGCGACTCTTTTTTCGATCATTCCCCATGATCTCCTTCCTCTTAGGGAGCCTGCTGGGGAAGTTCCGCTTGAGAGGTAAGGGGGGTTTTGCGTAGCGGTAGTGGCTAGTATAGATGTCACATCGCTGGCTGGGGAAGGGGCTCCTTCTTCCATTTGTATGTCGTGCCCTGGCCCTTGAATTGCCAAGGGCATAGGCGAGTCTTGTCTAGTACGATCCATGATAGGTATAGGTAGTAGGTAGAGGTAATTGTGTAGGTAGTGAGCCTAGGTAACATGGAGAGTATTAATATACTGTTATGGGGTAGTCCAACCGTAGATAGGGCCGGTAGGTCTAGGCCGTAAGCTTCTTGGAATAAGGTAAAGTAGGATAAAACGAAGATCGTTAAGGTAGGCTCGTATTTCCCGAAGTATTTATAAAGGATATGTGTAATAATAGTTTTCAAGAGTAAGGTAATAAATATATTAATAAGATCTCTTCTCTGTTGCTTGATGTTTCTGATAGCTGGGAGTACCTCGATATTTATATTCCACGTCTGGGTTATCGCGGGCTACAACCAACTCCCATACTATCTAAGTACTTCCGTCAAAAACCTCTTGACTTTCTTAAGTGCGAACACCTTTGACCCTGAGAATATTTGCCTTGCTTAGCTTTGATCTCTTCGAACTCCTATTGTTTCTGGGGGGTGTGAACACCCCTCCAGTAGGTTGCCTTCGATCTCTCCACTATATGAACTTAATTTGAGTATGCCGCCCTAATGGCAACTATACCAATTGTTCTGCCTCAAAACATAAAGTGATCAGCTTTAATGAATGAGCGCGGCCATTGTGTTGCATATTGATGCATCACAAGGCCCATCGGATATATAGGGTTTTTTGCTCTGGATCGAGCCAATAGCTTATCCAGCGAAAACCTCTCATACCGATTCTCGAGTAGGCCCTCTTGGGGCACTACTTCTTTCAAAGCAAAAGGCTCGGCTCTATGGCTACCCATTGGTGCCATAGGCTCACGATATTCGGTCACTAAGGTTTCTTCCCAAATCGTCCCATCACTTATCAGCCATAATATTTAACTGCTAATGTACAAGGTAATAGCTTGCTCAAAACTTAACCAAATTCCTCCGAGTTACTTCCCATGAGTCGCCAAAGGTGCCCTCTCATATATCCTACGGACAGCATCCGGTCGGACGGACGGCGACGACGTATATGGTGTTATGCTGAAGGTGCCATTTATTGTGGCTAAAGTGTCGGGACGCAACTCGACCGTAATACCGTAATGACGCCCGGTCCCTACATGGGGGCTGCAGGGGTATGGTAGAAATAATCCTATGTAAAGGCCGGGTAACTTTGGCCCTTTTTTCCATATGCCTAACACAACCATATCCAAAGGCTGCAGATGGACAATGGGTAGGATGCCGACCGATGGCCTCAGCGGCCCAACCATCTGACATTTCTCACAGGTCCGACAGTAGTACTGGATGTCTTTTGCCCGCGTCGGCCAGTAAAACCTTCCGACCAAACTGCGAGCCATTATCCCTGAGGCAAAGTGTCCGTGGCAGTCATGCTGTTGATAGCGAAAATCGCGAACTTGGCCTTGACGGATGCAGGCTGACTCAGTTCCATCCTTCTTGACATAGACAATCTGATTTTTATCTGCTGCGGGATGGTCTGCAAAGGCTCCCACCGATGTCACTCCACCATGCATCAATTTGAACTTCTTCGACCGTAATCGCACCAGCCTTCTCGCTCGCCTACTGAGAGGTTCATTCTCCCTTGTCACAAACTCCTCCAATTCCCCAAACAACCGGTACCACACAATCGCTCGATACCAAGCATCCTCCAACCATGGCTCCCAACCTTCCAATCTCCGTCTCATTCTCTCATTCTTTTTCTTCGCTCCCTCACTGTGCTTCTCCTCCCCCTCATCTGCTCCGCTACCCTCACCCGCTTGATCATTGCGTCTCGTTTCCAGTACGGTTACTTCCCCAATTTCCGTCGTGGGAATCTGACTCATTCCATCTGCGATTGTGTTCTGCCTGCCAGGGATGTGTATGTACTCCACATCATATTCCGATAGCCTCATTTGCCATCTTGCTATCCACCCATGTGCATCATCTTTCTTCAGCAACGTGACCAATGCTGAATGATCAGTGTAGACTTTCGTTGGATACTCCGAACTGACAACGAGCCAGCGCACTTCTGTCAGGCACCTCAGGACTGCTAGGGCTTCCAACTCTGTAGCTGCGTAATTTTTCTCTGCTGGGAGTAGTCATTTGGAGATGAACATGACAATTCGCATTTGACTCTTAACTTTGGGACTAAAGTTCGTTCCTACTGGCGTGTCGATAAGTTGAAAGAGAATGCCACCTACTGCAAATTTAGAGGCGTTGGTGGCCAGGTGATACTGGAGGGACTCATCCCCTCCAAACACTGCATTATCCAGAACTGCCTGCTTTATTGCCTTGAACGAATCCTCCTGCGCTCTCTCCCACTCAAAACCCACCTCGCTCTTCAAAGTCCGCTTCTTGATCCTTCCGTCTCCTCCCAGAGCCTTCTCATGGGTCCGGTCATAAATTGTCGCATCCTTAAGGACTCTTGCATGGTCTGCTCTTCCTGGGATAAATTGACAAAGGTAGGTAGTCATATACAGGAATGCCTCCACCTCCTTCATACTAGTCGGTCAAGGGTAATCCCGAAATGCCGCCACCTTATCGACTGAGGGATGTAGCCCCTTCCCCTCACTCATGAATCCCAACGCTTTTACCGAGTCGAGGAAGAAGCCAGACTTTGGACCCTTCAGGGTAAGTTTCGACCATGCCAAACGCAGGAAATAGTGATAGTGAAGGAACTCGTATTGTTGAGCAAAGCTTGCATGTGCGCCAAAATCGTCGTCGATGAAGTGCTGGTTGGACCCAGGAGTAGCTGCGCCAAGCGATGGCTCAGGATTTGGGCTCGGAATAGGTCCTGAAAATAAATCCTTCAAATGGGTGCAAGTTTGCGGTACTCCACAGAGTCCTTGGCCCATGCGCAGGTACTGGTATTGCCCAAGGGAAGTAGCGAAAGTGGTCTTATAGGCATGTGGCGGGTAGATGGGAACAGCCCAATATCCATTAGTGGCATCTGCTTGCATGTAGACTGAATAACGTGACTGCATCAAGTCGTTCAGCACAGGCTCTATCCGTTTCATCGGGTAGCTATTATTGATGGTGATAGAGTTAATGGGTGGGTACACGTGCACCATTCGCAGGTCCCCATCTTTTTTGTCGACAAATTTTGTCCGATGCGACCAAGGCGATATAGACCGCACAATTATTCCCGCTTCAACAAGCTTAGGAATATGCTTCTCCATCCACTGACATTCGGCTGGAGTGTACAGCTTCTCACCAGCCCTAACTGGACGAGCTCCTTCGTACGTTAGAATCGCATGCTGGATTAAATCGGTGACTGGCATCTCAGTAACGTCAGAGGCGAAGACTTCCTTGAAAGTGTAGAGCAGTCGTAAAGCCTCGTCCCGTTGGTTCCCCTTGGCCTGTGCACCGATGGTTATACCAGAGGATTCGAACCATCTATTCATCATGTCTAACGGCTCGGAGGCTAACCCTCATCGAAATGAAAACAGTCGACACTGGACCGGAAAGCTCGTCACAACACCAAAAACTCGCTCCTCTTCCATCAGCAACACTTCTTTCTCGCTCACCCTCCTGTCATCTATTTTCCCCCTGCTACTTTCTTCCATCTCCTTCATGAATTCCTATAGCCAACTGGCCTGTATCCATGAGGGGATCTCCTCAAATGCTTCTCTATCTTCCTCACGGTAAGTCTCTAACCACTCCCCCATGCCCTTTTCTGCCTCTAAATTATTCCCCTCTGCTCTCTCATGTAAGGGTCGCATCGCCACCTGCATCACTCTCTCCCACCTCTTCAGTTCTGACTTTGGGACATCTCGTGTCTTTATCCCACTGACACACCTCTCTGTAGACCAGTTTCCCACTTCTCCTGTCAAGAAGATCTCGTCTGGACTGAACACCTGAATCTCAGGCTCCACCTCGTCACCCCTGCCTCTAACTCTTGTCACTGTTTCACAATGTCTTTCCCCTAAATCCTCATCACTCTCTTGCCTAATAATATGATTTTCTTCAACTTCATCCTCCCTCGCAACCAAGCAACTACCTGATCGCAAATAACTATGGTACAGACTATTAGTACAACCTATAAAACTGCTCTCCACCATTTCTTTTCTAAACTGCTCTCCTTCCTGATCGCTGAGCCCTTGAACGATCTCACCACCAGCAGAATGGGCTCTCTCCACCAGCGAGTCTAGTTTTCCGAACTAAGTTCAGAAAACCCCCAACTATTCTCCCCATCTTCCTCGTCAGTCTCCTCACTATCATCACCCTCCATCATCTCCTCTTCTTCTGCCATCATGTCTTCCTCATACTGTCTTCTTGCTTGTCTACCAATATGCCGGACTATTTTCAGAAGTGACCTGTTCGGGCCCTCAGGTGTAGCTGCCACTGCCAATGCCGAATGGAGCGCTGGAAAATCGTCATCACCTGCAGGAACAGAAACAAACTCTCCCTTGTGATTCCGGATATGGTATGTATGCTTCTCATAGTCACCATGTGCCCACACCGCCTGGAGCCAGCCCCGGCTCAAAAGTAAAGTGTAGGATAGATCGTACCCTCGAGGCATAGCGTATACTCGTAGTCGAGCAGTGACCCCAGCGACTATGATGTCCAAGTCTGCATGCCAGTCAATCCGGACCATTGCAGCAGTCGCAGTACGAATTACCAAGTCGGCTGTCTTCTTCAGTTGCACCCCCATATCCTCGAGAGTGGCTAATGGCATCAAGTTTACCACAGAACCAGCGTCAACTAGGACCTTCCGAACTCGGAACTGGTGGTGTCCAGTATCGATATATGCGGTTGTATAGAAGTTAGTGACAGATGTTGGTCTGCCTACCATCTTGCCCGACGTCACAACCAGAGCTTCTTCAACAGAATCCACTACTATAGGGTGACCCTGCCGTGCGGATCCATCCTCATCAGATTCCATAACATCTTCAACCATCGCGTGGCGAGCTTGCTGCTTCCCCTTCGATTTGACAGACTGGACTCCTTTCTTGCAGAGGCCGGCCTTGGGTATTGTCGTCCGAGGTTTGCGCTGCTGGACAAATTGAGATGAGAGCTCTCTTCTTGCCATCGGTGATAGATCGAGAAAGCTTCCCCAACTTAACCCCTCTACCGGAGCCTGGCGAAATGCAGTGACGAAATCATAAGGAGGCTTGCCAGCCATGAGACAGATCAGCATTCGTTCCGATTTCTTTCGCGGTTGCTTCTTCTGAGTACGGGGCAGAACTGGTACTGGGGTGTCACTATGACCTCTCTGCGGAGTGGGAGAAGCATTGTCATCTGAGTTGGCCGCCACACCCTCAAATATTACCTCAGGCTCCCTGGTGTAACCTGTCCTTTGACGACGTTGAGATGATCCTGCTCCATCCTTGCTACCTGGTGTAATCTCCCCAAATTTTCGTACTTTCTTGCCTCCCATCACTTCAGAGATGTCAGTAATCAAGCAGTTTGACTCCTTTACTCCCAGCTTGTCACTTTTCTCATCGTTCTTGACAGCCATTCCAGCGAATGCTGAACTAGCCCTTACTACTTTCACCATACTGCTCGGTTCTTCCCGAAATCTCACCAACGTCTTGCTCCCCTCATCCTCTTGTCTTCCCCACTGCTCAGGTGACCCTCTCTCCCTCTCATCTGCAGGTAGACTAAGTCTCCCCCTTACCCTTCCTTCCAGTCTTGGGACCTCTCTTCTCCCAAACTCCTCGGGGGGGTAAGCACCAGGACCAAACAACAAATGCGGGCACCTCGACTTAATGTGACCCCTGTGACCACATTTGTAGCAAGCATAGTCTCTGGCCCAAGGCGTTGATTGCTCGTTTCTCATGCGGACCTCGTAGATTTCCTCTTGAGACAATGGGTACCCGGGCAACCTTGCCGGGGGGTGACCATCGCGCCTGTTTGACTGAAACCGCATATATTCTCGTCTTGCCTGAGATCGTTCGATATTCCATGGGGGCCCAGACTCCTCGTGGTAATCACCACCAGTCTCCCTTCTCATATGATTGGCAGCTCCAGGGGGATATTCCGAATAACGGCTACCGGACCCTATCCTGTTCCCCGGGCCTCGAAAGTTGGGCTGATACCCAGCATTGCCACAAGGGGAAAACTGCGGTCCCAAACATCTATTGTCAACAGCCATGACCTCGTCGATGGCAAGCTCATCCTCCAGGTGCGGAAGCTGATTTTTCTTCAATGCCACCACAAGATCTCGAAGGATATCCGCGACTGCTCTCAATTCCTTCACTACCATAGTCTCCATCGGATCAGTCACTACCCTCGGGGTCGCACCTGTTTCCAACAGGGGCGGTTCGACGAGCATACTAGTAGAGGACCTGTGACCGAATGTGCGGCCGATCCTCATTGCCTCAGCGGCATACTTCTCGAATGGGTCGTCCTCATCACACTTCGTAGTCAGCAACCGTCTCAACTCCTTATGAGCGATCCCTTTAACAAAGCAGCGAGTCAAGACATCCTGCTTGTGTCTCGGGATGTGAGTGGCAATTGCCCATGCCGCTTTCACATAGTCGTCCAATGATTGCATCAGTGATTGCTGTATCTCGAGCATCTCGTCAAGGAACTGCCCTCGCTGATCCGCACGTTGATAGTCGCCATCGAAGCGGTCAATTAGAGCTTGCTCTAACCTCTCGTAATTCCCCAAGACCTCCTCGCTCAAAGAGTTCACGAAATCCCCAGCTGGTGAGTTCGGCTTACACCAATAGGCCAACAAGATAGCCTTATCCTCTACGTCCACCTCACCCTGTCCGCTGCGTTCTCTTTCCCTCCAGTGGAGACCACACAGACTCAAGAATCTTCTCACATTCTCACCAACGTCTCCATGAAACTCCGGCGTTTGTAAATTCGGCATCCTAACAGGACCAGGAAATGGTGCCACAAATATCCTGATGTCGGCTGCTGCAAGTGACTGGGACGGCGTAGTCACCAACGTTTCGAGAGAAGCCTGGGTGCCCAGCAACTAACGGCCATGATCTCCAGACAATTGACTAAGCGGAGATAGTGATGGTGGGGCAGGACTATCTTCCTCGTGGTGCACTGTGGAGGCATGCGGTGAAACCCTTTCCCCCGATCTCACTGCTGGACAATCAACAAATCCAGAGTCCGGCGAGGCAGAGTCCACAAAGAGTCCCTCTGCACCCTCTCCCAATGGTAGGCTCACTTCCTGATCAGCCAGCTTGTCGAAACTGGAGTTTAGCCAACCAGGACTCAGTGATGCAAACTTCCTATCCACAGAAGACACAAGTGGCGAAGACAGCAGGATGTAATTGACCGAACGCGAAGTTAAACGGTAACATGAGGCCGAACAGGATGTCGACAGGTAAAACGAGGGTGAAAGCGAAGTCAAAACAGTAAAACGAGACTAGATGTGAAGTGGAACGGTAAAACGCGACCGAACAGGAAGTCGACCAGCAATCGGGATGGAAGGCTAGTCCAGACAAGACAGGTGTTGACGCCGGGCAGAAACTAAACTCTCCTCTTGACTAAGCTAATTAGCCGTTATGTCCTCAGCCTCGCCTTTCGGGCACCAGCTATTGACCTCTCCCCTCCGGGAGGGTAGGCGGTTCGTCGGCTGGAGGGTTGGCACGAAGCTTGGTCACTTTCCTCTTCTCTCATCTTCACAAAAAATGTCTTCCTCAATGCTATCCCAGAAAAGACACAGTAAAATTGAATCACTTGCTCTCGGGATAATTCTCCCTCTCAAACTATTCTCGTAAAATTCTGATGAAAAAGAAAAGAAAAAAAAGAGAAAACAGAAAAACTACCAATCCCTCAATTCCTCTACCGCTGCAGATCTGCCCCAGATCCTGATGCCTTTCTGTAACCTTATTTTATTACTATGTCTACTACACTAGTAAATAACGCTGGGGGTAAGCCCCGTTTACACGAACTGAATCGTATCTACGTAACAGCATGAGAAACATCTCCCAGCCACGGCCCCCTTAAAGAAATCCACCCCCTGGCCACCTGCCACAAATCAATCATTAACAGCCCGCTCACTGTCCCGCAACCACTCCCTCACAAAAGAAACCCTCCCCGAAACCAAGTAACCAGAGTTCTAGAGCTCTCCGAAGCAGGGCCACAGTGGGCCCCCAATGCCGACAAGTCCCCCTAAAATTCCCCAGCAAGGCCTCCTTAAAGGGCCACCCTCCATAGGACTCGAAGGAGTCTCCCCATGATGGTCTGTAGGCAGGAGGTAAAAGCACTGGCTCGAGAAGACGAAGTAAAGTGTCATCAAAATTAATGCCGAAATATTGTTGATTGCGATGTCGGAGTTACGTCACACAGCCAGTACGAGGTCCCAGATCCGCCGATGTGCCTGGGGGTGAGCCAGGGCTTCTGTCGTGGTGTTACCACACCAAGGCAACCAGATAAAGCGGGTGTAAAAAATCCCAGGTGTGGGTGAAAACTTTTGGGGGTCTAAGGGTCCCCCCCGCCCGATGCTTGCCTGGGAGGCCAGGACTTCCGCTGCCCAGCAAAAGCCAGGGCTTGTAGTAATCGCCTAGGAGAAATAAAAAACTCAACTTCTAGGTCTTACGTGCCAAAGGGCGGTCGGTGGTATGGGTCCTGGAAAAAAAACGCAAAAAAGAATGAAAGGCTATCGGAATCGTGTGCGTGTCCGTACTGGGTGGTGTCGATAAAGAAGGTATGGACTCGGGCCTCAAGAGGCTCCTCAAACCGTGAACTGTAGTCCCAGCCGTCTGCCAAAGCAAAAAAGAATGTGGTTCCAGGTGCTAATGCCCTAAGAAGGGCAAATGGTAGCCATACGGGCCAATGAAAGAGGGTTCCCAAGGGGCATGGATACTCCGATGAATCTCCCAAGGGCTGAATAAAGACTTTGAAGCTATCGTGAGAAAGCAACAAAGGGTGTTGATTGGGTGATCCCCCCTGCAGGATGTCTTGGCATAGATGCCTTTCTATGCCTAACTATTTCCTTCTCGCTCTCTGCTCTTTCTTTCTCTGGTCCTCGTCCCTGGGTGTGCTTCCTTGTCCTTTCGTTTTCCTTTCTTGTCCACCCGGTCGAGCTTTTCTTTCCTTTCCGTTGTGCCTTGGTTGTCCTTGTTGTCGACGATTGCAACAGAAAACTCTCAAGTGCCCCACAAGGCTGCACCAGTCACGTGCCCTAACCCTGAAACCAACCTAACTAAGAAACAAAAGTCACGGCAACTAAGCCCTAGTTACAACAGGGGGTCTACTACCCAACTCTAGCATGACATGAAATATCTACTTATGTACTGTACAACGAAAATTTCAAAAGTCCGATCAGATCATCTGATAACAACATCTGATAACAAGAATTTCAAGTAGTTGTTAAAGTCAGGTGAAACCTAAACGGCACTTACATTATTTTTCCCTCCCTGCTGGGTACACGGCGTGCTATCGGTATGACAGAACTTTCTAAACGACGTACTTCGCCAGAGGTGGCTCTATCGATCTACCATCATGTTGGAAGAAAGGCTAACACCTATATAATTGTAGTTGTAGTAGGGCAACTTCTTATAGACAATCCGGTAATATTTCCAGACGAGAGTCTAAACGGACTACCAGAGATTAGGTCTAATTAAATAAAACTAGGTAATGGCGGGTATCTAGATGGTGTTTGACGACCTTCTCGGAAACCGTAGCTTTCTAACATAGTCCGAGTAAAAGGGCATGTACTTCCGCCTTTGCTATTATTGACGTAACCGACTGAGACTCAGAGACCGCAACCGGCGGACCTAATAACTCAAGATAAGGGGTTACGGTCGGACAGAGAGGAAACCCTTTGTAGTAGTGTATTACGTCCCCTTATATACGTCGTACTAAAACCAAATAGGATGATTTGGATACTACGTACTGAAGGGGAACGGGTAAATACATAGAGAAACGTTCATGTTATAGAGCCTTTGGGAAAAGTGGTATGAGGAGATCATGGTGTTAGCGTTGAAGTAACCATCAACCGTACAAACGAACAGCACCTAGCCGTGGTGGTAATTGTTGATTGAGGTTAACGCCTAATTCGTCTTATCATATCTAACCGAGGGGGAGTTGACGAAGAACGAGACAGTTTGCAAGGCGGCGACAGGACATCTCAGATTATATCCCGCTCGTAACTATTTCGTATAGTCAATTGAGGGACTGGTGAAGACCACGTTCCAATACTTTGGCTGGTCTAGACTCAAGTCGACTTATGAGTCCTAGCATATCTATGTAAACTCTTATCGTTCGTAGAACACCACGAACACCGGAGTTACCAGGGACCTCTACCATTTCGAGAGGCACATGAACTTTACAAACATGTGGTCGTGGTCGCTGGAGTAGGGATAATAGGTATAATACACTATGGCTCCATTTGCGCTTTCGTCTTAAGGTAACGGAGTCTACAAAAGCTTTGAGAAAACGGTGGTTAAGAACCGATAATTAGTTACTGAACTCACCAAGGCCTTCAAGGAGTTCATCTCCTTCATATTCTAGGGGTACAAATGTCGTTGAGAGTTTGAAACCTAAGGCGAAAGGGGCTACTTGTTAAGAAAGTCTCTAGGTTACTTCACGAGGTGTTAGACCCGTTTGTTATAGGTATGCAGGTGTCAAATCACCGAAGGTAACACTCCTTAATAATTATATACGGTTACCTATTAGTTGGACACCTCCAACCTATCCCTATTGACCATATAGTTAAACCAACCTCAAGTGGTGACTTCCTGGACCAACAACTAAAGCCGCAACCAAACACGCACGAAGACGAGAAGCTAACACAAGTGCAAGGATCATATAAAACAGTCGAAGTCGATAGGAATACATTGTGAAATACTAGAAATAAATATATTATTGGTTAATATCTATAAAATATTGGTGTTAGAATCCACTTTGTATGGTCTGTTGGAGATGTGGGGAAAGAGTTTTGTGGTACTGCTAGAGCCAGTTTAAGACTGAGGAGAAAGAGAGAAGCTGTAACCATTGTATGAACACTTTGGTAAGGGTAATACTAAAGTGGATTGACAATAGGTCAAACAGACAGTGGGAGTTTGAACGTTAAGCACTTAAATCGCAGGATCAGTTAAGAACATAAAAGAGAGGCATTAATCATATCCTAGAGGTACTTCCACAAAAAGAAGAAGTAGGATAATATAGATAATTACAAATTCCTTATCTATGAGTGTGTTATGAGAAACCTTTATTGCATTTCTTTACGTTCGATAAAGAAAATGTTCGAAAGGTTATTCAGCCGGATAGAACTCTGAAAGTGGTCGTTGAGGCACCAGGAGAAGAACTTTAAAACAACGAAGAAGAAAACAGAACCAACATGACATACACATCAAGGCAGTTTACTTTTAAAATTGTTTAATAAAAAAGGGGGAAAATAAACAAGGGAGCATTTAAGTTGATTGATTTGGATTATGATACGTCAGTATAAGGCTTCATTGGGAGAGGAAATATGAAGGTGATAGTTTGAGATGACGAAATAAAGTAAACGGGATACTATTTAATAATGCAGAAATAAATAAAACAGAGGAGATAAGAAAATGAATATAGAGAGGTGGAGGGAATTATACAATAAAAAACCTCTAGGACCACCTTCAATAAAATTCTACATTTTTAGTTATCAAAGGTGGGGTGATAGAGAGAAAAATATATACGAGATTAATAAACATGAAACAGTCCTATAACATAATCTATACACTAATTATTTCTCATTTTTACTGGTGATTTCTTTTTCTTTACTTGACTCCTACCTATCTTTCCCTACAATTTTTTTTCCAAACGAATAATGTGGGAAACTAGTTCTATTCTAAAC
>ML120507.1:204097-226389 GCA_003788595.2 Choiromyces venosus 120613-1 | reverse complement strand
ATCACGATCCTCATATCGATTTTGTTTATCAAGATTGGGCAGAGTTTTGTTTATAAAAGTGTCAATTATGAACTTTATCCAATCTTATTCAGAAATTGATATTATATATTAATTTTGGACGTCTGTATGTGAGACATAACTTTTTACTTTACATGGTTTAACTTATCTTTAGTTCTTGTGTTTCATTCTTTAGTGTTTTCTTGAAGTCCTATTTGTTGTAATCTTCATTAGAAACCATTTGGAAGCCCTTAGTTTTGTCAGTTAGGTAACTGACTACAATGTGCACTATCTCGTTGTATTTCAACGGGTACTCATTTACGGGGTCAAGCATTTAGTTGAGGTTGTACAACATTCCTGACAGGGACACTGAATAATTGTCAGTAACGCTTCGTTTCGGATTAACCTTTAACGAAAGCACTATTCTATTTCCCTTCTAGAAGGAGTCAACAACAATTGAATTACGCTCCGTCATCAGCTTAAACAACTAGGGTTAGTGGAGGGTCTTATCGTTGGAACTCCGTTAACGCTGGGTCAAGATATTATGCTTCCGCCCATGGTAATGTATTAGGGAGGAACCCTGATTACAAAGCTTCCTCCTATTATCCTCGAGGTTGGAACTCAGCGTTATGACGACCTCCTTCACTTCCTTCTAGTTATGAAACTTCTATGAGTCGGCCTATACCGAGACGAAGATGACGAACCAGTAACTATAGATGACTTAAGTACGAGTGTTTAAGTACTTAAAGAGGTCCGTATAGAAGCTAGTCAAAGAGTAATTTGAGGAACTGACAAAGTAATACTATATGTACAATACTTGAAACCTTTTCTCTTATATATAGAACTAAATTATGGTACTATTCAGGTCAATACAACAAGTGTATTTTTTGGACATGCAATTGATTTAGTACTTAATGTATAAATATGTCAAATGGCTTGGTTCTAAATCAGTCTACAATTGAATCACATAGTTTGTTTAATACAACAGGTCAGGCAAGCATTTGAAACATTATTAAGTTTGGAGAGAACATTTTCTTTTCCCAGTTTCCAGCTCCTGTTATTGGGAAGACTCTCCATTAGTATACTATTCCGCCAATGTTCCCTCGAGGTCTCGAGGGGGGGAATGCTAGTCCTCCACAGTACTGTACCTCGAGTGTATCGTGTAATAGGAGGGGAACCGGCTATTATTACCTTTTCGAAAACAGGTACAGTACACCAGGTCCCGCATCCAGAAAAAATACACCCGCACCGTATCCCACGCACCCCCGTGACATCATGGATATAAGGTCACCTCTGCAGACACTCTTTCCATCGCATGATAATGCTATCACCTAGTTGATAAGCTTTCCCAGAATGTATTGAGGTGTTGCCATACTGCGCGTGATGGCTCAGTCGCCGACCCGGGTCACTCGCTGGCCATACAAAAGTGTGGCGAAACTTGAGATTGAGCTTAGTGATGGTTGGTGGACCACTGATACTCATGGTTTGATTGGTCAAGCCACAGAAAAACGGCGAGTGACCCGGGGCAGCGACTGAGCCATCACGCGCAGTATTCCCTTTTTTTTTTTTTTTTTTTTTTCTGTTAACCGAATAGACTAGAGACATTGACATGATAATCATGCGTCCAACTGCTATCACTAATTGGTAACCGTTTGTTTTATTTCATTGTCTTGTCCTATTTAGAAAGTTATACTAACGAAGGGAATGTCTCCATACTCTTTACCAGGCTCTGAGGAAGCCACAAAAATCTATGCTGCTTTTGTAGCCTTTGACTTGTATTATACCCATTTCTCTCCCACACTTGCCGATCCGTGATTCTTCCTTGGTGATGGTTTTTATGCTAAAAAGCTGTGAAATTCGGGAACAAACAAAGGAATAATACAGCGGCCTCCAAAGCGAGCATGACTAAAAAATACTGAGAAAAATATGATTAGGAAATCTTGGAAAAACACTAGACAGGTCTTGGGGCAAGGGGAAACATTTCGGAAGCCATCTGGTTCACACAGAGCATTACTAGTAGGATAAAAGCATGTACTGGGAGTCAGACATGATACTGGGAGAGTAAGAGAAGTTTAATTATTATCAAAAGTGCTAACAAAAGAAACTCCTAGTTGTATATTCCTCATGGCTGTCCTTTAGCCCTGGTAACTATGGTAAGATCTGGGCCTTGAGTAGTCTTTTCCCTCCAGCGTTTGCCGCACTTTTGCACTATGGGAATAATCCCAAATGCAACAACACAAGCAATAGCTTGAGTACCAAAAGACCAATTCGCACCTACCGCATTTGCCCATTTATTTTGGAAAAATGGCACAAGAAACCCATGAAGAACACGGGTAAAGTTGAGGAGGGCCGATGCCGCAGCGGAATTGTCTGGGAAGCAATCGAGTGCATATGCTGGAATTACATGTAATTAAAAATCAATCATAGAATAAGTCTCGGAGGCCACTCACCGGATATTGCTACTGTGCTGATCATCAAAGACCAGATGTATGTCCCCCACAAAAGCGCAATAATCCCCCAAGTCCACAAGTCTTCCAGTCCTATTCCTAGGAGCCCAAGACCAATTGCAGTGAAAACTGTGGAGAAATATAATGCCCAAAGACGTGATTCAGGTTCGAACAAGCCTTTGTTTTTACGGATAGAGCGAGCTTGGATAAAATCATTGAAGAAATGTCCCCAGAGCTCTCCGAGGACCACGCCAACCATAGGCGCAAAATATATGAGTCCAATGTCAATACTCTTGAATCCGTAGCCTTTTGGCGGAGGAGGAACGAGGAACAGGATCAAACTTCCATTGATCCCTACAGACCACATGTATGTCGCACCATGATAAAAGACTATTAAATTAGCATGTTATAACAAAAGAAAGATGAGGTTTTGGGAAATTAACAAAGTGTATAGAATTGAGGTTTGCTAAAAACCGTCCAAATTTCAAGGCATCCTTGCAAGAGCGTAGGTTTTCCCTTGGCACGATATCCGTATATCCCAGACAATGTTTGTACTTTGTATTTCCAGTATGTTTCGGGCCTTGGGGGATTGTTGCTACTATTGATACGATCGAAGGTGGTCTCGTCCATTAAAAATATAATGAAGACCATGCCGATTCCACTAAAGGGAGAGACAATCCAGAAAGCTGTACGCCACTTTTGCGTGGTCATGATGAATGAAGCCAAGAACGGACCAAAGTATGGGCCTAAAAATCACCCTATAAGACATTAATTGTAATAACGGAATAGAAGCAATTGCATTATACTGTTTCCCTGCACGGCGAGCACCGGGCACAAGGAGCAGCACTGGCACACAAAGTTTTTAAACAAACATTTGTGACCACACAATTCATCATAGACAAGCCAATAAATGGTGAGTGCTCGCTATGCAGAGTACCCGCAATGCAGGGAAAAATTGCAATAGCGAAACCGTATTGGAACAGAAAAGGAAGAATATTCCTTACCAATCAGAATGGACCACCCCCAAATACCCAATTTCCTGGCATGCTCTTCGAAAAAGAATCTAATCAATTTGGTGTAGTTAGTTAATCGTTTTTCTCATAACCACTCCAGGTGTAAAGATATTATAAAAGGAAACCCACATATCCTGAATGACTGTCATTCCGAGCACCTGTGCAGCTGTTGCAAAAAGTCCCTGTATAACTCTAATCGCTATAAACCCAATCCAATCGTCTGGGCATAGGGCAGAAGCAATGGTCATGAAGAAGGTTATAAAGGTACTCCAGAACATCACAGGCAAGCTATCCTTCATATGTTAATTGTTGAGCACCACTGGGGGAAGAGCTAAGATGGCTCCAAAATACAGGACACAAGAACTTACATTCCAAATCGTTGAGCAAATGGAACAGCGATCAAACTTCCAAAGCCTTGAGCCTATAATCAAAGGAAAAAATCGTTAATACTACTGGAAAAAAACTTGAGGGTATTAGTTTATCAAACACCAAAGCTTACAGATGTATTGCCAGACAAGGAACGGGTGGAATCGGCAGGCGAAAGCTTCCATTCCTTAGCCTGCGGAATAATCATTGGAACTCCATATCCAGCTAAAAAATTGGTCATGAAGGCCATATAACACATTGCAATGAGAGCCAAGTGTTTTTTTTTCCATGTCCACTGTATGTATAGCAGCTGCTTAGTATTGAATTTTTTTGCTTGCTTTCTTAACGGAGACACTTACCATGAGGGGGTCGCTCAGGTCATAAGTCGTTCCGTTGGTAAAAAGGGGGGGAGGGGCTGTATTATCCTGTTCAACTTCCTCTAGGGCTGAGGGAGCAAGGGAAGATGGTTTCCTATCCTCAGTAGTCATTGTAAGTGTGTGGTGGTAATTTTATTCTTGGTGGTGTTTGACGAGGGTTGGTGAATTTTTTTTGGTATCATACGTGGCGGAGGAAAATCGGAAAGTATATAAAGAGATCAAAGGGGAAAAAGAAAGGGTAGGCTAAGAAATGACAACTAGGAACTTCACCTGGCTTTGTAGTGCAAGGTACCTGACTCTCGTACCCTACCTACGTATACAATAGTGGTATCATGCAAACCACAAATGAAAGGTTGGTTTACTTGGAAACCGTAGGATATTGAGGTCTACTATGGTACCGTTAGCGTCTCGAATAATTGAACCATGTGCCAGATAGTCCAAAATTCCTTTCTCTGGAAAAGGGGCCAGAAACACGGTAAAAAGAGAGCTATTCAGCCCCTTAGAGGGATCTAAAAAAAACAAAAAAACAAAAACAAGTAGCATCCTTACCAGAGGAGATAGCTCCAACGACATAACACACCGTTTGACTCACCATTATTGGAAATCCTATGGCATCTAAGTTCTTTTCTTGTAAGTCACCCTCGTCATCATTTCCTATTCCCCCTCTACGGTCAAGTTCAGAGAATGGAATGCAATGCAATGCTCACTGATTACTTTAGACTCAGATGTTATTTTTGAGCCTATCAACTTAGTATTCGGCACGTCCGGATGGAGACGTGCCAGACCCCAGGTCCTAACCAACTCTTAGACTCAAAATGGCTCTGCTTGTATGTTCAATAGGCTCGAACAATTTTCAGCTCGTAGATGAGGCTGGATCCGACTCAGGTCCTACTTTCCAGGTTTTCCGACACTAGTAACTCCTGGTATATTGAGCGAGATTTAATTATTCATCCAATCTCTGAATGTCCAGGGCTTTCTGATGTAGCCCATCAAAGAAGTTTGCTTATCCAAGAAACTTCCTGGGTAGTCCGGCCGATAAGGCGATAAGAAAAATTCTTGAGTAGACCGTCCAACCAGGAATTCCTGGATGGGCTAAGTCATCATGGAGCACTTGGAATTTGATTCTAAAAGCAAATCTCACGCTATCAAAACTAGCAGATGCCTGCCATAATCTCTTGGACGGAATTTAAAAAACAAAGAAGTTACCATTGTAGTTCCTTTAGTTACAAGCCCGAGCACCCTGCCGAGGTAGCAACTATTCGTTGGGGGGCCACCTCATCACAATTTCTATCTGATTACAACTAGATGGGGTGAGAGCTGGTAAGACTGTGCCAGAACAGAAAACGGAGCGAAGGCAAGAGAATAAGAAAGGAATCCAGAAGCTTTTTTGGCAATTAATATATTCAGTATGCTTCCTCAAATAAGTCTCCCTTGAATTCTTGTTGGAAGCATCACCGGAGACAAGCATGGGAATTGTGACGATTCAGACGGTATTGGTTGACTGTTGTCAAGGAAAACAAAGAAGAAAGCGAGGAAAAGAGTAAAGAGGGAATTGACAGGGTGCAGGAGCAAACATAAGAGAGGTGCAAGGTCATTTTGTGCTGAACACCCAATCACCATTTCGAACATTTCGTTCCTGAGCCACCAAGTTGAGATCCGAGTGCTCGCTGGTGAGTTTACCCATCCAGGAATTCCTGATTGGATGGTCTACTCAGGAATTTTTCTTATCGCCTTATTGGCCAGTCTACCCAGGAAGTTTCTTGAATAGTCCAGTCTATTCAAGAAACTTCTCGGATAAGCATTTTTCGCCTATAGGCTACAACATTTCTCCTCTCACGGGTACCGCTAGCAGATATCTTGGATCTCTCTTTTTCTGCTTTCACGGCAATGTTAAAGCCCGATTCACAAATGTGTTTTCTTGTCGTTTGTCACCAAACAATTACAAACATACTCCTGTCCAGAAGGTCCGTTGCTCTCGTTCTCCTGGAATCCTACCATTATGGGCTCATCATAAGATTAGAAGTTTTTCCACGCCTCCACCAGTCTCTCCACTTCTCCGGTTTTTGCCAACTGTACCATGCATTTGGCAGGGCTTGGAAGGTGCAAGCCAGGCTCCAATAAACTTTTCAATATACTGAAGCAAGTTGGGTTAGTATTACACCAGCTAAGCTTCCCAAATTGACACATGGAGTTACAGAGATCATCATTGTTGATTTCAGTAACTCTCGCGTGCGTCTTTTTTTTTTTTTTTTTTTTTTTGCCAATCACCTTATATTCAGGCATGAATTAACTATTCGAAATGTGCGGCGGTCCTTGCCACACTCTAATTTCGAGTACTAACATAATTCGCGCCCGAGTAAATAGCGGAGGCAACTTGAACACATGGGTGAGATAACAAGGACAGTTCCTAAATAAGTGTCTTTAATAGTTACCTATCACACTTTTTCAGCAACTTTACAAAACTGCTTTCTCAGAGGTTTCCCTGACATTTTTTTGTTCAAGATGAGCGGAGTCCGTCATTTGACATCACTCGGAGAAAACGGCCCGTGCTAAATCAACCCGTGACATCGGACTTGAGTAGTCGGGCAGAAGTCCCCGAACCCGAATAACCTGTCGGTGAATATTATCCATGGGGATCACAGGGGAGATGGAATCCCCCCCCCCCCTAATTCGCTTAAGACCGCACCTCCCTGCGAGCCGCTCGATCCCTCTTGATAACCGGGATGTGGGCACTCCTAGCATGGGAGCCGAAAGGCTCGATTATCCCCTCTATTCCCCAATAATTCCTCGTGGGGCGAAAGATAGCGCTCTGCTGTTGTTGTGTTGTCCTAAGCACGTGGGAACCAATTTTCTTTTGTTTTTTTCTTTCTTTTCTTTTTCCCCGAAGGAGTTCCTCTAGCGTCCTAAATCGGAAGACATTAGGCGGAGTACAGTACTGGATTTTCAACAGATTTGATGTTGTTTCTACACAGAGTCTTATCACCGCTGAATAATTTCTACCTCCCCTAGATACTACTTCCCTGTTATTTCTTCATTCTATCCCAGCAGCCTAACAATGTCCATGTCTAAATACATACCTACAGTCACCCCCCGTCGCCGGTAGGTATACCCACAGGCACCCTCCATCACCCGTAGGTATACCTACAGTCACCTGTCCTTGCCGCTAGGTATACCTGCAGTCACCTTCCGTCTCCTGTAGGTATTGCAAATCACCGCCGATCACTCGTTCACTTTGGAGGACTTACATATACCGGAAATAGGATAAAATGCACCAGGGCGTAGGGTGTAGGATATAGGAGCTGTGAGGTGATAGGGGATAGGATTTATGCTGCTCGGAGGATAGGATTTAGGATTTTTGGGAAATCGTCTTTGGCGATGTTTGGGCATGTCACGGATTGTTGTGGAAAGTTGTGGGAAGTGTGCATGAGTTGCGGGCATGTTTGCTATTTTCTTTGTGCCGTATTGTTCACTTGTTATGCTGGAATTATGTCTATAAGTATGTAGATTTCCCACACTCGTTTTTGGGGAATCAGCCCGTCAATAAACTTCTTTGTCCTCTACAAAGATACTTTGATATCCGTATCCGCTGCACATAATTTTTAGTATGTACCTGCAGTCACCTTCCATTACCTACCGTCTGCTGGATATCGCGACGCTCATACGGCAGATCGAATCACCGCCCAAAACGGTCAAGGGCGCGCCGGTGAGGAAATGGATTGGTTGGAGGACAAAGCCAAGTCGAGTGATCGCCTATGACGGCGATACCGGTGTCTTGCCGGTATGACTGCACTCTAGTACAGCAGTCACCGGAAAAAGGAGTTTTCCATATAACGGACATAATATCTCAGGGACATAGTACAGTGGAGCTAGTAGAAGGTGTGGGCGCTGGGGAGATTAGGGACTTACTGGCATCCCCGTTTTAATGGATTAAAGGATTAAAGGTTAGGGCTGATATTGGGAATATCAACGGGCATGCAAAGAGTAGCTAGAAGATTACCTGCAGTCACCTACCATTACCTACCGTCGCCTGTAGGTAGACAGGGGGGTGACAGGTGTGACCGGAGATCAATCCGGGCAGGGAAAAACCCGAGTGACATCCGAGTAAGAACCTAGATGTCGATCACCATCAACGGCTAGGTATGGGAGGGATCTTCCAAACCACTCCGGAGGCTTTATAACAATCGCTGAAGCAAAGAAGAAAAAACCAAAAACTCCCCTGCGCCTTCCCACTGTTTCTCTCTGTGATGCAATATCTAGATGTTTGCCACCATCTACCCAGCGTGTCCGACAATAGTGTGTCACCCGGTGGCTTTGCCCATTACGGAAGTCATAGTGGCCAATCAAGATGACAATAACGTGCCTGGAGGGGGGGCGAGTGTCCCATAGAAATCCGCCACAATTTCCTGAATTTTGTATGGGGCGCTCGCTCCCCCCCCCTCCATACGCGTTACGGATTGTATTCCCAGTGAGATTCAGCGGGAGGTACGAAAGCAGACGGGGCTTGGCTCCTGGGGGAATCATGGGGAAAAGTGGAGAAGCTCGTTGGCTTGTCAGTGAAAAGCATGGGTATCAAGCACAAATCCTCTTATTAGATGCATGGATTCCCTTTATTTTGCTCAAACCCTTGAATTTTTTAAACAACCAGGTATTTTGCTCGGCCTGGTTGGTGGGTTGGGCCTCTTTTAGGTTGGGTTTGGACTGGGTTTAAGAACCTTTGTCCCAGACGGGCTAATGGGAGCCCTGCTTGAGTGTTTGCTGTTATCAAGAAAGAATGAATTGCGGTAGCTCGTGCATGTAGGATAAGCTTACTCTGATAAAATGATCAGATAGCAGTCTCTGGCTTTTTTTTTTCTTCTGTGATAGCACATGTACGGCATGATTTAAATCGCTTTGAATTGGAGGGGTAAATTGGCTCGATTTGAGTTTTTTCTTGAGTGGCTATTACAATTTGGAGGTTGTTTCGAATCAAAAAGATTGATTTAAAGCCAGAGAAAAGATGAAAATTGAAAAGTTTTGATGCTGATATCAGAGCGTGGTTTCTTCTTCGAGTGACAACTCATGATAGTAAGAACAAGACAGATGGATATAGAAGTGTATTTACAGCTTAAACCAGTGTACATGATGCTCAGTGATGGTGTATTAGTGTTGGTCCCGCAGATTGAAGGCTGCAGATGAGATGATGAGTTGTGGAGGAGTTTATTCTGGTGGCTCAAAACTTCTAATAATTTTCTAAGTTGTAGTGTAAAGATTGTCAATTAGTTGAATTGACTAGACGGGTCAATAAAATACGTGGATATCTTAAAGCCCTCATATTGAGTTGAAACGAAGACGAATACTTGATTTTCAACTGGATTCCCCAAAAACATAGTAGAACACATTACACGATGGATCTTTTAGAATAACCTATTAAGGGAGGATCTTGAGGGAGGTGCTTTAGGCTAATCCCAGTGCATTCCATCTAACATATTGGATGGAGAGGTAGATAGCTCTTTAACTTTTTTTTATGTGAACTTTGTTCAAATCCTTTCTGGGAACCTTTTTTTTTTTTAAGAAATAAAAATAAAAAGACTACGTGATTTCGAGCTCAGCCGAAAAAAGGGTTAATCTAACATACTATGGTATGAAGAACACTCTGTATACTTCTTAACCCCTCTTACCATTATTGAAAATCATTTGGTATTTCCTTATTTCCGTATTTCCTATCTTTTCTGCAGTGTTTTAACTGATTTATTACCCCATCTGATCCACTTTCTGGACCAGCGCGTCAACTGCTGTATTGATTAAAACGATATAATTAAAAAACCAAGGCCCATGAGCTAGATGCTCATCTCATGAATTGAGTATCTTCATTTGTTTTTTTCTGGAAATTTCTTTTTTTTGCTAACCAGGCCTGCAGGAATGGCTTCTGTATTCGAGTAATGCATTGTGAAGGAAATAGGTACACCTGTTGCGACTGTGAGAATTGAATAAATAAATAGTATTGTACTTGCGCGCAAATTTTTTGGTGCTGATCAGCGGAGAAACACGCCAAAATCCGAGGCCCCTTGCACCATAACTTAGTTTGCGAGCAGTAGAAAGTGGGATAATTAGGCCCGCGCTATGATTCTGGGCTTTCCTCTGCCAGTAAGGCGTGTGGTAACCTTCTTTCTGTTTTCCGCACTGAATGCTGATCCCATCATCCATCCCGGTTTTCACACACTTTTAGTATCATACAAAAGACGGAGATTTTAGTAAGAAAATTCAATGATAAACAGGAAAGGCCATAAATCTCAACTGTGACCTGTCCAGTAAATCTAGGGAGAGGATCTGTCACAGTATCAGGGGCTTTTAGGTTGTTTTGCCACTTGTACTTTGCACCCTGCAGGTTAGCAACGTTGTTAGTTGAAGTGCTTGAAAAGGTAGGAAGGGATCTCCTGGAAAACACCCACCAACTACTAATTGGACCAAATTTAATAATGCTAACCTACAAGCTGATCAGTGGAGACTGCGTATTTGGGCAAATTGTGTAACACGTTGTGTATTTGGTGTTCCGTGATTGTAGTTATGGATTATGCAATGAACTTTGAGATACCCGCTGCGAACATCCTGTAAACTACCTGGAGAGCCGTTATTTGCAGATTGCAGATTAACTGAAGATGGGTTGGTTGATTGATGGGTATCATATAATCTCATAAAAGCCGGATTAGCACTAGTGAGGATTTTCTTGAACCTGCCCAGTTGTCGCTCTCTATCTGTTTAAACTGTGGCGAGTTGGCGGTCTCCATGCCCTTCTGTTGGCTCGGTTGCCTTAGTTTCTCTTTATTTCCCCTTAGTTCCAATCCGACCTCCATAAGATGATACTGTAGGTGGGTGGTTGGAGGGCTGCTAGTTATTTTCAACAGTGTAACTAAGAGAAGTTGGGCGAGGGGGCGTTTATACTCATTTTCAAAATCTCATGATCCCCCCTCATTTTAAAGCAAACACCAATGGGATGGTGTGTCCACGATGATGTGTCCAAAGTAATATCGTAGGAGAAAAAAATGTTCGAGGATCAGTTAGTCAGAAAACTTTACTAATAAAAAAACCAGAGTGACGGCGGGTGAAGAGGGAAACACTGGGAAACCGGTGAGACATAATGGGTCCGAGACTCCGAGGAGCTCAACACATATGGGAGCAACACCGGTACAATATTTTTACCTCTAAAAGAAACCTAGAAAATATCCTCTCCGCAATCCTCGATGACAGGTCTACTCGTGGGTACACTGAATAATGGAAAATTGTTTTTGGAGATCCCATACAAATCTTTATGGAGACAAGGGTTATGTTTTCCGTTTTTTTTTTTTTTAATGACCCCCTCTGAGTACAATTCTCGAAGATTACAAGGTTAACCTTCACAAGCTTCTTTCCTGCAGTTTTCCTCATTTTTGAATTTTGCACTTTTCTGAACCCCAAAAAACCACACTTTGCCTCCCAAAATTATCATGGTGTCCCTACAGTCTAGCTTACTGTAGAGATAATCCTGAAAAACCATGGATGACTCTATGGATACCAGCCTGGAAGACTCTTGCCCTACTTCACCTACTCCAGGTGGGAAAGGAAAGGAGAGAAAAGAGGAGAACTCTGAACATGCTCCAAATTTCCAACAGTTCATGACTCTTATGAAAACCTACCTCCAGAAGTTTGGGTCAGGGAAATCTACACCTCTAGTCAAGATGATCATCACAACACTCAGAAACAAAGACTTCACCTCTGGTGAGATAACATCAGTGACCTTGATGCTCTTCTGGTAATACAAGTTTCAAACCTAGTGATCGCAGTACAAAACCTTGATTGCATGGTACAGGACTTACATGGTGAGCAGAAATCTAGGAAAAAGACTCCTGCACCTGGCCAGCAGACCAAGGAGCAGACTAACCAACAGAGACAATCCTATATGAATGTGGCAGCTCAACCTACACTGAAAGATAATGAGATCCCTGAAAAGCCCAAGAATAAGTACAAAGCTGATATGCTTACCCCACCCTAACCCTCGAAGTCCAAGATAGCTGGGATAGATTCTACACCTGAGATGCCCATCCCAAACAAGAAGGGAAAGGAAGACAGGACTACCAATATCAATTCACAGTGCTTGGCAAAGAGGAGGATCTTTGCTACTAGACTAACTGCCCAACTTCTGACTGATGTACTAAAGGAGGAAGCAAATATCTCAGTGATAATCTTGGATGTGCTTGCCAAATCTAAATGCCTAGTACTCAGGAATCTCCAAGTCACCTCAAATAAAGTGAATGAGACTGTTACCATCATGACTTCACCTGGCACCAACTCTTTACAATATTTTAGTTACCTTAACAAGATGATAGAAGCTTTGAATACTGCTGTCAGGGAGAAGGCACCACAATACACCCTCTTTAGGAGAGCCTCAACTAATATTGACATCATTATCTATTGTGTCTCACTTTAAGTAATCCTTGAAGAAGTGGATGAACTTGAAAGGTCTGTCAAGGAGACTTGCAAGGTGAGATAGAAGGTCAACATAATCTTGGTGAAGTTCCTAAAGCCCAATAAGGAGGACAGAAACAAAAAGAGGTTCACATTGATAATAATTAAGGTCCTGGCAGTGGAAGTTGCTAACTTGACACTATTAGTCTTACTTATGAGAAAGTACAAAATGTTTGCAGTAATGTGGCAAGTATCTGCCACTATTCAATGCCATAGGTGCTGGAAGTTTAGATACCTAGACACCTAGAAGCTAGTTGTAAAAGCTTAATATAGGTCTACTCTATCTGTTTGAAGGGGCACTCATTCAAAGAACACCAATATCAACAGATGGTCTGCTAGGGATACAGAAAGATGATCCCAAACTGCTGCATGATAATACCTGCCAAATACCCTGCATGTGATGGAGCTCACTCCATGATAAACCCAGAATGCCTAAAGAGGACACAAATGAAAGCCATGGCAAAAGAGAGATATGACTTAAGGATGGCAGCCCTAGCCACACAGGTCAGTGATATAACAAACCCCCAATAGAAAACATTATGTTAGACAAGTATGGAAATGATAGCAACAATGGATAGAAGATTAATATTGTTCAACACAATTACAAAGGTAGTAATAGTATTTTTCTATTGTTATTTCATATAGTAGTTAGAAGTTTTGAGGTTTCTTTCATTTATGTGCAGGACCTCCCACTGTATAATAGAGTTCCTTTCAATGCCTAAAGATATGAGTATATTTCCTATAGTTACCTTTTTTTTTTTTTTTTTTTTTTTTGATTATTTAATTTCGTTTAAAGGTACAAAATCCACATGAAGCCTGCAGAGCTAACATGTTAAAAAACCTCCAACCCAGGCCAGACCCTGGAAAGCTATAGAAAACTATGGTCTAAAGACCTGGTCAAAAAAACTATCCTAACAAGCAGTCACTCCTGTAAACTACAAAAGTTATAAAGTCCCACCAACATCATGCAGTAACTAAGAAACCAAACTCCTGACAGTGCTCCTAATAAAGAAAACCCAAAACCCAAACCTAAGGATTAGTCCAAACTTGGCTTATAGGTACAAGCCCTGGTGAAAGTTAGATAATTGTATCCATGGACAAAAAGGTCTGTGCTAGGGGGTCAAAATGAGATCAGGCCTCATGATAGGGGTGTGGCAGAAGCAAGGAATATGAGTACCAGCCTGAACAGAGGGGGTGGTGGCAGTAGGGTGCCAGCTGAGGAGAGGAAGGAATAGTAGTAAGGTACCAGCTAGTATAGAATCTAAGCTGACTGACCATATTACTGCATCTCTTGTGTAGTCTCTTGTGATAAGAGAGATGGTGTCACTTCTGGAGGGGATCTCTGAGGGAGGAAGGCATATGAGGAGTGGATAGGGGGGCAGTAGGGTGCTAGCTGATTGTCTGGAGAAAGGAAGGATAGGAGGAGAGTATTCACTTAGTGGGACATATGATCGGTTATCACATTTGTGTCTGACAAGGCAGCACCTTAAGAGAGAAGGGTGTGGAGAAATTGACCATAGACTGTTGAAGTATTTCCTCCTACTGCTAACTGTGTTCCCAGCCATCTATAGAAAGACCAAATGAAAAAACCCAACCATAGCAATCGCTAAGCAAGGTAATGCAAAAGTGGGATAAAAGAGGTAACCAATATCGTGAGATGCTGGGAGGAAGGAATGAATAACCCCTAGAGGGTAGACCTTGAAGAGGAAGTGAGGAGGGGATACCTGAATACAAACAAATGATAGAAAGTATTCTTCCTGACCCCCCCTAGGTGAGGAGGAGGAGAGAAAAAGTTGTGATGATTTTCCTCACAGTCATGGTGTTGAGTTGTTCCCAAATAGGTAATAAATTTCAATGACTGAAGGTGTAGCAGAGATGGAAGATGTTTCCTATAGTCAACCTTTTTTTTTTTTTTTTTTTTTTTTTTTTTTTTTTTTTTTTTAAGGTACAAAATCCACATGAAGCCTGTGGGGCTATCACGTCAAAAAATCTCCACCCTAGAGCGGGCCCTAGAAAGCTATAGAAAAACCATGGCCTAAAGGCCTGGTCGAAAAAACTATCCTAACAAGCAACCCTCCTGTAAACTACAAAAGGTATGAAGTCCCACCAATGTTGCACAGACTAAGAAAACCAAACTCCTGACAGTGCACCTAACAAAGAAAACCCAAAACCCAAACCTAAGGTAAACCAAACTGGCAATGTTGCAGCCAGCCCTAGCAAAAGTTAGATAACAATATTTGTGGATGAAAAGGTCCCAGCCAGGGGGTCAAAAGGAGATCAGGCCTCACAATAGGGATGTGGCAGAAGTGAGGAACCCCAGCACCTGCCTAATCAAAGGGGGCAGTGGTGGCAGTAGGGTGTCAGCCAAGCAGAGGATGGAATGGTAGTAAGGTACCAGCTGGTGTAGAATCTAAGTCGACTGATGGTATTACCACGTCTCTCGTATAGTTCCTTGTAATAAGAGAGATGGTGTCACTCCTGGAGAGGATCCCAGAGGGAGGAAGGTATAGGAGGAGTGGATAGGGGAACAGTAGGGTGCTAGCCTATCATCCGGATATGGGGAGGATAGGAGGGGAGTGTTCACTTGGCAGGATGTACTATTGGTTATCAAGTTCATGTCTGATAAGGCAGCCTCTTAAGAGAGAAGAGAGTGGAGAAATCCACCATGGCCTATTGAAATGTTTTCTCCTACTGCTAACTATGTTCCTGGCCATCTGTAGAAAGACCAAATGAACAAACCCAACTATAGCAATCACTAAGCGAGGCGAACCAAAAGCAGGGTAAGGGAGGTAACCAATACCATGAGATGCTGGGAGAATGGAAGGAACATTCACAGGAGGGTAGACCTCAAGAGGGAAGCAAGGAGGGGATGCCTGAATGCAAACAAGTAATAGAAAGCATTCTTTCTGACCCCACCTAGGTGGAGGGGGAGGAGAGAAAAAGTGATGATGATTTTCCTTGCAGTCGTGGTGTTGAGTCGTTCCCTAATAGGAAATAAATTTCAATGACTGGAGGTGTAGCGGAGACAGAAGATATTCCTATAGTCGCCCTTGCATTCACATATGTACTTATGTTAGTTTGAAGATTTTACTTGATGTTTCTTTTATTTTAGTTTCAAAAAAGGAGGACATTTTATATTTAAGGATTTTTTCTCACAGGAACCTCATACTGGGACCTCATGTTTCATTTAGCCTGTGAAATTTTTACAATAGATAGGTAGAGGGATTGAATTCTATTTATCCTGAAGCAGTCTTTGTTGAAACAAATGAACCCACCTTAGTGGTAAGGGATTTGAATGTATACACAGTTATGACAGACCTCCTATATTCCTTTACTTCTGAGGAGAGGAGGAAGGAGGAAGGATATATGAGGATAGGTGCCTTAGATAGCTATAATATATTAAACATGCTAGGAGTACATACCAGGTTCCTGATAACCTGACTTTATACAGATCTTATATAATTAATTATATCTTGGTGAGCACATCAATATATATTAGGATATCAAAATGGAGGAATATATACCAGTACACCAGATCTAACCATATAGTTATCCTAATCAAAATTGCCTCAGAAAACAAAGAGCTGACTAGATCAACTCCAGACTGGAACAAGATCAACTGGCAAAACAAAGAGGGAGTCCTAAACCCTGTCATTGAGGAGGCTTTAGAGAGCTATTAAATTGGCGATTGTGGTTATGGACTAATACTTTAGGTTGAGGAAGTACAAGAGATTTTTGAAAATAACCTGAGGAACTTGATCAGGTTGGTGCAAAGTTGGGCTCCTATGAAGAGACCAATAAGGTGGTCAAAGGCATGGTAGATGATGGAGATCATTGAGTTAAGGAGAATATATATGATATCTACCTGGTGTATTAGACATGATAAGAGTGGAGTGGAAATGAAGAAGAAGACCAGGAAAGCATATAGGGTAGTGATTATGAAAGCCAAGAGGAGAGACTTTGATGACTTTCTGGCAAATATGAAGAAGAATGATGTGTGAACAGCTCACCAGTTCACCAAACAAAGAATGCCGACATAGGTTCTAGGCAGACATAATGACTAACCTGAGATAATGAATGGTATAATAATGCAGTCCTTTTTCCCACCAAATTTAGATCTGATAAATCCTCTACCTCTGAAGTAATACCAGCTAGTGGAGGAAGAAGAAGTCATGAGTTTCAATATTTTAGAGGAGTTGGGAAAGTGTAGTAATAACTTAGCACCTGGGCTAGACTAGGTACTGTACTCAATTTGGAAGGGCATCAATCAGATAAATGAGAAGATCTTGCCAAAGCTAGTGGAGGACCTACTAAGGTAGAACCTATACCCCCATACTGAAGGAATCTATTAGGGTAATGCTTCTGAAACTAAATAAAATCAACTATACTAACTGCGACAGCTTCAGTGTCATCACCATGATATAGACCTTCTTGAAGATTGTGGAATAGGTAGTTAATAATAGATTGATGAAAATCATCTTTGAAAAGGATATGTATAAGATAAATCAAACAAGATCACTACCATAATAGCCAACGGTAGATGCAGTGCTAGCATTTGAGAATTGGATAATTAAGGCACAGTTTATGAAGAGGAAGGTCAGTATTGTTTTCCTGGATGTCAAGGGCAGATTCAACATGTCAACCACTACAAATACCTGAAGAGACTGGGATATGAAGGCCACATGTCAGAGTATCTAGTTGACTAGATAAGAAATTTTATTAGCTTAAGGGAGATTTCCCTACATTACTTCAGCAGTCCAGGGACTCTAATATCTACTGACAAAGGTATACTGTAAGGCTCTCTTCTGTCACCACTCCTGTTCATGCTATATGTAAGTTCATTGCATGTAGACCTAGATGACCAATACATACACTCTTCATCCTACATAGATGACTTCTAAATCTCAGTAGCTGGCAGTTCGTAGTATAGGAATACAAGATTGCTGGAGCAAAAAATCTTAGACATATGCCACTGAGTGGCATTACTGAGACTGGTCTTTAGTATAATCAAAACAGAACTCAAGCAATAGTGAACCCCCAAGGAGAGGGGTCAGAGGCTGAAAGACAAGATATCCTTTCAAGTATACATTGTTGAGCCAGCAGATAATACAGTGAAATAATTGGGTTATTAGTTGTCCAACAATATTGAAATGACTATCTATTTTACAAAAAGGTTGGGGCTGGCTCAGGCTACCTTCTTTAGGATCAAACAATTATCAACACCTGGGAAGAGTCTTATCCTGTATAGAGCAAGAAGACTGTCAAAGAGGATAACACTACCCATCTTACTGTATAGGGTTGAGATACTGGTGCTGACAATAACAATGAAGAAAAAGATGCAGATGTTTTGGAATAGGGTGGCAAGGTAGATAACCAATACATTTTTTGTAATAAACCAAGTGGTTTTGGCAGTGGAAGTATATTTGGCCCTGATAGAGCTATATATTAAACAAGTTTCCCTGATGACAGCAGTGCACATCATGATGGCAATATTAGAAAATAACTTAGCAACTGTGATGCTCCCAGAGGGATACCCATTGGTTAGGAACTTTAGGTTAGAAACCAATAGGTAGTAACTTAGGCCCTGTTTGGTAGCCTGGATTAGACTAGGATTGGGACTTAAAGTCCAGACTTAAAAACCAAAATCTACAAGCTTTAAAATCTGGGCTTTGGAAATGGGGCATACCAAACACAATAGGTTTTAGACTTAGCCTTTGATTACATGAAAATAATCTGTATATCTAATGTAAAATAATAAAGATAAGATTAAAGTAAATATTTTTTTCTTGCACCTATGATGCTATTACCATTTGGTTCCTAAGTACCATTACCTCAATCATAGCAACAATTACCCCAGTTATTACCCCCCTCTACCTTACTTTCAAATTAACACTCTACACAAAAAATCAAACAATGAACAGTGAAAACCTCAGTCAAATTGGAGCAGTCAGGGGGGCAATTGCAGCTTCTGAATTTTTGATGGCAACTAAAATTGGAATAAGTAATAAAAAGTCATGTTGGACATCAGTACTATCTGGGCAAAACTATACCAATGAGCTCTTGGCGAACATGAAGTGCAAATACGTGAAAATCTCCACATGTTGAAAAAAATATTTTTAAAGCTTTGCTATAAGTTGCAAAAATGTGAAGGAGTACAAGATACTAAAAACTCAACTGTTGAGTACCAAGTACACATATTTTTATACCAAGTTACAAACAATGCAAACACCAGAAATATCCAAGAGCATTTCCAACATTCCGCAGAAATAGTACAATGCTTATTTCTTGATGTTCTTGATGCAATCGGCAATTTGGAAGATCGCTTTATACAACTACCAATAGTATTAGCTCATCCTGCCTCTCTCGATATACTATGGGAAATTACTAGCAACCCCAAGTTTTACCCATATTTTAAAGATTGCCTTAGAGCAGTGGATGGTTCATTATTCCAGCAATGGTTCCAGCTGCCGATACCAGAGTATACCGATACAGAAAGGGCTTTACCGCACAGAATGTATTTGTTGCAGCATCTTTTAATCTGACATTCCAATTTGTACTATCTGGCTGGGAAGGGTCAGCACATGATTTAAGAGTGCTTGATGATGCAAAATGAAAGGGATTCAAAATACAATCTGGAAAACATTATCCCGGAGATGCAGGATATAGTGGATCAACCTCACTTGTTGTCCCCTATCAAAATGTAAGATATCTCCTCAAAGAATTCAGACAAGGAACTGCTGGGTATGATTCAAGTTCAATTTCTAAATAGTTTATAACTATAACTATTAGTCTGGTAGTCAGGTAATATACTCATACTAATAGGATTCTTCTATTGTAGGCCCCAGAATGCTAAAGAACTATTCAACCTAAGGCATTCATCTCTCAGAAATGCTGTCGAATGTATTCTTGGAATTTTAAAAGCATGATTCCCCATTCTCAAGACATCCATATCCTTTAACTTTGATGTACAAGTCAAAGGTGTTAAGGCACTCTGTTGCCTCTATAATTTTATAATATATGAGGATGGAACTGTTGCACAATTTGAGCTAACCTCCCAGTTGCAGTCTTCACCTTTAGGTATTGAATTAGCCACCCTATTCACCATAAATGTTGTACAGTTTGGGAGCAGGAGGAATTAAAGTAATATTATTAGCAAACTAACTTTTAAATAGGAAGAACAGATACTCAATTGAGTCCAGAAATTACAGAGATGAACAGAGTCTACAAACCCATGATCTCATTGTCTTCTATACATCAAGGAGTTACTTACCCATCTCTTGACCCTGAAGGGCATTCCAGCTGACTACAAGCAAGGCAAGAAAAAAAAAAAGCCAATAAATTGAGAATAGGAATTGCAAGAGCAATGTGGCATGATTATCAAAGACATATTGTAAGGCATTAGTAGAACAAGTCAGAGGGTCATTGAAAATTATAAGAAAAACATCAACTGGTTGGTATGTACTTTATAGTTTTGACACTGCACTGATACATAGAATTTAAAAACTTTATTTGACCTATAATACAGTAACTACTAGCAATCCTCCCCTCGAGATCCCTCGAGGGCACGTATTTGGTTTAGTATCCAAACATGACCTCCTTGATCATTCGTCGTAGTTTTAGTTCCTCTCCGATTAGCTAACTAGCGTCTTCTTTACCTGATACTAGTTCTCCCCGTCTCTCATGATCGTGTACTATACACATGTGTTGAGTTACCCCTTGTCTCTCTAACAAAGTTAGTTTAATATCGATAACAACTCACGTCTGATCGGTTGGGAGTTGTAGCAAAGAGAAGGTCAAAGAAAGAAGTACCGGGTCGACCATGACCTTTCTGTAAGGAAATATTGTGTGAGACGTCAATGAACTCCCGTTTTCTTTACTAACATGAGACACACCGGAGAAGGCCATAGCGTCGAGTCGAGGAAGGTCCCCCGGCTTGTCGCGTAAGAGCTAAGTTCTAAGGAAACAGGTTGCTATGCTTACCAATAACATTATAATGGTTGTTAAGTATGGATCGTTTCAACTAAGCCTTCTGTCGTAATTAGTATACCCTGCTTCAAGGATACGTCGTATTTCGTACGAAACTCAGTCACTTGTCTTGGAACTTACTGTATACACCCTCCCTCCTTCCCAAAGAAAAACCACCGTAAGGGTAACAGGACCCTCCACTAAAACGAGTTTAAGAAGGTCACTATGCTGCTCCGAGAGCTGTTCGTTGGCAAAATCGAAGGTAGTCCGTATCATGTAAGACCTTACTAGATTAGTAGGATTTTAATTTCCAGTTGTACGCACATTATTGACTAGGTCGTTTAGTTCAAATAGAACTTAAAAACGTTACGAACCATGTGTTAGGTTGTGTGATACCGCTCTAGTAGGATGGAAGGAAATAAGTTGTACGATCGTGTCACCTGCTAGAGACACTCTTCTATATAGGTAGACTCGACAACCGAAGTAGACGTCGAGTTGTACTATGGAAATTTCCTTCTTGATAAAATCGAATGTTTTTACTGTGACAATTACTAAAATTATCACACGAGAACCTCTTTTACGATCCGTTCTATGTATGAAAACTCCGACGTTTATAATACCTCGACTTACTGTTACATGTTCCCTAACTCGTCGAACGTCAACTTATGAATGTCTCATAACTGGAACGTAATGATGGTGGGAGAACGGAATTTGAATTTTATCCACGAGGTCATTAAGAAAATGTCTTGAATACGGGTGTTGTTCCTTACACATTACCTTGGTTTTACTTCCAAGAACCTTACCCTTCCGCCACAGAAGTCCAACGATAAGAACCCCCATTTACCCTACCTCTTCAAACAGAGAATGGATCTTACTATGAATGTTCGTTAATCCTTCTAGAAGGCAAATAGAATAACGCTTTCGTCAAAGGATAAGCGAATACAAAACGATACTGTCAATTATTCAGTGTTCCTGTTAGTAACGTTTGTCAACCACAACTAGATACCTTAGGTCGAAAGTGGGTACCCGTCGAGATACATCGAGAAAGAGCTAGATGAAGTGAACGACCTGAATGACAAGAGGACAGTGGACTTGTAGGTTGATGATGTGTCTTACATCATAAGGGACTCCATAATAACGAGACTGATGTGAGTTGCAACATTCAAATAAGATAAGATAAATGAGAAAATATTTAGAAACTAAATTTTATGACCCCATGTGTGATTAACGATTATATGTCTATATAATTTCAAACTTGTCAAAATTAGTCAAATGAAAATATTCAATGAACCAAAAATCAAAACAAAAGAAAAAGAAAATGTAAAAGAAAGACGAAAAAAGAGAGAGAACTGAGTAAAAGAAAAACTAGTAGAGATGAGTAAAAGAAAAATTAAATAACATGATGGTTACTAGAGATAATATTTTTCATACATCACTAACCTTTATATATAAGGTAAAAAAACAACTTGTTAAACAGTTTTTACATAACTCCATATTTGTTGATTAAAATGGGGTTTTAAACTCTATACCAAAGTTAAAGTAGGGGGTGAATTTTACAACGTACAATGAGTGTAAAGGGTCTTGGTTGTGTGACAAGGTGTAAGGTCGTAATAGGGCTTTTCCTTTATAGCATGTTAAACGAGTCTCCA
>ML120507.1:117293-202917 GCA_003788595.2 Choiromyces venosus 120613-1 | reverse complement strand
AATTTAAGTTTCTCCTTATCCGTTTTTATGTATTCATACTAACTGTTTTTCTCCTTAATTTCTCTTTATTTGTTTCTTTTATCCTTTATGTCTTCCTCTCTTTTTTTCTTTATTTTTTTACTCCTTTCTTTCCTTTCTTTCTTCTCTCCTTTGTCAGTCTTATTCCTTCCTATATTTTCTTTTCTCTTAATTTATTATACATCATCTGTTCTATTCTCTATTCTACCCTTTTCTTTTCCTTTTTCCCTTTTCTTTAGGGTCTTATCTTTTTCTCTTTGTTTTCTACTTTTTTTTTTCTCATTCTCTTGTCTTGAGATTAATAAACGTATTTTATTCGTTTTATCTTATGCAATCTCATTTATTATAATTTTATGACACCCTTATTATTTTATTGACTCTTTGTCACCCCCTTTTCAATCCAAAAACAAATAACCGGATCTATTGTACCATCAATTCAAAATAACCATTCTGGACCCAAACAAAACACCCAACAACACGTCATATAAGGAAATATTCCTCGTTGTCATAATGTAAAAATACGTATCTGTATTCTCTACTTGACGGTTGTGTTATAGTTGTGTATTGTACTTATATAAAAAGTAAAGGGGAGAGGTAGATAAGAAAACGAAGGAAAAGGTCCCGTCATGAAACTCCCTTTAATAATCCAATTTATAGTAACATCTTTTCAACCCAAGTAAAGTATTCTGGATCCATCAACAACGATCCAAAACAAGCTCCCTCCCACAAATCATAAACTCTGAACCGTATATAGTAATCAAGGATATATTCCGTGTTGGTGAGCATCAAAAATGTACCTCTCTCTTTGTGTTCACGTTACTTGTTGTTTATACTTATGTAAATATAAAGAGAAGGAGGTTATAGCTGAAGGCAAAGATAACACACACTAATATAAGCTGCCTAAACAAAGGGTTCCTGTTGGAAGACTGAAGGTCGACACGCACACCACAAAACGGGTGTGGACCGTCACAAACAGGAGGAAGCTGGGCATTAAGGAAAATAGGGAAAGCTAAAGGTAAATCTATTCACTTGGAAGAGATCGGAATGACAAAATGTAGGCCTGTCCAAAACCAAGAGAGTCATGGAGGACTGTCTAAACAAAAGGTGAACATGTTAGTAGCCTCATGGAAGAAACTTTCACCATAAAACACATAAGAGACACCATAATTAAAAGGAAAACGTGTTGATAAGGACACAATCGAAACAAATGGAGAACTGTTAAGTTGGACAAAAACTGAAAATTCAAGAGGTAACCCTGGACAAAAACAGGTTGTTTCGACTGTGAATTGGACTCCGATGGGTTACTCTCTTATTCCTCAATGGTTATTATATGTTGAACATCCGAAAACTTAATGGCCTTTTCTGTTGGGACAGGTGTTGTTTGTTTCAACTTCTTTATTTTATGTGAGTTCTTGTTGTTACTGTTGTGCCTCTACGTTATATACAGTAGCACTTAATCGTTAACTACGGAAACTAGCACTGGCCGTTGTCTTAGGTTCCCCCCCTACGTCCCGGACGAACCATTCACAGTAAAAGATTAATGAATATCATGTAGATTCTTCATTCCTTTGGTCGATTGACACCAACGAAGATATACATATCCGTTTAAACTCCCGTGTTTCTCGTTTATCTTCTAACGTTCTTCTTGGTTAACTTTTGTTAGAAAGTGGTCATGTCTCTTACTTGGGTGTTCTTGGGGTGGTCAGCGAATGATATACCACTCGGAAATAGTGGTTAGTCCTTAGGACCTGGTCAGTAATAAATCCTCTCTACTTACAGTGTACAAGTCGTACACCTCGATTCGTGACCCTTCGTCTCTTCGGAGAATCTGTTAGTCGGCGTTAGGTTTCGAAACTTTTTACAACGTTCNTACCTCTACAGTTCTAACTCTTCGATTACCATGACGGTCTTGGTGAATTGAGAGAGTACTCACCTTACCTAAGAACGAGTTTCATCAAGGTCGTTTCCTAAGCAGTTACCTTATTAGATAAGCGAAAATGCAGATAGTCCATATTGTACTTACTAGCACTCTGACGGGTCCCCCCTCCTAATGTTAACAAAGTTCAGGTACCACTCTATATGGTAAACGTCCCAGACAACCAGGGGGGTCGACCTTCTCTAAGTAATATAAGCGTTCAGATGGAAATGCTGGGTTACATACGCTGACTCTCGGCACGTCGTATACGTGTTTTAAACCTATCTCTATGCTAACTTGTTGACTACGTATACAACCTTAAGACGTCAGGTAATTAAGTTGAGATGACCTGTCGAGTGCTTTCCGACCGTCTATAAGGACGACTACTCGGTTTGATGTCCTAAGAATATCTAGGATCTTACGTTAACCATTATCTCGTTCCCCGACTATCTGCTTGTCTTTTAAACGGTTGTCATTTACTTCATCGATAACAACACGGTCTCCTTATACCCGTCCGGCCAAAAGTTCTATAACAGGAACGAGTTTCTTCAGGATGTCTAGTTGTTCTCGGATCGCCACCCAAGTTTTCCTAATTGGGTTTAGTGGGTAGAATAGAACGGGAAGTGATACAGTATGAGAAAGGTGCCCCTCTTGGACCTACCGTAACCCGGGCCGTTGAAGTTTTAAACAGACCTTGTGCAGTCTATGAATTCTACGGAGTTGCAAGGAAGATAGTAAAGTCTGAGGTATGTTCTCCACTACTTGGTAGTTGAGATAAGGCACGCGTTGCCGATAAGGTTGTTAAGCAACACCTAAGTACCCGACATACACTAGTCTTATTTAACCTAACCAAATTTTGAGTAGTTCCGTTATAAGCTAGACTAGATATGTTACCCGACCGTCTACAACACTATGTCCCATTATAATTAGAGGTTCTTCACCCCTTTTCCCAATAAGATGGAAGCAGTATATGACCACCACTAGCTAAATACGTTTTCGATATGGTTCTGTCATACCGTTAACACGCAGTGAAACCTTCTGGTAGTGAGAAATAATACAAGTGACGTTTGGGTTTTACCCTACTCTAACACTCCCTCAATGAGGGACCAGTCCAAAGACGGCTATCCGGACTGGACCAACGTGCACAGATCCCCTTCTTTTTTTTCTCCCCTGCTTTATTTTTTTATCTTTTTTCCTTTGTTGTCATGGCAACCATGTTGTTATCAGATAATCCGATCCAACTTTTGACATTTTCGACGGACAGTACAATATAGATTCTCTATTTCCTATTAGTAAATTATATGTATCTTGGGAACAGCAACTTGAGATTGCTGACCTTTAAACATAGGAAGAAAAAGAGAGAAAAACAAACCATAGTCTTTGTACTTAAGAATAACAGAGAGTCAATGGAAGTACAACAAATACTGTATAATGATTGTATCTTAAGGAGTACTCTCAGATAATGTCTTCAACCAAGCCAACCTAACATTCATAGATGCCATCATAAAAAAAGTTATCTTCTGGGCATTGCTCTCAAAGCAGTAGGAGGCAGCCAAGTACTCTGAAATCAAGAAATCACCAGCCGCAAGTATCTCATTCAGCAAGGATAATGCTTTAGCATAGGGGATCTGTGAGAGAGAAGTGCTTGTAATTGCATTCAATGTGATTAGAGGAGATAGGGGGCTTGGGTCAGTGTTAGCACTTGGAGTACTAGTGAATGGTTCAGTACTTGCAGGATTTGGCTTCTGGTTCCGAACAGAGTCTGCTAGATCTGACAACCCTTGTGCAATGATCTAAGCTACAATACTGCTAGAACTTTCTCTTGCTCATATATGTTTTCGGTGATTTCTGTTGTCAAACGTGAATGGGGCAGGCAGTCTTATTTTCCAATTTAATAAGTTCTGACTTGGTGACAACCCTCGAGTGGTTGGGATAATATTGCTTTCTCCCTTCTCAGAATCATCAAAAATAATTATTCCTGAACCAGAAGGTAGGGGGATAGGGTTGTCATCTTCATTATCATTAGGATTGTCATCACTGCTACTGCTTTCAAGACTACTATATTGTTGTTTCTTATTCTTCATAAGAGTTGAAGAAGCACGACTACCTGTTGCTGTCATTTGTTGGAATAACTCATGGAGTTTTGAATAATGTGTAAGAGCTTCTGTTTTAAATTGCCTTGCTGCAAGGGTTGCCTAAATTGCATTGTGCAATTAGTATTATTCAAGAAGGAACAAAATATTACTCAAGTGTATGGTGTTTTATTAACACTGGTATTAGATATAGTACTCAATAAGTATAATATTTACAAACCTTAAGATATGCTTCCTAAACATCATCAGCTGCGGTAACAGTTTTTTTCTCCTTATCATGTCCAAATCCTGAATTCTCACAAAGATGATGAAATATTTCATATAGTTATTTTATCTAATACCACAAATTATTAGTACATCTTAAGTAGATATAACACTGAAAAGAATCCAAATTGAATAACTTACATGTTTCATGTGACTCTTGACCTGTTCAACATCAACTTTTAGTACAAACTTACTATTATAAGCTGTTGTTGCTGCTTGCCATACCTCTGGCTTAAAGCTATTCCCAGCTCTCTGACCAATGTATGCTTGGTGGAGAAGCTCATCAATTAAAATCTTATCTTTAACATCATCCCAGGTTGCCCTCCCCCTTTTTTGCATTGTCAGAGTTGATAACATTTGGCAGCTTCAAGAATTCTGAATTCAAAAATTGTATTAGTAACTTTTTCAAACTTGAAGAACAATCAAAGGGAGAGAAGGTAATACATTTATTAAAGAAGCTTGAGGAAATTCTTCTAGGTATCAATTTGATAGAAGTAGAGAGAAGATAGTTGACTTAATAGGTAAGAGGCAAGTCAAAATATAGAGATATTGGTGAGGTTAGACAGGTGGACTTAGAGTAACCCACATATTCAAAGAAACAGTAGAGGAAGAGTGCAAGATAACAAATAGCAGCTGGGGTGAGGGATAGCGAATAGTGTATTGAAGATGGCCAATGGAAAGGTATAATTGCTGGATTACCTAGGGGGTGAGCAGAAACTCAGTTATGGAAAATATTGGTAAAATAATTCTGCAAGTGATAAGACAGCTGGCTTGGTAAAAGGTATATAAATTATTGTCATTGTGGGTATTGTTTCAGTATTCGTTCTTTCGAGGGAAAAAATTTGGCTGCCATGGTAATGTTTGCATTGCTTGGATAGAATAGATAGAAATTAATGGTCTGTTCACATAGGTGTAGAAAAAAAATACTATGGGTATTCCAGGAATTATTAGGGCTAGTGACCTTTACTTTCTTTGACTGGTTTTTCTACAAAAATCCTGACCCAAAATCCTGATCTGGTCCTGAAAAGTAAATCCAGTCCAAGTCCTGGCCTACCAAACACAACTGGACTGAAAGTCCAGACTTATGGGATAATCCAGACTTTTAGTCTAATCCGGGGATACCAAACAGGGCCTTAGGCTTATAGGAATTCAAGAAGTACTCAGCCAAAGAATTTGAACTCTATGTACAGGTCAAAGGTGCTAAGACATCTCCCAATAGACAAGATAGGAGTGAGAGAGGTAAAGTTATTTACAATATACCTCTTTCCTGAGTAACTGAGTAGACTTGCCCCTGTAATAGAATAAAGTACTAGGAGCTCAGTTGACATCAAGGAGGGAGTAAGAAAGATGATATACCAGGAATGGACAGGTCAGTCCTACCCTATATATTACCCTTACAGGCTGCTGTATCAGAGGTGCTGAAACTTTATGGTTCTCCTCAAATTCTAAGTAGGCTGAATATACCAGATAAGGGCAAATAAAAGCTACTTAAATGTACAATTGGATTGGTTTACTCAGGATAGGGACCCAAAGTATAACTGCTGTGGTACTGCAGACCAGACTTTCTGACATATAATTACAGACTACCCTGAGCTAGTGAGTCAGAGGGAGGGGTTGGGTCCTGATAGTTTTATCATAGGACCAACTTCTATTCTGTGAAATCATAATAAAGCAGGAAGGGTTTTAATTAAGAAGTTTTCCTTGTTTATTTCAAAGAATTTGTTGAATTTTCCAGTGCAACTGGGGGGTTTTGCATTTATGAGAGGTTCCAATTTGGGCTCATAATATTTTCAGCCTTTGGGCTAATGATAGTTCTTATTGATTTTTATCATTTATTTGTTTTTGGGGGAGAAAGATAAAGTTTCTTTTGTTATATTGAGGGGTTTTTTTTTGGCCATACTTTAGGGTACATGCCAGGATTTTCCTGTATTTACAAATAAATCTAAGGACTTAACAAACAAACAAAAAAAAACAAACGAGGTCAGCCTTCAACACTCTGCAAAGATCCCCAAAGCACCAGGCTTCACCTTGGTTACGAAACCACCACCTCCGTCAACACAGAATTTAACATCCGGAGCACACCACTGTGGCAACTGCAGACTACGAAATCATGGCAGACAACAAGGATAGACACAGGATCGAGGGCTGAATAATGGTCCTTCTCACTTCCTAACGCCACTGTCTACTACTATATTACGAGATGGCTTAATCTATCCCCTAATCTGTGTGCAGATTTTGCAGCTTTTTAGCGCGGTTAACGACATGAGGTTAACCTCAGATCTTTATCAAAGGTACCGGTAGTATGGCCGGGAAGCTCTTGTTGTGACCTCTCCAATAGAAAACATCTCGACAATTGCCACCTACCTACCCTAGTGGGTTAGGGGTATCGCAGTGTTACAGGGGGGAACACCCAATCAACGCCCTTTGTTGCTTTCTCACGATAGCTTCAAAGTCTTTATTCAGCCCTTGGGAGGTTCATCAGAGTATCCATGCCCCTTGGGAGCCCTCTTTCGTTGGCCCGTACGGCTACCATTCGCCCTATTTAGGGCATCAGCATCTGGAACCACATTCTTTTTTTGCTTTGGCAGACGGCTGGGACTACAGTTCGCGGTTTGAGGAGCCTCTCAAGGCCCGAGTCCATACCTTCTTTATTGACACCACCCAGTACAGACACGAACACGATTCCGATAGCCTTTCATTCTTTTTTGCGATTATTCCAGAACCTCCTTTTTAGGAACCCCCGACCGCCCTTCGGCACATAAGACCTAGGAGTTAAGTTTTTTATTTCTCCTAGGCAATCATTGCGAGTCCTGGCTTTTGCTGGGCACCGGAAGTCCTGGCCTCCCAGGTGAGCATCGGGCGGGGGGGACCCTTAGACCCCCAAAAATTCACGCACACTTTGGATATGTTCCGCCCAGTTTACCCGGTCGCCTTGGTGTGGTTACACCACGCGGAAGTCCTGGCCGTCCAGGCAGGCCACACATCGCTTTGGTGTGGTAGCACAACTTCGGAAGTCCTGGCTTACCCCCAGGCATCTGCTACTTTGGGGATTGGCGGCGGCTGGGCTGGGCCGGTTTGGGGTGAGGGTGGGATATGGGGGTCTGGGGAGGCGTCAGTTAATTCAGGAGGCTTGCTTGAGCCCGTCAACGACAATACGGCTTGCGCTCGATACCACTGTCAAAGAGGCTAAGAGCGGCTACGTTTGGAGCGGTTACTGTTAGAATTGCGGAAGGGCTACATGGGAGCTGATTCGGACCTTTGTATTTTGTTTTTGCTTTGGGCTTGTTTGGCTTGGTTGGCTGCCGGGGAGGGTTTCTTTTGTGTTGGAGGGTTAGCGAGACAGCGAGTGGGCTGTTAATGTTTGTTTTGTGGCAGGTGGCCAGGAGGTGGATTTTCTTAAGGGGGCCCTTGGCTGGGGGGAGTATCTCATGCCGGCTTAGCTAGATTATGATTTAGTTCGTAGAAACGGGGCGTCGTACCCCCGGGCTAGAAAGAATGGAAAACAAGGTTACACAATTGCCACACTTGAACTATTCCTAATCTCGGAATATTCTAGGGAACTACTGGAAAAAGGCGACAAATACAGACGAAGGGATGGTATCATGCTAATCTTATCCGTATGGGTGACATCCCCTACTATAAACAAAGGGAAAGACTCGTGCATTGACTTTAAGCTTAGGTGATATACGGTGATCACCCCTGGGGACCTTCTACCACGGGTAAGCCAAGTGTAGCGATCCTAATTCTTAATATCTCGCTGAAACGTCCTTGGAGATTCATCGATAAATCACCAATAACTATCTATTTGCCTGGACTTATCGATAACACATCTGATTCGGGTGGGCCTGCAACTGGCTAAATCCACTTTCAAACACTGACCAAGGAGACCTGTCGGTAAGTTGCCTTTTTACCGACGGTCAGATCAGCCCATCTACTTACCCCTTACGAGCTCTTTGAGTCCAATGTCAAACGTGTGTAACAGAAACTGCCTGGTACGTGCAGTACTGCGCAGTCGGGTTACCCTGCTATTCTCCCTGCTCCATACTAGTACTCTGGGCAGAAAAGGTTTGTTTGCATTACATGGCGGATGGTATAGGCGAGGAAAAATAACCGCCTTCCAATCTTCAGCACCCTTCCCCAACATTTACCGCTAGCAACTTTGCGCACTTCTATTTTCCCCGGATTCTACAAAATTCATCAACCCATTGCTGTTTATTATTATTGTTGAGCCCTAGGCGTAAAAGTCGCAAAGTACAAGCTTCCGCCCCTTCTACAGCTACCCTACTCAAACACAGGCGAGAACGAAAGTATGTCTGCACTTCCACCAGAGTCACAATCCCCAGCCGAGCAGGAGAAACTTCGAAAGATGGATGAAATTCTGCACTCAGACGTAAGCGCTTCTCTGCCCACATTCTCGTTCAGGAGTTAATTAAATATCAGATTGGGGTCTCGTCACTTCTCAACAGATTAAAGCAGAGCATTACGGCTTGTAGGGTAAAGCTCCTATTTGACCAGCGCGTAGCATCCATCTAACTATGACACTAGGATTTCGCCTTATTTCTCAAGAGACGGGCAAGTTTGGAGGAAGAACACGCACAAGGTTAATAAGCTCGCCTTTTGGAAAGATAATTGATCTAACTACCCACAGGTCTTAGGAAGGTATGCCGAATGACCCACGAGAGCATCAGACGGCCCCAGAATCGGCAGGGAACCTATGCGCGCTCATTCGAAGAAACTATACAGATCCATGAACGTATTGCTGAAAATGGTATACAGTTCTCTCTCGCTCTCCACCAGATGCATGAGGATCTTACGGAGTTGTCGGACAACATGGAGAGAGGCAGAAAGCATTGGAAACAAATTGGATTGACAGTTGAAAAGAAACTCCACGAATCCGAATTGCTCGCGGACAAGGTTCGTGCCGTGAAAGTAGTCTTTCTGACATGTTGCTGACCCCTACAGGCCAAGATCAAGTACGACACTGCCGCGGAAGAGTGGGATAGGGCTCGATCTGGTGATCGCCGTTCTGGAAAGACTACATTCAGCTTGAGGGGTACCAGGAATGGGCCTCGACATGAGGAGGATCTTCAGCGTAAAGTCGCAGCTACGGATAGTGACTATCATAGTAAAGTCCAGCTTGCCAATACGCATAGGCATGAAGCTATAAATTCTCTTCGTCCACAGGCTGTACGAGCCTTGTGCGAGATGATTGCAGAATGTGACGCTGGGTTGACTGTTCAGCTTCAGCAATTTGGTATGTCAATATGCGTTGGGGTTGCGATAAGTTTTTGTGCTAACTATGTTTAGCTCAATTCAATGAGAAGCTTCTCTTACATAACGGCCTTAGTGTGAACCCTATCAAAACAGGTGATGCAGATCCAAGTGGTGCTAGAAGCATGCGCGATGTCATCAACACGATCAACAACGACAAGGACTTTGAAAGTTTTGTTTTGGACCTAGCGAGCAAAGTGCCCCCTCAAGCCAGGAATCAGGAAGTTAGATACGAGCGACATCCAGTATGAATACTCTTCCTAGAGATCGTCTCATTGACTAACCATAGCGAGCAGAGTTTAAACCAGCAAACACCCAGTGCAGCAATGTCATCCAACTCAACTGTTTCTGTGCAGCCTCAAAACTACCAGGCAAACCAACCTCAAGGCATGCATGGACACCAGCCAGATCACCGTGACCTGATGGGCCAAGGACAAGGACAAGGCTCACAACAACCCCAAGGATTCGGAGCCGTCGTTCAACAAACGGCAATCTTACCTACCCAGCAACCGCTGCCCAACGTGGAATACTCTCACTCTCAGTATAGCATGGATTACCCTCGTCTTCGGCCTGTTTTTGGAGTTCCCCTCGATGCGCTTCTTACCCGTGATGAATCTGTTGTCCCGATTGTAGTATTACAATGCGTCCAAGCGGTAGACCTTTATGGACTAGATGTTGAAGGAATCTACAGACTTTCCGGTGAAAGAAAGCATGTTGAACGGATAAAACAAATTTTTGATAATGGTACGGGTGCTTGTGGGGCAATACGTGTGTGAATACTAACACTACAGACAGACTCTTCGACCTTGGATTTTAGAAAACGAGAAGATTTCTTCTACGATGTCATCAGTGTCGCTAGTATCTTGAAGCAGTTTTTCCGTGACTTACCAGAACCTCTTCTCACGAACGACTTGTATCAAGATTTTATCACCGCGTCGCGTAGGTCATCCCTGGATTTTTATAGGTTTCAAGCTGATTGCACTTTTGAATTGAAGATGCTTGTACTAATACAATCGACAGGCATTGATGATGAGACAATGCGTCGAGACTCTTTACACGAATTAATCAACAGATTGCCGGACCCTAATTACGCCACCTTGCGCATCTTAATCTTGGTAGGTTATGCCATTGAGCTTGGGGATATCTTCTGGTTCAATTTCTGATACACATATAGCATTTGCACAGGATCCAGGCAAACTCTAACATCAACCGAATGAATTCAAACAACCTTGCTATCTGCTTTGGGTATGTTACTATCCTTTGTTTGGTTTGGGTGATAACAGCTAACACATTACAGGCCCACTCTTATGGGTTCCAATACCTCCCCTAACATCGCGGATGCTACCTGGCAGGTTCGTGTCATTGATACTATCCTACAACATTGCTTCTCAATCTTCGTAAGTTCTCATTTTCGCTGCCTTTACTCAAATAACGCTAACATGCTGTCATAGGATGATGATTGAGTGTTGAGTTATTCGACTTGATTGTTTATGCTGCTATACCCTTTCCTTGTTTATCTCGCCTTCCGTACTTGCATCTCAAGGATACCCATTACTCAAAATTTGTACTACTTCCCCCCATTTCCTATGTTTAACCTACTATACTATAACCTTGCTTCATTTTGGTTTTTTATTTCCTCCCGTAGAGAATTATTTCGAGTTCCCTTATACAAGTAGATAACTTTTACACTTCTGCGAATCGGAGAGCCTTTGTACTGTACCGTACTATAGTTTATTATACCTGGCCTTTTATGCCAAATGCATAACGTTTCTTATAGTTCAGAGTTCCTATAACGCCGTTATACCCTACCGTACAGTGTTAACGCGCGCGCAGTGATTCTTATCCCTAAGGCCAAGATTATTATATTCATAATACAAGTACGAGTAATGTAGTATCGCAAGAGAGTACGGTGCCGACAAATTGCGCTTCTCAATTCAGCTCCGGCACAACCTCTAAAAATATCACGGGAATTTTATTATTATGACAAAAAAAAACCACACTTTGCTTTGCTTTCCCCTCCACCTGCAGCGCGGAACACATGTAGGCAAACCTTGTTTGCATGAGCCACCCACCCACCACATCCACCAAAAGCTTCACTAGCGTCCACCCACCAAAAGCCGTTGTCCCTGCATCCTTACTGTAAGTACGTATTATACCGGTATTATACCCAAGGTACATATTAAGCCAACTACACAGATATCGAACAATACCGTACCCCGCCGTACCACCATTCGGTCAGTCAATGCAGTCCACAGAAAGAGCCTTGGAGGGTTTATTATCGACTTACCATGAGCTCAACAATGCTTTTGTCCCCCGCGTGCCGGGACCTCCAACACCGCTGGATTTCCTCCAGCACGTGCGGAGAAATCAGCCAGTTGTGTTTACCGGTGTTATGGAGGGGTGGGGGGCGCTGGAGCAGTGGAATGACAGATATCTGAGGGAAAAAATGGAGGGGTGCAATATCGATGTTGCGATTACGCCGTTGGGGTATGTTTCCTTATTATGGTATCACTCAATCTCATATTGTAGCTAACCAACTGAATTTGGTGAGAGTACAAAAAAAAATAGGAACGCAGATTCAATTGTGAGCGTTGACGGAGTGGAACACTTTGTCAAGCCTTATACGAGCTCGGAATCTTTCTCCTCGTTCATGGACTACCTACGGTCCCGTCATATGGACGCCTCGTCAACGCCTCCTTCAACGATCAAGTACGCCCAGTCACAGGACGGGAATCTAAGCAAAGAATTCACCGTGCTAGCATCTGACTTGCCGTCCTCTCTCGCCTTCGCGGACTCGGCTCTTTCGCACACGCCTGACGCGGTGAATGTGTGGATAGGTAATTCCGATTCTACATCCGCACTGCACAAGGACAACTATGAGAATCTGTACTGCCAGGTACTGGGCAAGAAGAATTTTATTCTACTCTCGCCGCTAGAGGGGATATGTGTGCGGGAGAAGACTTTCCCCGTAGCCTCTTATGATGACCAGGGGAAAGTTGTTGTGGAGGAGGGACAGAGTGTAAATTGCTGGCCCAGCGTTGACCCTGACGTGGGCGATTCTGGGAAATGGTGGGGAAAGGCAAGGCCGATAAGTGTAGAATTGCATAGAGGCGAGGTTCTGTATCTGCCCGCCCTGTGGTACCATAAAGTTTTTCAGGAGGAAGGGGATGAAGGCATATGCTGTGCGGTTAATTACTGGTGAGTCGGTTATGTGCTTTCGGGTTAGTTTGGTCTGTCGTACTAATGGATAGATAAGGTATGATATGGATTTTGAAGGCCCTTTTTATTCCATGGTTCAATTTGTGAGGGATTGTGCAAAGGATTGCGAAAGCTTGGAAGGAGGAAATGAGCAAGAGAAACACATCCCTCGATAACTACTCTCATTCGATATCTCAACCGTAGAGCAAGTAGATCAGAGTAGCTTTGTTAATTAGACTAATAGTAATGGAGACTCGAGACAGTCAATTATGCCGTGAATAATTATTTGTTAGATTTCATTGGGATTCGTGTCTGGCGCCACAGGCAACTTTGACATTACAGGAAGGAGCATGAATATCAAAAGTGTTATTAACTTGATTCTAAGACTTTAACCAGGGTTAGAGAGCGTTTAGCAATTGATTTCTCGCTTCCAGGCTAGTCGGTTTAGCCGAACCACATCATCTCTCACCAATTGCAGTGGTAGCACCTTTCCCATTTCACCTCTCATATACACAGCCAACCAACTCCTCCATCAAACTCCACTGCCAGGTCTGCCTGCCACCACCACAACTATATCTCTCGCTCTCTTCCTGTGATCTCTAGAGTTGCAAAAATCTCCGTATGTCTAACCTCCCTCCTGAAGAAATCATGTTCCGGTTTCTTTCCTAATAACTACACCTTTGTGGACCTCTCTCGCTAACTTGAGTCCTAAGATTTTCAGTAAAAATATTCATTAGGTGCGGTCTAGCTATTTCCAACCTGCCACTTCCCGTACCCCTACCCTCAACCCCCTACCCCCCGCTACTGCAATCCTCTGTCCTCCTCCTCCTCCCTCGCCAACTCTAAGCGCTTTCCCACCCTCAGTCTTCCGCCCCGTTGTTCACTCACAGAAAGAAAAACCAAACAAAATAACATTCCCCTTTTCTGTACAGCAAGCTTCTAGTTTACCTACAACACTTATACCATGGCCGCTGCGACGAAGTCTCTTAAGGTTAGATCTTTCTCATCACGCTTTTTCAGCTGCATCTTGGATCCCTTCCAGGATGGCTTTTGTTGTGCATGTTATAGTTTTGCTGACATTAGCTATGGGTTAATCCGAATAGTGTGTGGTTACTGGTGATGGAGCAGTCGGAAAGGTACAGTTTTTCACTTCACGTTTCCCTCGTAGGCAATCGCCGAGTTAAAAAGAAAAAAAAAATCTAACATCGATTACAGACTTGTCTCCTAATTAGTTATACTACCAATGCCTTTCCCGGGGAGTATATTCCCACTGTGTAAGTCGTGGTTCCCAACTGTTCCAAGCATTCTTGAATCACGAGCTAATGTTTAACTTCTTCCTTGTGTGGATTCGTGCAGCTTTGATAATTATTCCGCCAACGTGATGGTCGATGGAAAACCTATTAGCTTGGGTCTTTGGGATACTGCAGGGCAGGAAGATTACGACCGTCTGCGACCTCTCTCCTATCCCCAGACGGACGTTTTCTTGGTTTGCTTCAGTATCGTCAGCCCTCCATCTTTTGACAACGTTTTGTCCAAGGTTGTTTGCTATTATACCCTTTTCGAATCCTGTGAAACGAAGGACGTGAAATTAACCCTTTATACAGTGGTACCCCGAGATTTCCCACCATGCTCCTAATATCCCTATTATTTTGGTCGGAACCAAGCTTGATTTGCGTGACGACGCCAAGACTGTCCAGGGGCTTCGTGAGAAGCGCATGGGGCCCATCAGTTACCCTCAGGGAATGCAGAGAGCAAAGGAGATCAATGCCGTTAGGTGAGTGCTCGACTGACCACTCGGGGGTATTTTCCCTTTTTGTATTAACCTGCTCTTGTCCCATTGCAGATATCTCGAATGCTCTGCTCTTACGCAGAAGGGACTGAAAAATGTTTTCGACGAAGCTATCAGGGCCGTTCTCATGCCTGCAGCAAAGCAAAGCAAGAAAAAACGATGCTTCGTCCTATAAGCGACTAATCGGAGGGTCGGTACGAGATGTCTTTTTTGAACTGCTGAGCTTTATGATTGTGTGTTTGCATTAAACTGTGGGTCGAATATGCCTACTATTTTTTACATTTGGGAGCTTGTCCAAGTCGGGGTTTTTTTTGTATTAAATTTCCACATGGGCAATGGTGTTTATTTCTTATGTATGTTTTTTTGTTCATCTTCAACCGCGAAATTATCTGTCTCTTTCCTCTTTCCTCTTCAGATTTTTTTTTTTTTCTTGAAATTTATTTTCCTACAGCATGCAAGATGTGCACTGTAAAAGAGGGGGCCACCATTGCGATATACTCTTTCCTTTGCTTGCAGGATTAAAATATCGTTCAATATCAAATACGCTTTTATACCTATCTACTTAGTCCGGGACTACATGCCGTGACACTTGAGTGTGTTATATTATACATGATATTACAACTCTCCTTTAAGCTCTGACGTTCCCGCGTCTGCTCGGATGAACACCTCCTTCACTGTCTCCTTCATTACCACCTTCACACTCAGCGGCCCTCTTAGCTCTCTTCTCCCCCTTGAGCTTCTCCTCCTCCTCGATTCTCCTCTTCCGCTGTTCGTTCAACCGCTCGTTCTTTGTGCGCAGCTTTTCCTTCCTGTCTTTACTCTTTGCCCCCCCTCCACCGGCACTGCACCTTTGTCAGCCATCTGCCCCACTTTGTTCATTACAGTAAAGGAGGGGAAAACATACGTAAGCTCAACGTTAATCTTCCTATCCAAGAACATGCTATGGTGGTACTTTGCCAGGCAGGACTTCATTCGGTCGTAGGAAGTGAATTCCAAGAAGGCGAAGCCTTTGCAAGTGTGCGGCGGGGTCTTGCTGGTTATCAGTCGTATGCTCGAGGGCTGAAGGGAAGAGAAGTGCGATTGGAGTTGTGGATGGGTGGTGGTGTAGGGGAGGTTTCCAATGAATACTATGAAGCGGTGGGCAGGTTTTGAGGTATCTTCTTCCTCTTCCTCCTCTTCCGTAGGCTTGTCGGCGGTGGTGGTGGTGGTTGTGGGTTGGGGTGAGTCCGTGGACTTTTTGGATTTTTTCTGCTTTTTTGCCTTGGGCTCCTTTGCAGATTCAACTTTGGTCCTTTCCTCCCCCTTAGACTCGGCGGCGGGTGGGATTGTGGAAGTTTCTTGTTCAACTTTGTCCTCCATGTCAACGTCCGAGATTTTGCGCTTTGGTTTGCGCTTTTTGCGGCTATCCTTTTTGTCGTGCTTTGCTGAGCCCGCTGCTGAGTCGCGCTTGCGCTTTTTGTGGTGAGGTTCTTTGGTCGTGGACATTGCTGTGGCTTGGGCTCCTGAGATGTTTGCTGCTCTGTTCTTCTCAAGGTACGTATAGAGAAATTGTTGAAATTCGAGATGCGCTGTGGGAATGGCGGGCTTGGCGGTGCCAAGTGGTGGTGGGTGGTGGGACAAGTGTTTGGGTGTTGCTTAGTGGGGCTAGGTCGATTTGGTAGGAAATAGGGTTAAACTTTTATTTTTTGACAGGTATGATAAGTTATATGTTAAGTTATCAAGATTTACAATGAGCTATCATACTAGTATAATACAAACATCACCACAAGCCTTTCTAATAAAACATTATTCTCCCCTCACCACTCTCGAACCTGGCCTTCACTCCGGCGAACCCCAGAATCTCCATTACACCCTTCTGCGTCTCCCGAACGTCAAATACCCCGAAGCCCTTCCTATCAACATGTGACGCATCAATAACCACGTTCTTCAATTCGTCCACTTTTAACACACCCTCTTTTAACAAGTCCAAGATCCTGCCGGGCGTACCAACGCCGATACCCATCCGGCTGGTCTGACATGTTGTTATGGACTCCTTTAACTTGATGTGCTTTGCAAATAACTTGGCTACTAGACTCTCCTTTGTTTGATACTTTCGGACTGCACGCACAAGGTCTGTCGCTCGGAGGGCGGCCGAGGTCAGGATTAAAGTGTGAGGAGTTCCTGGAGTCGCCGGCGATTTAATTAGTGCGAATTTGGAGACTATGGAGTTAGTTAGTTGTAGAATTTCTAGATGGGGGAAGGGGGGAGTAACAGGATTCCAGGTAGGCCGGGAGATTCAGCAATGTCCTGGGAGATGTGAACGACGTAGTATCCAAAAATGCAGATTCTACCCAAAAAGGTCAGCAACAATCACATTGCGCATGAATGCTGGGCAGGCGCGACGAACCAGATATATAGCGGTCCTCCAACTCCACAAAACTCAAATCCCTCTCAAACCGTTTCAATCGCTGGGCAACGTAGTCTGCCAATAACTTTGGATCCATCCTTGCCATGTCCTCGTTCACGGGCTCGACTTCTCCGCCGGGGATGTCTGTCGCCATGGACTTAGTTTCCTGGGGTTTCTTGTTTTCCTCTTTGTTCTTTTGCTTGTTGAGTTTTTGCTTTTCTCGTTTGCGCTTGCGCTGGTTGGACGCGCTGGGAGTGGGTTTTTCATCTAAAGCGACATCCAAGGTTTCGGTGCCGGCGAGGACTACGCCCCCGTCGTAATCGTCTTCGCTGCTCATTGCAGTTTTTTTTCGCAGAGAAATTATGGCAAATTGGCTTTCCAGAAAAGGTAAAGAAAAGAAAAAAAAGCTTCTCTTGCATGGTTGGTGGGATGAAGGCCGGGTAAGAGGGCTTATCATCACGTGAGAGCTCACCACGCCGCGCGATTCCTTAAATTTTCCTTTGTTTTCGCGTTCGAGCTGTCGGGATGTGCAGAACACAACAACACCAATTACAACGGACAAACGATACAACAGAAACATATATACGATGGACAATAGTGATAACAATGCTGGTGGACCCAGTGGATTGCCGGGAATTACACCTAGGCATTCACTAGCTGGAGGATTAGCTACGGAGGAAGCGGATAACGACACTCCACAAGCTACTGTTTGTTCCTCCCTTCCATTACACAGCTTACCAACTTTCACCACTGACTCGCAGCACAGCTTGTACAGCTAGCAAAGGTGGTCAACAGACCCGTCACGCCCCCGCAGCAAACATCTACTTCGGTTGCGGCTGTATCACAGAGAAAATCAGTAACGAGAACCCCCGGCGCAGGAAGACTCGCGCCATTGCCTAGTAAGCACATCGCCAGATCTCCGCACGTCGTCCGCGCGTTCGAGCAACGCAGGGCAGCAACACCGGGGCGTGAACGTAGGAAAAGTGGGAGGTATCCGGCTGCCAGAGAAACACCGAGGGACTTGTTGAGAGCTTTGAGTCGGCGTGCGTATTCCTCTCTTCCACTAGACAGACCGTTGGGATGCTAAAGTAAACCAGAGCTCGCGACAACGTCCAACAAATACGCCCCCTCCCCGGCAGAACCAACTCCGCGCCCGGCTCCCCGACTCTCATACTCTGACCGCCGTGCCTCGGACGTTGTATTCTACAGCGACCCTGGACATAACCCTGAAGATGAAGACGAAGAGCTCCCGCCCGCACCGAGGCTAAGCATGAACCTGAATAAATTCGAACAGGCGGAGGACGAAGAGGACGCCCTCCTTCCGGTACCGGCGTATTCGTTGCCACTGGAGAATCTCGAAGATATGGACTATACACATACCTCGATCGAGTTTGGGCGCAGAGCGGTTACGGAGAGGCCCTATCGCCCGAGTTTTGGTATCAGGCTTAGTGATCGGTTTGCAGACTTTAATGGAGTTGCAGGGGGGAGTTCACCGAGGACTGGGGGGTATGAAGATGAAGATGAGGTGGGGGAAGAGGACGAGGAAGAGGGGATGGGGATTATGTGAGTTTGAGTTTTCGCTGTCTGGTGTGCTATCGGCGGTCGCTGATTTAGTTGTGTAGTGATGAGAGCTTTGCTAGTAGAATGTCGGTGGTAAATGATGGGGAGGGCGATGTTACTGGTGATATCACTGGGGCTTTGGATGGGAATTTAGATTTCGATGGGGATGAACCATCGTTTTTCTTGCCCGTTCCGGAGGAAGAGGAGCAGGAGGAGGAACAAGAGGAGAAGTTTGCTCAAGCAAATCATAGGGGAGAGGGTGCGAATGGGGTATTACTTAACGGGCATGCACATGAAGCAGAGGAGGAAAAAGAAGAGGAAGAGGAATATAGTCTTCTAGAAGTCATTTCTGCACCAGAAGCTTCTTCTCCCACGGTCCGCAAGCCAGTAATTACCAAGAAACGCAAGCCTCTCCCGCTCTCTCGACATGGAATACCATACCCACCCTTCCCTCGAAAGGCCATCAAGAAAATGTCTACAAGGTTCTCCGGCTCCACCATATCGGCGGATACGCTCGATGCTCTAGTCGCCGCCAGCGATGCATTCTTCCAACAGGCATCGGAAGACTTGGCAGCCTACGCAAAGCACGCAGGCCGAAGAGTCATTGAAGATTCAGACGTTGTCCAGTTACTACGAAGGTATGTATTCCATTTTCTACCCCCATTTATATATGGCAATAAATATTTACAATGCGACAGACAGCGCCAGCTCAACCCCCAGACTACGGCGTTCTCCCTGGCCCAGCGCCATTTGCCCAGGGAGCTACTTCAGGAAATTCGCATGCCTGTGAGTAAAGTTAAGCCCCGCCGGCGGCAGCAGAAAAAGCAGAACTTGCAAGTTATCGAAGAGGAAAAAGATGGGGATGAAGTGGAGGTGGTGGAGGAGTAGTATGTATGTACAGAACATTAATACCCGATACGGTAATGAAACGAAAACACAATGTACATTACTGTTCTCCCTCCTCCTTTTCCCTGCCATTCGACATTCAAGACCAGTCTGTGCTGTGGCGGACTCTCTTTGCAACGTCTGGTGGGGGTTTGCGAACGAGGATGTAGAACATTACTGAAGTGGCGAGGGCGAGGCCGTACCTACGATTGTATCATTAGCATTGCCCATCTCCTCCAAAGTGAAGAGTGGGGGGGTATACCAAGTAACGATATACTGCATGTGATTATTCCTCAAATTCACCTCAGCAGCCCTAGCAACCGGCACCCCCTTCCCAATATTCTCCATAGCAGCGACAAAATCCGGCTCCACCGTCTCCTCGATCCAAACCGGCTGAGCCCCCACCAACCCGGCCATGCCCTCCACATCGGGAAAATAGAACTCCCCCTTCTCCGGCACGTTGTCGGGCGTGAACATATTCCTCTTCCACGGACTCCTAATCAACCCCTCCACCGTGACCTCCCCCTCCGGCAAGCTGTCCGGATCCCGATCCTTGTGCAAGCGCTTCCCCCTCTTCACCCACCCGCGATTCACAAGAATCTTGCTCGCCCCGTCCGGTCGCTCGAGCGGGGTGACGACCTGGTAGCCATTCTGCCCCTCGTGTATCCGCGGCCCGATCAGCATTTCCTGGTCGTGGCGGAAGCGGCCGGTCGCGAGGACGCGGCGGTAGTCGAAGGAGGGGATCTGCTCCACGTCGATCCTCGGCGGCAGCGGCAGCGGCGGGGAGAGGAGGCGGGAGGTGTAGGTTGTGATGAGGTCCGTCTTCCAGTTCAGCCGCTGCACCTGCCAGGTTCCCAGGGCGAAGGCGGTTATTGGGATCGCGGCGAGGACTAGCAGGCCCGGACCGTGTTTCTTGCCGCCGGCGCGGACGAGTGTGGCGGGTTGGTCGATTATGGAGACGAAGTCTGGGTTCTCGGCGGGGTTAGGCTTGTTGGTGTGGGCGCTGCGGCGGCGGAAGTGGAGGTGGGGTTTTGAGAGTTGGCGGGTTATGATGCGCGGGAGGGGGGATGGGCGGAGGAGGAGGAGGAGGGGGGGGCGCATTGTTGGTTTTGTGTTTATTGTGATGGTGTGTTGGAGTTGGGTGGAGGATGTGGTTGTGGTTGTGGTTATGGTTGTGGTTGTGGCTGTGGTTGTGGTTGTGGCTGTGGTTGTGGAGGTTATCTCGGAGGATATACCGTATCCTTTCGTGAAAGTCGGATTGGAGCTATCATACTAAGAGCAACCGAGGCAAGGAGAGAGGAGCCACACTTTAAGCAAAAGGCCAAACAGCCATTGGACAGACTTCCAATCCGACTTTTGCGAAAAGGATACCGGTACCAGTACAGGCGGTAAGCACCCCCCAAACCCCTAACCCACATATGGGGTCAGAACTTTAGTTTTGTGGCGAGGAAGCCACATTACTATTAATAAGTGCAGGCTGAACACCCCCTTTGTGAAGGTAAGCCCACCAGGGCATCTCATTACCATCTCCTCCACACTTTCACGTCCGTTTTTTCTGCATCTTCTTTCCTATTCTCGAGTTGGACATGTTCTTCCCAGGTACCCTTCAAGAAGCTGTTGCGCTTGCAATCCAGCAGGACCGCTCTTTAGCTTGCTTTGTTACTGGTATGATTCCCTTGGCCGTTATACATTTCTTGCCATGCGGCTCTGACCACAAGGCACAGATGACGCCGAGGAAAGCGCGATGTGGGAGAATACATATTTCACAGACGAGGAGGTTTATCCCCCCCCCCCACCATCATCCATCCTATGGTTATTGCTACTAACTCTGACTTGCTCGTGTGCACAGGCAGCGCCGCTATTGGCACAATGCATGCTCTTGAAGCTACAAGCTGGTTCGGTCGAGGCGGGCTTCTTGGCGGCGTTTTGTCCGATGCAGGATGTTCCGTATTTTACTGTTATTAAGTATGCCTTTGCTCTTTAGGGTGCTGGTTTTAGGGGGAAGTTTACTGATGGGGAAGGCATGGGGCTCTGGTCGTGAATATGAAGGCAGGTGATTCGCGGGAGGATTTTGTGAGGCAGTTGAAGAGTGCTTTTGTAGAGCCGCAGGGTGAACCACAAGCAGCAGAAGCAGCAGAAGCAGCGCCTCCTGCACAACCTCCAGCTCCCGCAGCACAGTCGATTTCCCGAAGCCCTGCATCGACACCAGCGCCGGCGTCTGTCACACCTTCGAGATTACCGGCAGCTGCGTCGGAAGCACCAGGGAGAGCGGAGAATTCGTCATTTGTGCAACAGCAGAGGAAGAGGCAGCAGGAGGCTAGTGAAGAGAGGCAGCGCGTATTGCAATTACTAGAGAACGACAAGAAGGAGCGAGAAGCTCGAAGGAAGAAGAATGTGGTGGGGGATAAAGCTTCCTCGGCACCAATTGCTGAACGTGGAGAACAGAAAGCATCAAAATCACATTCATCCAACGAGACAGCGATATCATTCCGTATGCTCGATGGTTTAAGCTTGAGAGCAAAATTCCCCTCCTCTGCAACTCTGGCAACTGAGGTTCGCAAATTCGTTGACGAAAATCGCACCGACGGCGACCACCCCTACAGCTTTTTACAAATCCTTGCGCCGCTACCAAACAAGCAGATCACCATATCCGAAGAGAACTCTGCGCTGAGCGAGCTTGGCCTCTCACCGACATGCACGCTCGTTCTCGTTCCTGCGTCCTCGACCCCGGCGTCGGCATATAGCGGTGGTGGAGGGTCCACGGAAGGGGTAGGGATATTCTCGAGGATTTGCGGCTTGTTCTACTCTATTGTAACTACAATCTTTGGGGTTGGGTATTACCCGCCTGTTCATGTTTTTGTGAATGCTGAATTGGAGAAGAGTCAGAGTTTGCCCACTGCGTCCTTGTCCTCCTTATCGGACGCATCGGCTTCGTCGTCGTCGGGGCAAGCACCATCGCGGGAGGTGACGCCGAATGCAAGGATTAGGACATTGTATGATGGGCGGGGAAGTGATAGGGAGGAGGCGGATAGGAAGTATTATAACGGGAATCAGGTTTGTGCTCGTTATTTCCCTCGTGAGGAGTGGCGATTGGGCTAATGATTTGACAGCTCGATTTTGAACCTAAGAAGGATGAAGACTCTGGTGATGGTGGTAATTGATTGATTGAGCGATCGATATATGGTCGGTCCGTCCTTTAATATCACATCTTTAGCTGGACACCTTTTAGCGCTGGCTGGCTGTTTAATATATTGTTTTTTTTTTTCATGCCATTTTGTCTGTTTTTTTTTTCCATTGTGAATCCTCTGCAGTAGTATGCTTGTTTTTTTTAGAAAAACCAGCTTCTATTTAACCACAGACGCCTGTAGTGTGCTAATCCAAGCACCCATTCGTACCAATCTTAACATGTTGAATTCCTATTGGGTGCGAGCGCAAGATCAAACGTCGGCAGCCGTGTGGTGTGAAGGCGGAATGCGCGGCGTATATCTACAGTAAGATTTACGGAGGAATATCTCGGAACGGTCCGGAAGCAGGGATGCTTCGGAACGCTGGGTAACACGCAGGGACAATCATCTGCGGCGCAACACACGGAATAATTTGAGCGTTTCCCCGGCACTCTGGGAGAAGAGAAGAGAAGAGACAAAGTCTTTTTTCCCCCATCATTCGAGAAGCAATACAAGGGTATGAACCCATTAACCGAAACAGGCAGGGATATATTTGGCTTGTCAACCTGAAATAACTGTTGCATAACTTCTTGACGGACCTTGTACTGTAATTCAACCAGGTGAGTCTGTTTAATGTCACATTATCTCTTGATGGTTAAAGTTTGAAGACTGACTTGCTGAATTCACGGACTGCTTTAGGAACTCGGGTACTTGTTCTCTGTCCTTTCAGCGATCATTGCCAATGGACTGTCGTTAGTTAAAGCATTCCTGCGTAGTCACTCCAGCCACTTGACCGCCGGTACACTTGCCCCCGTGCGATTATCTGGGATAACCGTGTGGGACGAAACCACATTGTAAACAATCTTGATACCAAGATCGATGGTGTCAAGGCAGACCTGAAAGACCTCGCAGCGCAAGTCCTAGTCTGTCGGTCGATGATCCTGGAAAACGGACATCACACTATGAAGGCACTTGACGGAAACAGGGAGCCGATGAGAGGGTGGCTGCAGAGGCTTGAGCGTTGCCGGCAGTCTGGTTGGTGAGGATTGCAGTTCTGTTCTGAAGACTTGGGGGCTTTCAGTAGGCCAGTGAGTAAGCGGCATATTCTTTATCCACAATAGAGCATGTAAATAACTCACGAAAGTTCTCTTTATTTCTAGCCTAGGCTAGCTAGATGTATACCGGGGGTCACGGATCGAGAGGTGTTTTTGCTTTTACATAGATGGGCTTGGCTGCATACGGGCTCTTTTTAGCGCTGGCTGGCTGTTTAATATACCGTATATATACAGTATTTTTTTTTCTTTCATACCATTGTCTCTCTTTCTTTTCCCGCCGTGAATCCTCTGCAGTAGCGTGAGAATTCGAATATCATAATTGGACCTCGCGCTAGGACGTTGGAGTTGCCTTTGCAGGTGAGGTCTGGCACCTTTTTTGTTTTTTTTGTCTTAAGCTGGGGCTGAGGGGGTCAGTTTTTGCAGTGTTTTCGCCCCCCCCATTCTAGTATCCAAGAGAGGGAATTTGGACATCCTAGCACGAGGTCCAGTTGTTCGAGTTCTTACGGCAGTACGGTATGTGGGCTCGTTTTGCCGTGGATTACTGTATACTGTTCTATCATAAAAACTCGTTAGATCCACTATCGGAGGAAATTGCTGTGCTAAACCACAGTAGGTTTAGCAGAGCAGGTTAACAAAGTTGCGAATACCGTACCAGTTAATGAGATCCAGGAGGCTCGACTTACCCAACCTACTGTATACTTTGTCTGGAAAACAGTATCTCTTCTCGGCCTCTTTTGTCTCTGATGGTGGAGAGACGAGACCCCGCGAGTTTCTACGGTAGTCCGAGCACCCATTCTGCAATATTAATCCCGTATGTTTGAATTTCCGTGGGGGGCGAGGGCAAGAGCAAGAGAGTCTCGTCGTGACTCGCCAACTAAGGAGAGTACGGTAAAACCTGAGGCATTTATCCTACCGCACCTAACCTGAATCCTCGAGACTGATGCCTTTCGAGCACTACCATATCCTTCCCGCCCCAATCACCTCCTCGCTATGATGTACTCGGGCTGTGTACCAAGATGTGGGGGGTACGGTAGTTTAGCTCTGGATGTCACTCCTTCTCGTTCTGGGGGGGAGAAGTGCAACTCGGTATTCTCTCCAACGCGCTTGCAAGGATTGGGGTTATTGGAAAGTGTGATTGATAGATCGAGATGGGATCTAGCGGGAGTTCGAAAGTGTGCTCCATTGAAGCGGGAAGTGTGTATTCTATCGCTGTATTCGGACTCACTGGAAAGGAAGGTCATAATTACAGCGTATATATTTCTTCATTTCCCCCTCCTCCCCGCCATCCATCCATCACTGCTCTTCTTTCCTCACGGTTTCCCACTATTTGCTATCTCTTTTTTCCAAACAAAATATTCAAGATGGGTATGCCACCGCAGCCGGTCTCCAATGCGCTCATATATACTACTTATGTTATCTTCCTGTATGTATCCTCCCTTTCAAGGGAGCGACAGACGGAAAAACTGACATGACCGGTCAGGATAATCGGTCTCGGCCTCGCCTGGCGATTCCGCGGTCAATCGAAATTGGAATTCATTCATTCGAATCGCACCCAGACGGGTTTGCTTCTTTTTTCCCTCAATTCGAGGAATAGCTAACAAAAGTTTGCAGCGATCCCCCTGGCACTGAACTTTATAGCCTCCTGTGAGTGCTGCGCGCCTTTGGGAAGAAAGACGGCAGCGGCGAGCATTCGTACATAAGCGTGTCTTTTGCATCGTCTCAAATGGCCTTCCCCCGTACGCGATACCGTAGGTCACTTGAGTAATTCAGGTTCGTAACTATTTGAGGATGTTGCACTCTCCCTCAAGCTTTGGATCCGCCGTCGTCGTTTCTCAACTAAACATCAACCATACCACCACACTGCCCCAAAAGCTTGAGCGGAGAGTGTAGCTGGCTTCACTACGGGTGCCTGTTTGCTGTGGACCTCTTTTTGCCCCGATCCACCCTACTTATGTCTATAAAGTGGGAGATCGGGCAAAACTTGGGAAACTGACCTTATGGGCTGAGATTGACCGTTTGCACTCGATCAAGTTAAGACTTGCGTGGGAAATGTGTTGCCGCTACCGATCTCCTTTTTTTTCTTCTTCTTCAAGATCCCCTTTTTGGCTTTTTGGCCTTTTTTCATTTTGAAAATACTGATGTTTTTTTTCTAGCAATGGGATCTGCTATCCTGTTCTCCTACCCGGAAATTGGGACTATCGCTGGTGTGCAGGGCGCTATCACTTATGCTGCTTGTTCGGCCTTGCCGCTCTTATCGTTTGCCATTTTGACGCCAACGCTTAGGAAGAAGTTGCCTGGAGGGTTCATCCTTACCATGTGGGTGAAGGAGAGATACGGACAATATGCGGGGATTTACTTGACCCTTTTAAGGTGAGCGATCTGATGCTCCTCGAGGTGGTGGTCATGTGACTGATGAGTGTAGTATTGGTACTATGTTCTTGTACATGGTTGCGGAATTGTCCTCTCTCCAACAAGTCATCAGCGCTCTTACCGGTCTCGATGGTCTCCCGGTGGTTATTGTTGAAGTCGTTGTCACCGCGATATATACCTGTACGTCCGACATATACCCCCATATGAGAATATACTAATCCATTCTAGCCCTTGGCGGTTTCCGCATTTCATTTTTGACTGATAACCTCCAAGGAATACTGATTGCGATTCTAATCATCATCTGCGCCATTGCGATTGGTACATCGGTAGATATTGACCGCTCCAGAATCGGCCCATCCAAGCTAGCCGAGCCCCGCGAACTCGGTTACCAATTGATCTACATTCTATTTATCGGGATCCTCTTCAGCATCATGTTTCTATCCAACTACTGGATGCGCGCATTCGCATCAAAGACTGACAAAGACTTGTGGATCGGGGTGTCTATTGCGACGATTGTGATCTTCATCATCCTCCTCCTCGTCAGTTGCACAGGTTTCATCGCCGCATGGGCGGGTGTCTGGGAACCGGGCGTGTACGGCGGTCTCGCGTTCTTCCTGCTGCTCGCTAAACTTCCCTCCTGGGTCATTGGATTTACAATTGTGATGGTGGTAGCACTCAGCTGTGCCATCTTCGACAGTCTGCAATCGGCAATGGTGTCTACAATCTCCAATGACCTGTTCAAGAACAAGCTATCACTCCTCTGGGTCCGTATCTTTGTCCTCCTCGTCTCTGTCCCGGCAATCATCGTCGCTCTCAAGTCCCCTTCCATCCTTCGCATCTTCATGATCTCGAACATCTTTTCCTGCGCCGCTATGCCTTCAATCCTCCTCGGCCTCTTTGATGCCATGTACTTTCTCCAGGGTGTAGACATTATCATCGCAGGTGTCGGCGGTATGCTCTCGGTATTCTTGTTCGGATGCGCGTACTACGGCGACGCAAAGCAAGCTGCTGAATTGATCATCTTGACGTCGGGATTGTACGCCGAGGACTGGAGTGTATTTGGAGTGTTTGTTGCTGCGCCCGTGGGTTCATTGATATTCTTGGCTTTGGCTGTCGCGTGTAGGATGGGTATTGTCTGGGTACGTTGCAAAATTTATGGAGGCAGGTTTGACTGCTTTGACAAGCCGGCGCTTAGGGAGGATGGTGTGGTTGGTGAAGGAGATGGGAGCTTTAGTGGGAGTTTGGAGGATGTGGAAGGGAGGAAGGTTGTGAATTAGATGAGGTTGTTTGGGTATTTTGAGTGGATCTTTGAGTAGAGTAGAGTAGAGTAGAGTAGAGTAGAGTAGAGTAGAGTAGAGTAGAGGCAATTGACCAATCAATTGTCAGTGCTATTATTTCTACCGGGAATTTCCGTCTTGTGGATTACTGAACCGTAGTATGAAATTTCAACGTGTCAACTTCATCTCATCCCAAGCTGTTCTTGGACAGTCGACCGTTGTACCTCATCGCAACAATACTGTACTTGTAAAACCACGCCAAAACGGTGAAAAAGAATAGCCATTGTAAATTTACACTTTCCATGTCAACCCTCCCATAGCCATATCTCCATGTATCTAAGAACCTAAGGATTCAAAATCCGATTTCTATTTTATCAATTAAGTTGGGACTTGTCTGCTGTAGGCAATTGGGTGCCGTGAAGCTCTAGTCTAAATGTCAGTTTAAGCACCACAGATTTATAAAAGGGCACTTGATCCGAAAATAGTTGATTTCAAATATTTCACGCACGACCAAAATATGAAGGAAATTATCTAAATTTTTTTCCAAATGTTGCTCACAATAGACGAAAACTTCAAATTTGCAAAATCAGGCAATGATTGAAAGGCAGGTTGTTGTGCTCTAAGAGAGAGTAGAAAGGATGAAAGTGTCGATGAGCCGTATCACAGGCATCATCCCAACAACAACCCACCACCAAATGCCAATACCGCGCCTTGGACGCCCACAACAATGAGCCTACTCGACACGCCGTCATTACCGATAGTCATCCTAATATTAATATTCACCCTGATAGCATGCTGGCTACCACGGTATGTGATATATACCTCCACTCACTCACTCACTCACCCACCCATTAGAATAACGTCCAATCAATCAAGCTAGCTAATACCCCCCCCCCCCTTCCAGCCGCAGACTCCCAGCTCCAAAGCCCGCCCACCCCCAACCCACGCCATCCTTGAAAGCCTCCGCCGACATGGCAATATCCGACCTAGCCTACACCATAACCACCCTTACCGCCCGCTACTACTACATGTCCGCCTGCCTCAGCGTGGCCAATCCACGCATTCGCGGCCTCGGCCCGCTCTTCAGCGAGTACACCACCTTCCACATAAACGAGGGCGTGACGCGCGATCTCGTGGACCGGATGATTGCGCTGTTGACCGCTGCGCGGGAAGACCTCGAGCGCGAGGCTAAAGCTGTTCGGGAGTTTTGGGAGGAGTGGGTGCGCACGAGTGGGGGGATGGACGGGGGGGAGGTTAGGGAAGGAGTGCGGATGTTGGAGGAGTGGAGTGGTAGGCGCAGGGGAGCGGCTGCGAGGGAGGTGGTCGTGGAAGCGGAAAAGTATTTTGGGGTTGATGATGGGGTGGTGGTTGCGGAGGAGTTGACGCCCGAGGAGATTATTGCTAGGGGGGTGGAGGGGGCTACGGGTGGGGAAGTGTACGATGGAGGGAGGGGGGGGAGTAGGAGGAGGAGGAGGGGGGGGTAGGTCTTGTCTTGTGCTGCTGCTGTTGTGTGGATAGGAAGGGGGGGTTTGTTTGTATGTCCTTCAAATGAGATTGTTTGAAATAGAAGCTTGCTGTGCTTAATGAATGCGCTCCTTGTGATTGGTGTCTATTGAGATTGGTTCTATTGAAGTGGTCAATACACTTTTTTTCTCTGAGCTCTGTATGTGCGTAGACATTGGGATCCCTAGCTAAAAGAATTCACCTCTTCTGCTAGTACATACCGGAACGTGGTGACGCGGTAGGGATAGTGATCTGTGGCATAACACACAGAATAATTTGTATAAAAGGGAGGGTTTCCCCGTTACTCTGTGTTAGAATAAGGTTTCATACTGTGTAGATTAATGATACCCTCATAGTGTATCTGGGAGTATGACGTTTTGTGGGAGTTGGTTGGAAATGATATACCCTATACCTGTGATAGGGTACATGGACTGTTCTTATTATTTACTATAAATAGCTACCGAGTAGTGCCTCTCTTCTACATAATTACAACTATCAATAACAACATCTATTTTGCCTTCACATCAAGTTCCCTACTTTGCTTTCTGCCCCAAATCTAAAACTCTGGGAGAAGAGAAGAGACAAAGTCTTTCCCTTCAACCCCTTACTATTTGAGAAGCCGCAATCGAACAACCAGAGTATACAAAGAACAAGGTGAGTTTGTTTAATGTTACATTATCTCTCCGACTAGAATTCACGATAACAGAGTAACGAGACAAAGATGTTCAGACTCCTCAGCCGGCAAGCAGTCAAAACTGTTCGCAGACCTGGTCGTCTTTTCTCCAGCGGTACCCAGGTTCATAGCATGCAAACACCATATTCCGGACCTGCGAGTTACGAGATGATCAGTCAACGGTTCTCCATGAAACCTGATCCATTGGCCTATTTCCATGAAAAACGCCAGCAAGAAGCCCTCCAGCGTGGCGAAGTTACCGACATCCATGATATCCCCTCAGAAGATGGTTTCTATCCCGATGAATACGATGTCTTCCTCGCGGATATTTCTCACGAAACGCTGGAGCACAGGATTTCAGAAGAATTCGGCATCACCTACCTTTCCGAGGCAAACCGATGAGGCCAAGAAACCGGTTTCAACGTGTGATGGCTACATTTTCGGCCGTAACAAAAGATCGATGATTCCACTTGTTGTTACCTAACTTATGGGGAGCAATCTCGCCGGGTTTTCTTTGTCGTGAGTACAGCATCTCCATGGACATTTATTTCACGCCAAGTAAGTACTTGAGAGGCAGGTGTTTTGGTGGGTTCCATCAGGTTTAGGCCAGTGAGAAACTTGGGCTTGTCGGGAACCCCGAAGAGATAGCTCTCGCAGCGATTGGTGGACATGTATGCCCAATTCGTTTATCTCCGCCAATCTCCCGCTTTGCGGATGTCAACGTGATCGGCACCGACTTTTGTGAATTCCACCATGCCTCCTTGTGGCATGACTATAGGGAGCGCCGTATGAAGCTGTTCATTGGTGGAGCGTGGAAGGTGGTGGCGGACGAGTCCAAGTTGTAGTCCGGTTTGTGGTGATGGAATTAGGGTACGGTTGATTGTGACTGGGGACACTGAGGGAATGGCTGGCTGTTTAATATATATTTTTTCATGCCATTTTGTCTCTCTTTGTTTTTTCCATTGTGAATACTCTGCAGTAGTATGTTTTGTTTTTTTTTTTTATAGAAAAACCAGCTTCTATTTAGCCACAGGCGCCTGTAGTGTGCTAGTCCGAGCACCCATTCGTACTAATATTAATATGTTGAATTTCTGTTGGGTACGAGCGCAAGATCAAGAGAGAAAAAGTTCTTGTTGCGACTCGCCAACAATGAATGAGAGTACGGTAAAACCTGAGGTATTTATCCTACCGTACCTAATCCGAATCCTCGAGGCCGATGCCATTCGAGCACTACTATATCGTTCCCGCCAAATCGGCTTCCCGCCATGACATACTCGAGCTGTGCATCGGCTCTACTGGAGGGGGGTGAGAAGTGCAATTCGATATTCTCTCCAAGGCGCTCCCAAGGATTGTGGTTATTAGAAAGTGCGATTGATGGATAGATATGAGATTTTAGTGGGGGTTCCAAAGTATGCTCCATCGGTGGGAAGTGTTTATTCTATCGCTGTATTCGGACTGACAAAAAAGGAAGGTGATAATTACAGTGTAGGATGGGTATTGTTTGGGTACGTTGCAAAATTTATGGAGGCAGGTTTGACTGCCTTGACAAGCCGGCGCCTAAGGAGGATGATGTGGTTGGTGAAGGAGATGGGGAGCTTTAGTGGGAGTTTGGAGGATGTGGAAGGGAGGAAGGTTGTGAATTAGATGGGGTTGTTTGGGTATCTTGAGTGGATCTTTGAGTAGAGTAGAGTAGAGGCGATTGACCAATCAATTGTCAGTGCTACTATTTCTACCGGGAATTTCCGTCTTGTTGGATTACTGTACTGAGTACCGTGGTGCGAGATTTCAACCGTGTCAACTTCATCTCATCCCAAGTTATTTACCTTGCCTTCAGCCTAGTAACCAGCCAAGCCCAACCAACCAACAGTACGGCAATCCAATCTCAGAACTTTTCTCTTACAAGTGCAAGTATCATCTTTCCCCATCTCAACTACCCACCAAACGCCAACCCCGCGCCTTCGATGCCGACGCCCACAACAATGAGCCTACTCGACCTGCTGTCATTACCGTAGTCACCCTAATATTAATATTCACCCTAACAGCATGTTGGCTACCACGGTATGATACTTCCACCACTCACCCATCACTCACCCGTTAGAATAACATCCAATCAGTCAAGCTAGCTAACACCCCTCTTCTTTCTAGCCGCAGTCTCCCAGCTCCGAAACCCGCCCACCCCCAACCCACCCCATCCTTGAAAGCCTCCGCTGACATGGCAATCTTCGACCTAGCCCACACCATAACCACCCTTACCGCCCGCTACTACTACAGGTCCGCCTACCTCACCGCAACCAATGAGATTGAAATAGAAACTTGCTGTACTTATTTGATTACCAGGCTACACTGTAACCGGTGTTTACTGAAATTGACTCCATTGACGAGATCCCTGTCTAAAAGAATTCACCTCTCCTACTAGTGTAGCGGGGGATGCAAGCATTCTGCAACTAATGTACATGAGGGCATACGGAAAAATACGGCACAACGAAAAATAAAGAGTTTGGTGGAGATCAGCGAAAAATGGTAGGCTGTGGAAGCCTTGCTCTTCACCAAATTTTCGTTGTAACGTATTTTTCGGTATGCACTCAGGTACCGGTATGCTAATGACCTAGGCCAAGCACCAGGTAAGATTCTGTCTTTAGTTTCTGGAATGCGGAGCGCTGGTGCATACCCTAGAAATTGTGGGGAAATTATAAGTGTTCTGGATGTAGGGTAATGATCTGTGGTGTAGCGCACAGATATGTAACACACAGATAGACCGTGAGCCCACTCACGGTCTATGTAATGCACAGATATGTAGCGCAAAAATATGTAATGCACAGAATAATTAGAATAAGAGGGAAGAGTTCCCCTAGCACTTTGGGGAAAAGAGACAAAGTCTTTTACCCTCATCCAACATCCCTTCAACCTTCAACCCCCATCATTCGAGAAGCAGTAATTGAGCAACCAGGTGAGTCCATTTAATATCACATTATCTCTCTATGGCTACAGTATTGAAGACTGGCTTGCTAATTCACAAGAACTAAAAAGCAGTCAGTTTTACACTAATCACTTCCTCCAACACAAGTAACATCAACAGCATTACACTTTATCATCATACCAACTATGAGTTTTACTAGCAGTACTTTGCCATCTTCCTTGTGTTTGTGGTGATGAATGTTTGCTAACAAAATCTTTCTCAGGACAGAACTGTATTACCTTTATTGTACTGATCTTTTTACTACTACTATGTGGTAGATCAATGGAGTCAGGAAGGATCTCAAGGTGGATATCAATTGAGTCAAGATGAATATCAATGGAGTCAAGATGGATATCTATGGAGTCAAGATAGATATCTATGGAGTCAAGATAGATATCTATGGAGTCAAGATGGATATCTATGGAGTCAAGTGGGATATTAATGGAGTCAAGGGGGATGTCAATAGAGTCAGGGAAGATATCAATAGAGTCAAGGTGGCTGTTACCTGCCTTGAGAAAAAAGTGAATTTGGCCAACAGCAATATTCTGACAATTTCTCAAGAAGCTATGGCAGCCATGGATACAAGAAACTATCAATTACTCAAGAAGCTATAGCTACCATGGCTTCTTGAGTAATTGTCAGGATATTGCTGTTGGCCAAATTCACTTTTTTCTCAAGGCAGGTAACAGCCACCTTGACTCTATTGATATCCCCCTTGACTCCATAGATATCTATCTTGACTCCATAGATATCCATCTTGACTCCATTGATATTCATCTTGACTCAATTGATATCTACCTTGAGATCATTCCTGACTCCATTGATCTACCACATAGCAGTAGTAAAAAGACCGATATAATAAAGGTAATACAGCTCTGTCCTGAGAAAGATTTTGTTAGCAAACATTCATCACCACAAACACAAGGAAGATGGCAAAGTACTGCTAGTAAAACTCATGGTTGGTACAATGATAAAGTGTAACGCTGTTGATGTTACTTGTGTTAGAGGAAGTGATTTGTGTAAAACTGACTGCTTTTTAGTTCTTGTGAATTAGCAAGCCAGTCTTCAATACTGTAGCCATAGAGAGATAATGTGATATTAAATGGACTCACCTGGTTGCTCAATTACTGCTTCTCGAATGATGGGGGTTGAAGGTTGAAGGGATGTTGGATGAGGGTGAAAGACTTTGTCTCTTTTCCCTAAAGTGCTAGGGGAACTCTTTCCTCTTATCCTAATTATTCTGTGCTACATATCTGTGCATTACTGTGCGTTACATGGACCGTGAGCGGGCTCAATGACCAGTAGGGTTCAATGAACAAGTCATACAAAATCAGCATTCACCAAGACATTTTGTATGGCTTGTTCATTGAACCCTCCTGTTCATTAAGCCCACTCACAGTCTATCTGTGCGTTACATATCTGTGCGCTACACTACAGATCATTACCCTACATCCAGAACACTCTCATAATTTCCCCGCAATTCTAGGATATGCACTGGCGTTCAGCATTCCAGCAACTAAAGACAGAATCTTACCTGGTGCTTGGCCTGGTCTTTAATGTATCATACCTGAGTGTATACCGAAAAATGTTGCAATGAAAAATTTGGTGAAGAGCAAGGCTTCCACAGCCTACCATTTTTCACTGATCTCCACCAAACTCTTCATTTTCCGTTGCGCCGTATTTTTCGGTATGCCCTCAGGTACCTTAGTTGCAGAATGCTCATATTCTCCGCCACACTAGTAGGAGAGGTGAATTCTTTTAGCTAGGGATCTTCAAGTCTACAAGTACACATGAACCTCAGGGGAAATAGAGCATATCTGCGTCAATGGAATCAATTTCAGTAAACACCAGTTACAATGTAGCCTAGTAATCAAATAAGTACAGCAAGTTTCTATCTCAAACAATCTCATTTGAAGGGCATATGAGCAAACCGCATAACAACAACTAAACAAACCCCCTCCCTATCTACAACAGCAGCAGCAGAAGACAAGACCTACCCCCTCCCACCACCCACTCGGGGTCTTCCTGCACAGCAGTTAACAGCGTAATCATTCTATCCATGAGATTGCACGTCACGCCCTCATTTATGTAGAAGGTTGTATACTCGTTGAAGAGTGGGCCGAGGCCACGAATGCGTGGATTGGTTGCGCTGAGGCAGGTGGACATGTAGTAGTAGCGGGCAGTAAGGGTGGTTATGGTGTAGGCTAGGTCGAAGATTGCCATGTCGGCGGAGGCTTTTAAGAGTAGGGTTGGGGGTGGGTGGGTTTTGGAGCTGGGAGTCTGCGGCTGGAAAGAAGAGGGGTGTTAGCTAGCTTGACTGATTGGATATTATTCTAACGGGTGAGTGATGGGGACTCATTGGGGAGTAGTGGAAGTATTATACTGTGGTAGCCAACATGCTATCAGAGTGAATATTAATATTAGGATGATTATCGGTGATGACAACATGTCAAGTAGGCTCATTGTTGCATCGGCATCGAAGGCGCAGGGTTGGCATTTGGTGGGTTGTTGAGATGAGGAAAGATGATACCTGTGCTTATAAGAAAAAAGATCTGAGATTGGATTGCTGCACTGTTGATTGGTTAATTGGGTTTTGTTGGTCACGAGGCTGAAGGTAAGGTACCGGTACGTGGTTTTCGGGTAATACCTACTAAGCTCCACTTGATCTAGATTGCGGCCAAAATCATCCTGTTCATGACCTTGTTTCCTATCTCCGCCCCGAAATTTCGACCTCGACCTACCAATAGATCTGTAACACCACCCCTGCACCCCCCCCAGCTGCATACCCTCCAAAAACGCCAATGCATCCCCTTTTGCTCCTCCTCCACCTCTCTTCTCCTTACTCTTAGGCCCCAAATCCTCCAACAGAGCCATCATATCATCAATCGTATTCGGTTCCTTCCCTTTATTCCCATTCTTCTCCTCCCCATCCTCCTCTTCCCAAACCGGCGGAGCCTCCCTATCTGGCAATGCCAACACCTTAAACATCCTAGCCTTAGTGTCCAAATCCATCCCCTTCCCATCCCTACCATCGTCACCACTCTCCCGCTTATTCCTATCATCTTTATACTTCGGATGCATAGTAAACACTAATTGATCAATACTCATGATCAGCGAGTCTGAAAACTCGATGCCATGCGAGGCGATTATCTTCTTGAATTCGGCAGGCAAGCTGGATTTCTGGTGCAGGTTGATTAGGAACTCTGCAAGCGTCTTGTTATCGATGCCGAGGTAGTTGCTTAGCTCTGTGGTAATTATCAAAATGAGGGATAGGCGTTCTAGGTTTTGGAGATCTTGGGGGTTTCTGTGTTTGTTGAGGGGGAAAGAGTAAGAGGGTTGGGGGGTTGGTTGTGGCGAGAGAGAGAGTTTGTGAGAATGGAGGATATGATATATACCATATTTACTCGTGTAAGTCGGATTTGCGCTAGTGAAGATATACAGTCGCACCTCATTATAATGAACCTCTTTGTACTGAAAAATTCGCTATTACAAAACCCGCCTTTGGAGCTCAAATTCCCCATACAAATTTCCTTACTGAAATGCATAGTGGAGAACACTCTATAATGAATCTGTAAAGAATTTTTAGATTTTGCCCCCCTGCCCACATACAAATTGGTCTTGCTATAAGGGAAAAGATGCTGACAAAAGGTATAATTTTGCACATGTTTGGCTGAGCCCACCTCCATCATCTCCCTTGATTTGTGGGTCTTGTGTTATATGGGTGTGGATGTATGAGTAGAAGATTTCTTCAAGTTCTTGACCAGACTTCTCAGAAGTCATAAAAATCTTATGTTCTACTACCTCTCTTAAAACATCTGCTGGTCTACAATACCTCCTTAGTGAGAGTTTTTACACTTCAAAGCTGTGAAATTCATGAGTAAACAAGGGATCCAGTTCCTTCTTTCCTCCCTCACCATTTGCTTACTAATATTCACAAACCCCCATTATTCGCTGTAATGGAATCTCATTATAATGAAAAGAAAAATCTGTCTTCTTGGCTTTCGTTATAACGAGGTGCGACTGTATCCAATCACCCCTCGTTGTTTCCTTAAAGTGTGGTGAGTTCGCGGGCCTGGTGCACTCTTGTTGGCTCGGTTGCCATTAGCTCCAATCTGACTTACATGGATAAATACGGTATAGTATATATCATAGCAACTAAAGTACTAGGGGTATTCAAAGTTAAAAAGCAGGATTTGGAAGTGAAAGTAAGGGGCTAATCTTGCATTAGGGTACTTTAGAGAATGAACCAATAGTATTGATGGAAATAGGGTAAGATATTTGAGAGCCCCATTAAAAAAATAAAATATATGGTGCAAGCCGTCTAGACACAGCACCTTGGTTGGTGTGGCAGGGGACACAATGGGGAACGCAACGGGGGATGCCTTGGCATACAATCCTTCCCAATAACTAGGGGTTAGGTATAAACTACTATGGCCCATGGTATTTTTTCTGTATCATATCATATTTATTGTTTTTTTTTTGTACTCGTGCCAAGGTTGCGGCGTGTGGCCGCAACCCCCGCATGTTCGCTGGCTCACAACCGGGGGTACTCTAAAGAGTGCCTGCCAGCTCAATGCAACTTTACAGCTCAACGCAACTTTGTGGCTCAACAGAACTTTGTGGCTTTAAAGACTTTTTGACTCAGCATAACTTAGTAACTGAGTATAACTTTGTAACTTAACTTGAATATTATATCAAAAGTTTACAGAATGTGGTATTTGAATTTACATTAATTTGTGCAACCTTGCATGTCGCTTAATACCCATTATAATCAGCCTTGACACCTTCTTTTTCTGTGCTTGAGCAGCACGTCTGGCTTTTCCCCTTGCCTTTATCTCATCAAGAAATGGTTGAAGCTTTTCCTTGTCCTCTCTTCTTTGATTATTTACTGCCCTACGGAGCTGTTTTGTCTGCTTTTCCACCTCTGCATCAACCCTTCTTTTAACCATTTGGCGTGCTTCAGACACATATAACACTCCCCCCTTCTGTATCTGCCTCCTACTATGAGCCAGACTTTTTGCACTTCGAGCTTGATCGGCCGCCCGAGTATTCTCCAGATGTTCCATTGCTAAGGCACCTGACTGTGCCAATGCTAGTCCACCTTGTAGTACTAGCTTAAGACGATGCTGGAATTCTGGTGACATCTCTTGTGCTTGATCTAGTAATTCATCGCCCTGGGTCTTTAGACTTGCGATCGTAAGTGGAATGCCAGAAGGAATTCCAGAGAATTGGTTCGGAGGTATGGTAGAAGTGGGAGCTGCTTCTCGTAGTTTGGAAATGACTATACTAGGATTGTAAGGGATAAGGCCTGTGGCTTGAAAGGCAGATCGAATTGTGGATGGCTTGAAGGTCTGTTGGCGTATTGAATGAATCTTATCAAGAAATTCGCACTTGTCAAAGTCCCCACATCCCATACGTGTCGCTACCTCTACAGCTTCCGCGTGATAATGCTTGTAGGGTTGGAATACGACTACATCCAAGGGTTGAAGAAGATGGCTTGAATGAGGAGGCAGGCAGAAAACAATGATCTTATGGCGATCACAGTAGTCGATAAACTGTTTGGTGCAATGCGAGCCAAACCCATCTAGGAGAAGAAGTCGGTGAGCTCCCACTTGTCGTTTAGCAGAGAATCGTTCAAAATGGGCAAGCCATTTGATTGTCAAGTCATCATTATTGTAACCAGTGTCGGAGGTGGCGATCAAGTAATCATCTGGGATACTTGTAGCCACATACCAGGGCTCTTGATGAATCACCCCAGGAACAATAAGCATTGGCGGCAAGATAACCCCATCAGCACTGATTGTTTCACAGACACTAACTAGCTCTCTGTTTGTAGAGCTGGCAAGGTAGGCTTGGCGATTTGGATCACGTGTAATAATCCACTGGTCCCGGCCAATCCCAATGCGAAAACCAGTCTCATCAAAATTATACTGATCCCCATGCTGAATGTTGTACTCCTCACAAACAGAACGATATTTCTCAAACCAAGCGAGAATATCATTAGGCTGGTGAGCATTCTTGCGGTCAGCATCGATGGTCTGTTGCTTTCTAATAAAGTATTCTGGATGACGCTGGAGAAATCGTGGTGCCCAGTGGTCACCTATCAGAGGTGCTGGCTCTGGCCCAGTATGCGCAGATTGGAGAATCGCATTGGCACAGCTTGAAACCATTTGTAGTCGAGCACTTGTGCCAATTGTGTCCAGACGGTCAAGGTACTGACACACTGCCAGTTCCTGGTCATCTGAAAGCTTACGGTTGGTTGCTGGACGCTCTTGTTTCGACTGGCGGCCTTGTAGACGTCTTCGAAGTCTGGTGACTGGAACCTCGTATGTACGTGCAATCTCAGCAATATTCACCTGGCCTGGGGGGTCCTCATTTTGCCTTGTTTGAATGAAGGTGACAGCAGCCTGAATCCGTATTTCAATATCCTCATAGGGCTCCACCCGCTGGCTTGGTAGGACAAAGGCTGGTACTTGTGACATTGTTTGATGGTGTATGGGTCGTTCTGGATGGTGATAAGAGAAGCTTCTATTTTATGATTTGTTTTAAGCCTCAAAATTCTGCTGAGTCACAAGGTTCTGCTGAGTCATAAAGCAATGCTGAGTCACAAAGGTATGCTGTGTCACAAATTTACTATGCTAAGCCACAAAGTTGCGTTGAGCTGTAAAGTTGCATTGAGCTGGCAGGCACTCTTTAGAGTGCCCCCGGTTGTGAGGCAGCGAACATGCGGGGGTTGCGGCCACACGCCGCAACCTTGGCACAAGTATTTGGTTCTTTTATCAAAATATCTAATATATGAGAGAAGAGTTTTACATTTAATTTAACTGTGAATACAGTACCAACAAATTATAATCCAAGAATATTAGACTATAATGACTTGTCAATGAGATTTGTATTTTTTTTGATACCAGTTTTGAATAACTTTCCAAACTATATACCTCACCAGACTTGTAGGCATCTATGATATGCTGGGTACAGCTATAGTATTTCCAGATAAGGCTATTTGGTATCCATACAAGAGCTTCAGGTACTAGTCTTTGCAGTGATGGGACATCATAATCACAATTCACACATGTATATTGCTTGGCCACTCCCCAAAAATATTCAATAAAATTTATCTCACAGTGGAAAGGTGGATAAAATAGTAGCAGATATCCAGCAGCCTCTATTACTTCTTCAATTTCTTTTTTTTGAGTCTTAAAATCTGGTTGTGATATAAGTGATGCTTGAGCACAATAAGTACCACCCTTCAAACATTTTGAATTTGATGTTAAGTTTCCTGCCACAGTTTTCATACTACACTGAGTAAGAAACTAACCCCTTCCAATTGACCAAAGGCCTCACTCAGTAAGTATACTCTTTAATCCTTTTGGTATTCTATCATTTCAAACCATAGACTGATAATAGCCACCATTGGGATGAGACTTGTCTAATATATAAGTGGTATGCATAGGTCTTGCATATTTACCACCATTAGCCATATTCATCTTTGATACCTGAAGTGAATTTTTTGCATATTTGTGGTGTTTCTTGGCATTATCAAATAGGAATAAGGCTTGACATCCTGGAAACTCTACCTCAAATGCTGAAATAGCTTTATTCCAATTTGATCCAAACGCTTCTCCCTATCCTACCAGACATCACCACTACATTTCAGTATCTCACAAGTAGTACCATCTCCCAACTTTCCAACAGGTGTTAGAAGTTCTGAAATATGGAGTCCCTGCCCCTTTCCTTTCTTCCATAATAGGTGGTGATCTTTATGTACACATATAAAGTATCTTCCATCATTAGAGTTGAAAGTATACTCATCTTGTGTGACAATGATGATAGGTGTTAGTTGTCCTGATAATAGTTCAAGTGTTGGTAGAGGATTAAAATCCTCATTCCACTTCATTAGAGCTAGCTCCAGTTTCTTAAGAAATGGTAAAAAGACTTCCTTTCAGTACTGTTTCACATCCTCTCTTTTATGTCCATCATTGTAAATACCTTTCCACACCTCCTTTCACTTAAATCCAAGTTTGGTCAACCATCTGGACCTAGTCTGGCTACTGATATTTTTTTGAATATCATATACTATTCAGCCTCTTGCAGGTAGTATTACTGCATAATTTGTTTCTACCCAATGGATGGAAATAGCTTGTGTAATCCCACATGACATCACAACTATTAGGAACTAATGGTTAATATAAAACTTATATTTCCTGAGTCTCCTATGATTTAAGCAATACATACCTTCTTTTGCTTCAGATATATATTTTTGTACAGCTAATATTGTACTCTTATCTTTAAGCATAGATACAATCTTCTCATATCTTCCCTTCTGTGAAGACTCAATAACTCAAACCTTTATCCAAGATATTTCATTGCGTAATATCTGGTGACTAGTCTAGGTTCCTGCAGCTTTCCCCTCTGCAACCCATACTGCTAACTGCTTGCATGTCTTAAACAGTATATATTCAAGCTTTATTATCTGTTTTCACTCTTGAAGATCTTGTACTTTCACAGAGTGCAATACTTGAATAAGTTTTACTAGAGTTTGGCCTATAATTGCAAGTGCCTTAGTTCATGGATAAATAACTTTCTTGATATCTTCAATCCCATGATTAAGGATATTCAGTCTGACAGAAGAAAAAATCTCAACTTTTCCTAATCGTTGTGGCCAATAGTGCAGCTCCTTCGGTAGCTGTGAATTATCTACTGGTAAACCCCCAATACTCTCTTGCAGTCCTTGTTCTTGTGTATTAACTGCTAAGATATTTGTTACTGATATTGGACTTGACTCAAGCTTAGAAGTTGGAGTTGAGACAGCAGTAGAAGATTGAGAAGCAAGATGGTTTCTTTGTCACCATTTACATGATTGTCTTGTGCTTGAGAGTGTGGTTGGAATCCTTGAATTAATATTATCTTGAGATTCTTGACCTTCTGTAGTAGTGGTTCTTAGGCTTCAAGTTGTGATAGAACTTGATGGATGCTCTGAATCAGGGTAAGAGGATATGCTGGTCAATTGTATTCAAAGATACTTTTTTTTTCCTACCATGTGCAAGAACGTAGTGTACTTGCAGGAATACCTACAAGATTTTTCAAGATATGGCCAGCTACTGCTGTCAAGGGAAATAGTTGATGGGAGGCAGATGATTGAAGATTTGGGTTAGTAGGCATTGTAGAAGGAATCTTGGCTAAATATGCTCTCTTGTGATATATACAACTCCAGAGTGTAGAGGGATTGACAGGTACTGACATAGGTATTTCATTTAAACTACTTTATTGTTGGTTATAGGAATTGGAGGAAGTGATTAATATTATTATAATTGTTATAACAGTTGAAGGAAACCAAAATAGGTCAGGGGGGGGATAAAGAAAGAGTTTTTGAAATGATATATTATCAGTGAGAAATATCTTCATTCTAAGGAATTTAAACCAAACTCCTAGTTATTGGAAAAGATTTTATACCATGGTCCCCCATTGCATCCCCCATTGCATCCCCTGCCACACTAACTGAGGTACTGTATCTAGATGGCTTGCAGTATACAAGGAGATCCATGCACTCACAGCTAGACTCAAGTATTGTTAGGAGTCTGGAGGTAGGGAATGTTAGTAGCTAGGGTTGGCCATCAATGAAGATAAATGAAAACATGTTACCCCCTCCCAGTTGTATAATGCATGATCTCATTAAGCATGAAATAATAGTCAGATTGAGGATCTGTGGTTTTAGTGGAAAAATCTCTATAGAAGTATTATTCTTAGAGGTGTTTTAGATTATAGTTTACTTCTATACACATGAAGTTTTTATTATTCAGGGAACTGGATAGCCATGGTTGATTGATTTGTTTGGCAAGAAACAAGTGATTAGGGATTTCTTGTACTTGTAATTGTGACTTATTATATATATCCCACTACACCCTCCTGTTCTTTTGTACTAAAACCTCCATCTTTTGTGCTAAAAGTGTCTGCAAACCAAGATGGATGATGGAATCTAACCAATTTCCAGAGTGATACAACATGAATGGCACCAGCCATACTAGCCATACTAGCCACAAAAGTTCTAGCCCCAAATTACTGTCACCATATTTTAGTTCAAGTTACTATACACCATAATCATGCCAAGTTTGTAGCTGTCAGCTACAACTACTGAATGTTTATAGGCTCACAATTGAGGGCACTCTAAAGAGTGCTGGACAGCTCAAAATTACTTTGTAGGTTGCCATAGTAACATAGTAACAGCTTAATATAGCTTCAAAGTTTACCATAGTAACATTATGACTCAGCATAGCTCTAAGGCTCAATAAGTCTAAAAGACTTATATTGTCTATATCAAATACTATTACACCTAGATCATACTAATATATAATGATGGGTGCATATAGAACAGTGGAATAAAATAATGGTTAAGAAGAATGGAAGAAGGAGAGCTGAAATAGGGTTTAGGGTATAGAGAAACAAATCAAAATTTAAAATAAAAAGATTTAACTTCTACAAAGGACAACTAAGCAATAGCAATGAATAATAGTATGGTAGAGAAACATAGAGAAACATAGAGAAAGTAAGATATAATATGACTGGAATTAGTATTACAAAAGAACCAAAGTAATTAATGAAAATAAGTAGTACAAATAGTATCAAACTTGATCATCTTAAATGTAATAAGCATATTAGTATCAACTGTAGGAAATAATATTCCAATAAATAGAAAATATATAGACATCAGAATATTTGTGTAAGTAGTAGTTGAAAATAGTATAATAGATAAATGTTGATATAAGTACCTTAGGGGTACATTGGTATAATATAATTACAAAAAATACTATTAGGTGAGTAAGAGAGGTCCACAATAGAAAGGAATATGAAATAGTAAGATAAGTAATTAAACATTGAATTGATTGATAAAACTGAGAAAAAAATAGTAAATTGCTAGCCAAAAGTTCCCCAAGTTCTAACAATAGACAGTAAAATTGAAGTCTATTAATGGAACAAATACCAGCATTAGTACCTGTGAATACAAAATTTATATACATTACAATAGATTGTATGAAATATCAGAAACTCCAGATTTTCATTCCTGCCTCTGTACTATTCAGTATTGGGAAAAGTGTATGTCTTTCAAAATCCTAAAACTATTTAAGATATATAATTGTGATGATCTCAAAGAGGCTTGAACCAATGAGAGGAATTGAGAATAGAGAAATCAGATATCAAGCTAAGAAGAATAGAGGTGGAACAAGACTTTATGTTCTGATGCAGTGGGTGTAAAAGAAGAAGAGAAATTCTGAATTTTATCCAGAAGTCTAATGGTTTAAGATATAAGACATGTAATGATTGTTAGGCTCCAAATCATATGAGAAACTACTGTCAATAGCACAATTAAAGAGCTCCCATAAGCCCACTTCAAGAACCTATTATTACTGAATGAGAGCAGGTAGAGGTAGAGTCAGAGGTGGTTGCTACCAGTTACATTATTGCAAGTATGAGTTGAGAACTACTTGAGGAGAGGGGGGTGCTCCAGCATAACAGTAATGAAGAAGCTACTATTGAGGGAGAAAATTAGAGATTCAAGATTGATCAAGATTTGGAATTAAGAATAGGTGGGATTCAAGCTGTAAGTGCATGTATTAAAATTGAAATTATAGTAGGTTGGAGAAGTATGTTTAAAGTTATGCTAATACCACAATAATCTATGCTTGAGAATATTGTTTTAATTGGACTAATAGGTCCTAGTAGTAATCAGGCTAGGAACAGAAACTGCACTGGACATAGTTCAAGTATGGCAATTTGCAGACTAACTATAAGTGTTCAAGATGTTCCAATAGTAGAAAGTTTGTGACAGTGTAGATGGTATTTATAATTGAAGGAGGTGTCAGAATTCATAGCAAGTGGTCAAGAATGGCAATGCTATAATGCCTATCAAGCTAAAGCTAAAGAAGTGCACCATTACTAGAAGAGACAATAAGAGCTATACCAGAGGCCCAGTAGTACTAAATAGGGGTACAATTACCCTTAAGATATAAGCTTTCAGTATTAATATATGAGTGTCAATATTGTAAGTCCCTTCACTTTTTGGAGGAGAAGTTGGTAAAATCTGGGGGTCATTCAGTGAAGTTCCAAGCCTATTGTGCAGAGGGAAAGGTGCAGCTTCTTGTTTTTAATAACCCACCAGCTGGAATGTAGGAGTTATTTAGCAATAATGATCAGTGAGATTTGTAGTTCTCAAAGTTAGTGAGAGCATACAATAATGCATTGTCCCTAATATCACTTAGAACAACTAAGGTACCTTATTGACTGAATGATGGTGGTATTTACTCCTTTAGGATAAAAGGAGTATTGTATCATAACTACAGACTATTAGTCCCAGTGAAGGGGGAATGACCAAAGTTTGTACAGATTTATGTTCATGATTCTATGGATGTAGATGCCCAGGTTGCCCAGTGTCTTAATATCTTCTTCAATAATTCTCTTGATGGGGATATTTTAGTAGAGATAACTGCTACACTTTAGAACCAGAATTGGTTGGTCTAAACATATGAAATAGGAGGAGAGATTTTAAAAACAAATCCTAGGGAGCTTGTAACTCTACAGCTTAAGATGTTAGATGCACAAAATAGGGATCCAAGAATATATAATGTTCCAATATCTGATGAGATTGAAATCCTAATCATTGGAGATAGAGATGAGAATTTTGATAACTGAGATATTATTATCAAAGCAAGGTGTGGTGTGGTAATAGTGACTCAGGATATACTAGACTTACCTGAATTTCAAAATTAAATCCTTACTTTTTACCACTTCATTATGTATTGTTACTACTAAATAGAGAGCTTGGATGGAGAACTAATATCCTATTAAGAGGGAATAATAAAGCTGGGCTAGCTTATCAGGAAATTTATGGAGTTGTAAGGGGAGAAGATTTTTTCATATATCAACAGCATAACCTCAATCTGACCACAGCAAGAGGGGGGTCAAAGCATGTCTCATTTGCTATGTGGCATTGCTATCATTTATTTAAACATCTCGATATCCAATCTCTCCTACACTATAGAGGCAGATTGTTTCAAGAATGGGTTGTAGATGTTACTGCTATAAGTGAGTAAAATAATCTACAATAGATGAGGCAGAACCAGTCAAAATTGGGGGTAAAATCACCTTCTAGTCTTCAGGAAAGACTTGACACTACAGCAGTTGAGGATAATTTAGATACCATTGGATATTGTGTTATTCTTCCATCTACTGTTACTAGTTCTCCACATCAAATGAGTGAGAACTACCATGATGCAATAGCCATTGTTTGCTTTTTCAAGAAACTAGACCTTTTTATTACCATTACCTGTAATCGTCAGTAGTCAGAAATTCAGAATAATTTGAAAAAGGATCAAATTCTATTAGATTGCCCAGACTTGCTGTCATGAGTTTTTGAATTGAAGTTATGAGAATTACTAAATGATATCAAGAAAATAAAAGTATTTAGTCCAGTTCTGGCATTTATATAGATGGTGGAGTACTGTTACAATCGGCTATAAGATCTCTCCTTTCTTATATCTCACAACAGGCAAGGAGCCTATAGTTAGCTTTTTTCTTAGAGATAATACTCACCTATCTCTTGTTGTATTCTCTTTCCTTCAAGAACTCTCAATACTGGTTATCTTACACTACATCTTAGATATTGACCGTTGCCAATACTAAGTCCTTATAGTGCTAACTAGTATTGATTCTGTTCTTCTTCATGATTATTGGCCTTTGTAGTAAAGAGCGTAAAGGTGTTTTATTGATAACTTATAAGATGGGAAATAACTTAGGTGGTTGCGTGAAGAACTAACTGTCAGGTCCTATCAAACTCCTTATATAGTTCTTCCAGCAACCCGCTTACAAATCAAATGAGTCACAACTATGACTCATGCACTCGCATAACATATAACCTCATGACCATCCTTGGTCATGCGCAAAAGTCCCATGACCTTAAAGGGGTCATGTGCGAAACCTCATGACTCGTATAAACGAAGTCATGCCTCTTAATCCTCATGACTCATAGGCGCACCTATGAGTCAATGCTCAACATACCAATCAAATTCAAACATAAACAACTATGACTCACAACTGTGAATCATGTGAGTGTTATGGGGTAGTCCAACCGTAGATAGGGCCGGTAGGTCTAGGCCGTAAGCTTCTTGAAATAAGGTAAAGTAGGATAAAACGAAGATCGTTAAGGTAGGCTCGTATTTCCCGAAGTATTTATAAAGGATATGTGTAATAATAGTTTTTTCAAGAGTAAGGTAATAAATATATTAATAAGATCTCTTCTCCGTTGCTTGATGTTTCTGATAGCTGGGAGTACCTCGATATTTATATTCCGCGTCTGGGTTATCGCGGGCTACAACCAACTCCCATACTATCTAAGTACCTCCGTCAAAAACCTCTTAACTTTCTTAAGTGCGAACACCTTTGACCCTGAGAATATTTGCCTTGCTTAGCTTTGATCTCTTCGAACTCCTATTGTTTCTGGGGGGTGTGAACACCCCTCCAGTAGGTAGCCTTCGATCTCTCCACTATATGAACTTAATTTGAGTATGCCGCCCTAATGGCAACTATACCAATTGTTCTGCCTCAAAACATAAAGTGATCAGCTTTAATGAATGAGCGCGGCCATTGTGTTGCATATTGATGCATCACAAGGCCCATCGGATATATAGGGTTTTTTGCTCTGGATCGAGCCAATAGCTTATCCAGCGAAAACCTCTCATACCGATTCTCGAGTAGGCCCTCTTGGGGCACTACTTCTTTCAAAGCAAAAGGCTCGGCTCTATGGCTACCCGTCGGTGCCATAGGCTCACGATATTCGGTCACTAAGGTCTCTTCCCAAATCGTCCCATCACTTATCAGCCATAATATTTAACTGCTAATGTACAAGGTAATAGCTTGCTCAACACTTAACCAAATTCCTCCGAGTCACTTCCCATGAGTCGCCAAAGGTGCCCTCTCATATATCCTACGGACAGCATCCGGTCGGACGGACGGCGACGACGTATATGGTGTTATGCTGAAGGTGCCATTTATTGTGGCTAAGGTGTCGGGACGCAATTCGGCCGTAATACCGTAATGACGCCCGGTCCCTACATGGGGGCTGCAGGGGTATGGTAGAAATAATCTTATGTAAAGGCCGGGTAACTTTGGCCCCTTTTTTTTTCCATATGCCTAACAGTGAGACCCTATGACTCGTATGTGAGTCATAGTGCAAAACATAATATCATATGACTCAATCGAGTCATATACAAAACTTTTAACAAATGAAATACTATGACATATAATTATATGTCATGTGAAACCATTACAAACCATGCCGGGTTTGTAATACTAGCTCCCCTCTCCCTAAATACTCAGTCCCTTGAGGATTCCTGATGGTACCCTTCATAGTACATATCTTTTCTTATGTTTCTCTAGATGTGTGCCATATCACCTGCAATTCTGCTGAACCTTTTTTCCTCCTCCTTCCTCGCATAGCGTTCTCTTGCTAGCTCTCTTTCTAGGGCACGGATCCTGATATCCTTGCCTGCTATTTCTCCTTTTGCCCATCTCTTATCCGCCTCCAGCTTTGCAATTTACTCCTCCTTTTCCTTGACCTTTCTTTTCAAGGTTTCCTTCGTCTCGAAGGAATTGGTATGGGTTATCGTTGGACATTTTTCCAACTGTTCTCCACCTTTCTTGACCTTGGGCCAAGATTTTTTGCCCCCCCTTCTCTTCGTTTTCATCCCTGAAAACTTTGCTTGCTTTGTTGTTAAGAGGATGTTGTTGTCGCATGGCGACTCGGGTGGTGTACGTGTGGATGGTGACGTTTCTTCCCATGTCATCATGGGTGGTTGGAGTAGTGGTAGGGGGGTTCTGTGCTCTTTTGGCCAGTAATCGGCCCCTTCTTTTTCCGTAAAGTGTACTTGGCATCCATCGTCGAAGCAACCAGTCCAGTTTTTCTGGTTGTGTTTTTCTTGTTCGTGTGTAATTGGCGTGGATGCGGGGAGATCGGCTAGCTTGATCTAGTCCTTATCGCTCATTTGTTCCTCCTCTTTGACCAGGTTTCCCTGGGTTTTCTCAGTGAAAGTGTTCGATTGCATGTTTGGCATTATTGAAATTTTCTGTCGCATACCACTCTTGGTCATGTTTTGCAAAGTAACCAGTCCACTTGGCTCAGTATTGTAGTTTTCCGTAATATAGTCTTGAGTCGACTATTTGATCCAGTTTGTATTTGTCTTCTCCTTCTATCTTGATAGGAGGAGGGGGAAGTTTCTTTTGTGAGGGTAGAGGATTGTCTGAATAAAGTTCGAGTTTGCTGATGTGGAATACTGGATGTTTCGCTTTCATTGAGGCTGGGAGGTCTAGCTTATAAGCTTTTTCTCCAATTTTTTCAATGATCCTGTATGGTCCTATTTTCCGATAATCTAGTTTCTTTGATGGCCTTGTGGTCTGGATATCTTTCATGATTAACCAGACTTTATCTCTTGCTTCCAGTCTTGGATCGGGTTTTCTGTGATGATCATTGTTTCCCTTCATTTTATCTTGTGCCATTCTTATTTCTGTTTTGATGAGTTCATGTAGTCGGCTGATATCATCCTTTTCCAATATTCCTGGTACGCCTGTGTGTCCCATAGGTTCATTGATGGGGTGATGTCCATAGTTTGCATAAAAGGGTGTTGTCTTAATGACGTCTTGTCTCATGTTGTTGTATGCAAACTCTGCAAATGATAGCCATCCTTCCCAGTCTTGTTGGGAGTATTCCACATATGCCCTTAGGAACTGTTCCAGTGAGGCATTCGTTTGCTCTGTTTGACCATCCATTTGGGGGTGGAATACTGTGCTTATCTTCTGGGTGATGTCCAATCCTTTGGTCATCTCTTTCTATAGGTCTAATGTAAATATTGATCCCCTATCGCTAATGATATCTTTCAGTAATCCATGTAGTTTGAAAACATTTTTCATAAACAATTGCATAAATTGTTTGGTTTTCATATCCTTCCGACAGGGTATGAAGAGAGCCATCTTGGTTAATCAATCTACAATGACCCATATTGCATCATAGTTGTTCAATAGTGGCAAGTCTGTGATGAAATCAATACTGATGGATTTCCATGGTTTTTCTGGTATTTGTAGTGGTTGCAATAGTGCGTAGGGTGCATGATGACTTGGTTTTGTCCATTGACACATGTCACAGTTTTTGACATATTGCTTAATATCTTGGCGCATTCCTGGCCAATAGTATGTCTGTTGTGTCAATTCAAATGTTTTGGCTGTTCCACCATGTCCATTTTGTGGTGTGTTGTGATTCTTTCTTATCGCTTCGGTTCTTATTGGTTCGTCTTCTGGTAGCCAGATTTTTCCTTCGTACCACATGTATCCTTCCTTCCAGTTGCATGATCCTAATGCTACTTTCGGGTATTCTTTATCCTTCCTTTTTATGGATTTTCAAATATCTTGGAGCAACGCATCTTGTGATGTCTTTTCTTTGATATTCTTTTCAGTTCCTTCATCTTCTATCATCCATAGTTCCATGGTATTGATTTCTTCTGAGCCCGAGGCATATCCTCCATCCGCAAAGAATTGTTCTTTTAGTAACAGGATCCTTTGTCTTTGCGTAATGTGATCGTCTCCCTCCATTGGTATGTCATTTGTTCTTCTTGTAAGGGTATCTGGTTTTGCACCTTCCTTGCCTTACCGATATTCCATTTTGATATTGTATTGGCTTAGCTCTTCGCTCCATCTTATTTGTCTTCCATTTAGGGCCTTGATGGTTGTGAATGGTACAAGGTTCTTGTGGTCTGTAAGAATCTTGACTGTGTGAGGGCTTCCTTGTGCATATTTCCGCCATTCCTTGAGGGCCTGCATTATTGCAAGGAGTTCTTTATCGTGTATGTCATAGTTGCATTCTGCTTTGGTCATTGTTTTTGACCGATAGGCTATTGGTTTCCATAGTCCTTCCTTATCTTGTTGCGATATTATTCCGGAACAGACGTAGTTTGATGCGTCTGTTTCAATCATGATGGGTACTTCTGGGTCAAAGTGTCTTAGTATTGGAGTTGTGGTGAGTCTTTCCTTAAGACCTTCAAAGGCCTTTTGCTCTGGCTCTCCCCATTCCCACTTCTGATTTTTCTTTGTTCTATTGTAGAGTGGTTTCGCTATTCTGCTGAATCCTTCTATGAACCTTCGGTAGAAGTTGCAGAACCCTACAAAGCTCTGGATGTCTTTGACCCTCTCAGGTGTTGTCCATACTTTTATGGCATCCGTTTTGGTAGGATCCGTCCGAACTCCCTCAGAGTTAATGATGAATCCTAGGTATTCAGTTTCTTCTTTGTGGAATTCGCATTTCGTGGGTTTGAGGCGAACTCCAATTTCCTTGAGTTTTGCTAGTATCATGGCCATGTCCTTTCAATGTTATTCCATGGTATCCGAATATATTAATAGGTCATCCAGGTAAGCTATGCAATTGACATCCAAGTACTTACTAAGCGCATTATCAACCCATCGTTGAAAGGTTGCCGGTGCATTAGCTAATCCAAATGGCATGACCATATATTCATATAGTCCGTATCACGTCCTGAATGCTGTTTTCCATTCGTCTCCTTTGGCAATCCTTATATGTTGATAGGCGTCCTTGATATCGAGTTTTGTGAAATATTTCACCGTTTGCAGTCGATCCAAGGCTTCGCTTATCAACGGCAATGGATATCGGTCCTTTTTTGATACTGCATTTAGGCCTCTGTAGTCTACACAGAGCCTTAATCCTCCATCTTTTTTCTTGATAAAGAGTATGGGTGCTCCTGCTGATGAGGACGACAGTCTTATCCATCGCCTTTCTACGTTCTTTTCCAGGTATTCTCTGAGTTCCTTAAGTTCTTCTCCTCTTAAGGGGTATAGTTTCATGAATGATGGCGGTGCTTCGGTTTCGATTTTGTGGTCTGCTGTCCTATTTGGTGGCAACTCAGTTCTTTCTTTTTCTTCAAATATGTCTAAGAAGTTGTGATACTCCTTAGGCACTATTTGTCTTAAGGTTTCTTTTCCGCCCTTTCCTATCTTTTGCAGTGCTAGTTCGGTGCTAATTGTTGTAGCTGTCAGTGTGAGTCTTGCATTGTCCCATTTTATGATTCCAGTGATTTCTCCTTTTTTGTGCATCCTACCGAATGCTTGTGCTGAGATGAAAGCGATCGATAGTTTTTTCTTGTTCTGAGATGGTTCTTCCTCTTAGTGATCTGTGCTGCCGAATCCTTAGTTGCCCCTTTCTGTGGGTTGAAGTTGTTGTACCTCCTTGAATGGTGTTGAAACTATTTTTCCAACAATTATCTGGGCAATCTTATCTCCTTTATGGACCTCATAATCCACTTCTGACAGGTTTACCAATAGGACCCGAATTTCTCCTGTATAGTCTGCATCTATGACTCCAGCGTTAATGGTAAGGCTGCTTTTCCTTGCCAAACCACTTCTGGGTGTGATGCAGGCATAGGTATTCTCTGGAAGTCCCATCGAGATCCCTGTTCCAAGGAGCTTTTGTCCTCTTGCTGGGATTGTTGCTTCTTCTATGCTGAACAGGTCACTACCTGCAGCCTTTTGCGAACCTTTTATAGGTATCTTCGTGTCTTCTTTCAGCCTTTTGACTATGATTTCATAGTTTGGTCCTTCCTTAGTGCTGATCCTTAGAATTCTACTTTTTGGATTCTCCTAAATTGCTTCCTTTTCAAGTACTGCGTATACCGTCAGGGAGGTATCAAGGCATACTACCTTACACCTGCCACTATCGAAGGTGATTTCTTTATTTCTCCAATCGATCCTTGGGTTGTGCTCTTTTAACTATGTCATGCCAAGGATGACTTCATGTTTGACAAGGTTTACCACTAGGAAAGTTACTTTCTCTTTGTGGCTTCCGATGTCTATAGGGATTTCTATGACATGGGTGATTGGTCCAGCATCCGATACCATTCCATCTACCATGTATATGTCTCTTGGTTTTTTGATTTTTGTCAAGGGTAACTGATGACTTATAGCGAAGTTGCAATCTATAAAATCTTCAGTTGCCCCTGAGTCGATCGTTGCGTTTGTCGATATTTGTTGTTGCTTGTTGTGTAGTTATACTTTGACCATGATATGGTCCGATTCGAGGTTTCTTAGTTCATTGTTGGTTATTGCAGTGTTGAGGTGTGCGATCTTGATGTTTCTTATTTTGTCGTCCCCTGGCCCATCCTTTCCTGGGGACGTCCTCCCTCTTTTGATGGGTTTTATTATATTTTACCCAGAACCATCTATTCTTGGGGACTTTCATCGTTTAAAGCTTCCTCTTCCTCCTTTTCCACATCTAGTTTTTGGATCTTTGGTCCATTATTGGTTTTCTTGATTCGACAGTTCTTTGCTAGGTGACCCTTTCTCCCACATTGGTAGCATAATCCTTCTTTCATGCGTTTTTTCCATTCATCCTGGAGCAGTCTCTGATACTTTCTCCAGTTTGTGGCATCCAGATCCATAGGGTCCCCTTGCGGGATTTCCTTGGGTGTCATTTTAAAAGTGCCATCTTGGTTTCTTGGGGTGCCATATGTCTCTGTCTTAACTTTCTTTGCCTGGCGCAGATGTTTGAGTGTGGCCTGTCGAATTTCTTTGTTCATAGCCTATACTGCTAATTGGTCTGCTACCATGATTGTTTGATCATAGTGATCAAATTCTTCTTGCAATTTCGGGTTCATTCCCGCGTAGAGCCATTCTCCTGCACTCGTGTCATCCAATTCCACTTCTGTTAGGGCCAGTTTGAACTTGTTCCAGTATTCTGTCATAGTCTGAGTTCCTTGGATCATATTTTTGAGTTGTATTCTCACTGTTCCCCTTGGATCAATTTCCCCAAATTGGTTTTTAATGGCTTCCTTGAATTCATCCCAGTTGTTCCAGGGTTTGGTTCTTATTCCTTCCGTATAGGGTGTGAGCCATGAACTTGCCTCTTTTCTTAGTAGACTGGATACATAGGTGATTTTTTCTTCACTGTGTTCTTCTGCCCATCCTACTGCTTGGAAGTAGATTTGCAGTTCCTCTAGCTAGTTCCTGAATTCTTTTCTATCACCTGTGTAGGTGCTTGGTGGTTTGACCTTCAGTTTAGGAATGTTCATGGCTTGTAGTATCTGCGCTAGTTGTTCAAGTGGTTCTTCTTCTGCTGGTGGTGGGTTTGCAGCTTGTCCTGCTGCTTGTCCTTGGCCTGACATTCTTTCCATTCTTTCTTCTTCCTCGCTTGAAGATTCATTATATTGTGACCTTTCTTCTAGTGTAACTGGACTTGGTGTTCTCCCTCTTTCCGAAGCTGTTCTTGCAAGTTCTTGTGCAACCTCTGAGAGTTCTAAGGATTGGTCTTCATATTCGAAATCCATGTTGTTATTAGGTGTTGCTTGAGGACGCAACCAAATGTTACGATTGGCTATAAGATCTCTCCTTTCTTATATCCCGCAACAGGCAATGAGCCTATAGTTAGCTTTTTTCTTAGAGATAATACTCACCTATCTCTTGTTATATTCTCTTTCCTTCAAGAATTCTCAATACTGGTTATCTTACACTATGTCTTAGATATTGACCATTGCCAATACTAAGTCCTTATAGTGCTAACTAGTATTGATTCTATTCTTCTTCGTGATTGTTGGCCTTTGTAGTAAAGAGCGTAAAGATGTTTTATTGATAACTTATAAGATAGGAAATAACTTAGGTGGTTGCATGAAGAACTAACTATCAGGTCCTATCGACCTCCTTATATAGTTTTTCCAGCAACCTGCTTACAAATCAAATGAGTCACAACTGTGACTCATGCACTCACATAATATATAACCTCATGACCATACTTGGTCATGCGCGAAAGTCCCATGACCTTAAAGGAGTCATGTATTACAAACCTGGCATGGTTTGTAATGGTTTCATTTGTTAAAAAGGATTTCGCACATGACTCGATTGAGTCATATGATATTATGTTTCGCACTATGACTCACATACGAGTCATAGGGTTTTATATGATTCACAATTGTGAGTCATAGTTGTTTACGTTTGAATTTGATTGGTATGTTGAGCGTTGACTCATAGGTGCGCCTATGAGTCATGAGGATTAAGAGGCATGACTTCGTTTATACGAGTCATGAGGTTTCGCACATGACCCCTTTAAGGTCATGGGACTTTCGCACATGACCAAGTATGGTCATGAGGTTATATGTTATGCAAGTGTATGAGTCACAGTTGTGACTCATTTGATTTGTAAGCAGGTTGCTGGAAGAACTATATAAGGAGGTTGGTAGGACCTGATAGTTAGTTCTTCACACAACCACCTAAGTTATTTCCTATCTTATAAGTTATCAATAAAACACCTTTATGCTCTTTACTACAAGAACCAACAATTACAAAGAAGAACAGACTCCATACTAGTTAATACTATAAGGACTTAGTATTGGCAACGGTCAATATCTAAGACATAGTATAAGATAACAAGTATTGAGAATTCTCAAAGGAAAGAGAATACAATAGAAGATAAGTGAGAGTTACTTCCCAGAAAAGCTAACTACAGGATCGTTGCCTGTTGAGAGATATAGGACAGGAAAGATCATATAGCGGATCGTAACATCATGTGCGAAACCTCATGACTCATATAAATGAAGTCATGCCTCTTAATCCTCATGACTCATAGGCGCACCTATGAGTCAATGCTCAACATACCAATCAAATTCAAACATAAACAACTATGACTCACAACTGTGAATCATGTGAGACCCTATGACTCGTATGTGAGTCATAGTGCAAAACATAATATCATATGACTCAATCGAGTCATATGCAAAACTTTTAACAAATAAAATACTATGACATATAATTATATGTCATGTGGAACCATTACAAACCATGCCGGGTTTGTAATAAGTACCAGAAGAGAGAGTTACCACATGCACATCTTCTAATAATACTGGAGAAATCAATTGCAACAGCAGATGAAGTAGATAAAATTGTAAAGTCAGAGTTCCTAGACCAGAATCTAGATGAAGGACTTTGGTTAACAGTTACTACTTCTATAGTTGATGGACTGTGTGGGACAGACTTTCCACTGGCTGGGTGCATGCATGATGGTAGAGGAGTAACTGGAAAATGTTGGAAAAACTTTCCTAAAGAGTATAGAGAGGAAACCACAGTATATAATACAGGCAATCTACACTATAAGTGCAGTGTAAATAGTACTCTGAATCTAAATACAAACTCAACACCAATTACCCATACCTTCACAAAGAAAATCTGAATGCCAAATAGAATATTTGTAGACTATATTTATACCCATACCTAGATTGTACCCTATAATCCAAACCTCAGTAAGAAGTTCAACTGCTATATTAATGTTGAAGTATGTTCCTCAATCAAAGCAGTAAAATATATTTATAAATATATTTATAAAGGAGGGGATTATGCAAATATAATGGTTGGTCAAGGAGATGCAAGAGGAATAATAGTAGATGAGGTTAAAAACTATCTAGATACATGATTTATATCATTCCCAGAGACCTGCAATAGGTTACTTGGTCACAAATCCTATGATAGAAAACTAACTATATACTGACTAGGATTACATCTTGAGGGAGAACAGTCAGTATATTTTGATCCAGAAACAGGAAGAGGACTTGAACAGTCTGAAGGACAGGTTAGGGATACAAGTTTAACTGCTTAGTTTAAAGCCAATAGAGAATATCTAAAGGGTCAGTCCTTGCTTTATGCTGGCTATACTATACAGTATGAATGAATTCAGATTTTAAGAGCAAAAGATATTTTAATTAAAAATCTGATAACTGAAGAATAGCACTTTTACTAACATGGTGGTTGGTTTTAGCTTTGTATATGACAAAGAGGAATAGAAGTGGAAACCTCAAAAGTAAGGATTTGTGGTTGGATGCATATATTTTATAGGACAAGAAGCAGGTGATTTATTTTACCTACAAATACTACTTTACCATTATCCTAGTACCAAATTATTTAGTAATTTAAGGACAATAGAAGAAGAACTAAATCTCTCAGAAACCTTTCATAAGTCATGCATGGCTCTTGGACTTCTAGAAAATAACAATAAGTGGGATGCTTGCCTTCTTGAAGTAACAACAATTCAGACTGCGTACCAACTTCAAATGTTATTTGTAATAATTCTTTTGAATCCTAATTCTTCTGACCCATTGAAACTATAGAATACATATCAAGATTATCTCTCTGATGACTGTAAATATACATTAATTCATTGACTCAGTATTCCAAACTCATTGTAAGAGGAGATTTATGGTTTTTATTTGTACTTTATTAGGGAGAGTCTTCAAGATGGAGGTAAATCTTTAAATAATTATGGCCTCTCTCTCCTATTGGGGTATTTAAATTATAACCAGGTAGATGCAGGTAGTGGAAATTCGCTCCAGAAGGATTAACTTTGCTTGAACAGAGAGGAGTTAAAAGCTGAGGTTATTGCATTAGAACTACAGCTGAATACTGTACAATATCACTCATAAAAAGAGGTATTAAATGCAGTAACCACTGGTATACCAAAATTGTTTTTCCTAGATGGGCCAGAGGGCACTGGAAAAACTTTTATTGAAAATCTGATACCAACCAAGCTTCAGAGTACTAGAACTATTGTGATAGCAGTTATATCTAGTAGTATTGCTACTATACTCCTTCAGGGAGAATGTACAGCTCATTCTACATTGAAAATTCCCTTAATATTGGATAATGAAAGTATTTGTTCCATGAATCATGGGTCAGAAGTTATGGAGGTATTTACAAAAACTGAGCTCATCATCTGGGATGAATCTACAATGCAATATAAGCATGCTTTTGATACAGTATCTTGTATGCTATCTGATATGTGAAATAATGAGTACTCATTAGGTAGGATTAAGATGCTTTTTACAGGGGACTTTTAGACAATGTCTTCCTATAGTACCTGGTAGTTCAAGGTCTCAGATTGTCAACTCAAGTCTCAAAAGGTCACAGATTTGGGCAAAAATATCAATCCTGCCATTAGAAGAAAATGTCCAACTGCTTCCTCTAGACTTAACTGATGAGTCAAGAGAAAATGGGCAGGAATTTGAAGCTTGGATTCTGAAAGTTAGAATGGGTTCCATTTCTGATAGCTCCCATTCAAGTAGTAAACAAAGAATTAAGCTCAGATCTAGAATGCAGCTTTCTAAAAATACATTATTAGAACTCATAGGTAAAATATATCTACCTGAAATTTCTGATTCAGGGTTTGCAGATGGAACTATATTTCAGTTCTTTGCACAATGAGCTATCTTGGCAGCATGCAATATTGATGTTGATTCAATAAATAAGGAGATATTAAACTGTGGCATTCAGGGTGAAATTGTTCATACATACCTAAGTGCAGATACTATATCTGAATACTCTAAATCCTCCAAGAGTACCACCCCATCAGCTACATCTAACAGTAGGTACTTCAATCATACTGTTAGGAAATCATAACCCATGTAGTGATTTATGTAATGGTACTAGATCAATAGTGATAGGACTACTGTATAATCTCATAAATGGTAAGTAAATTTCCCTCTTAATCTACTAAAAGGAATAATAACCCTGGGTTAAGACTTAAGTTATCATTCAGGATTAATCCTGTTCTCTTTAATTGTAGGTATTATAATATCTGATACTATGAGGAGAATGTCAGTTCTATTGCCAATAATCCAGATAATATATTAGTCTAGCCAGGATCTTTCGGTCAATTTAACAAAATTGCAGTTTCCTATTCAGCTTACATATACCATGACAATGAATAAAGAATAGGGTCAGTCATTATATAATGTAGGCATTGACTATACGGAAGAGGTATTTAGTCATAGACAACTATATGTTGCCTTATCTCAGGCTACAAGTTATATGTTGCCTTATCTCAGGCTACAAGTGGTGAATAAGTAAAGATATTAACTGGGTCTGGACCAATAAGGATAAATAGGGGACAAGTACAGGAGTTGCAGTTATGTAAAAATGTGGTATACAGTGAAGTTTTTTAAGTAATTAAACAATTCACTAATAGTATTCTGATAATAGGGAGGGGGGTGGTTTCTGGCTATATTGTCCTATTTTTTTTAGCTCATATTCTAGACTGTGAGGAATTCTAATAAATTTCTGATTATGTATACTATATATTCAAGTACTTATACTTCAATATAATATAGTGACTGGACCAGCATGGGTAAGCCCAGTTTCTTAAATTAGTAATGTGAGAAAATCAGAGGATGGAAAAGGGAGGTATATATAAAAATTTGACAGTTTTTTTTTAAATTTTGAATGAGGGAGTTATGGTGGTATCATGTGGTTCACACATAGGTAATTACTTGTCATCCATTATGCAGAGGTTGAAAAGGCAGAAAAGCAGCTGAGATAGTCTCAAAATGCAAGGAAACGAGCTAAGTGTGAAGAGTGCAAGCCTTTCCTTAATGAAATAAAGGTAAATGTGAAGGAAAGAAAGGCCATTCGGGGCTACAAAAAGAAGATATCTAGACTTATGGTTGCTGGGATTAAGTGACAAGCCAGCTCATGAAAATAGATGTAAAGTAGAATCTTATCCTTATACAGCTAAGTTGAAGCTAGATACTTATGATACCTAGTAGATAACAATTCATTTACAAAGTGTTCGGCTTCAATTTGACTGCACTAGTATTTGGTGAATTACTAATGTCCTATTGAGCCTCAAGTTATGCTTAGTCACCATGTTACTATGGCAACCCACAAAGTGATGTTGAGCTGTCCAGTAACGTTGAGCTGTCAGGCACTCTTTAGAGTGCTCCCGGTTGTGAGCCTGCGAACATTCGGGGGTTGTGGCTGACAGCCACAACCTTGGCACGATTACCATATCCTCCATCCTCACAAACATTCTCTCTCTCTCGCCACAACCCCCCCAAACCCTCTCACCCCTCTTACTCTTTCCCCCCAAACAAATATGGAGGCCCTCAAAGACCTCCAAAACCTAGAATACCTCTCCCTCGTTTCAAGAATCACCACAGAGCTAGGCAACTACCTCGGCATCGACGACAAGACGCTTGCAGAGTTCATAATCAACCTGCACCAGCAATCCAGCTCGCCGACCGAATTCAAGAAGATAATCGCCTCGCATGGCGTCGAGTTTCCGGACTCACTGATCACGAGTATTGATCGGTTGGTGTTGACTATGCATCCGAAGTATAAAGATGATAGGAATAAGCGGGAGAGTGGTGACGATGGTGGAGATGGGAAGAAGGGGATGGATTTGGACACTAAGGCTAGGGTGTTTAAGGGGTTGGCGTTGCCGGATAGGGAGGCTCCGCCTGTTTGGGAAGAGGAGGATGGGGAGGAGAAGAATGGGAAGAAAGGGAAGGAACCGAATGCGATTGATGATATGATGGCTCTGTTGGAGGATTTAGGGTCTAAGAGTAAGGAGAAGAAAGGTGGAGGAGGAGCAGAAGGGGACGCGTTGGCATTTTTGGAGAGTATGCAGCTGGGGAGGGAGCGCGGTGGTGGTGTTACGGGGCGGTCTAGGAAGAGGAGTCGCTCGCCGAGTCCGTATGGGCGGTCTGGAAGAAATTACAGATCTAGGTCGAGGTCGAAATCTCGTGGTGGAGATAGGAAACGAGGTCGCGAACAGGATGACTTCGGCCGCGATCTGGAACGAAGGAGGAAACATAGATGTGACCAAGATGACGGCGACGACGATTTTCGAAAACCCCCTGTGCTGGAACTCGATGAGCGGCCTGTTCTCTACAAGATTTACAGTGGGAAGGTCACCGGTATCAAGGATTTCGGCGTGTTTGTCAATCTGCAGGGTGTCAAGGGGAAGGCTGACGGCCTCGTGCATATCTCCGCGATTCGACGGGATCGAGTTAATAATCCGGCGGATCTACTGTCTAGGGGACAGTCTGTGAAGGTTAAGGTTACTAGCATTCAAGACACTCGCGTAGGATTGTCCATGAAGGATGTTGATCAGAATACCGGACGGGACTTAGACCCTGCTAAGCGGATTGCCTCCGGCGCTAATATGGAGAAGCTGGACGGTACGGGGTCGAAGTATGGTAGTCTGGATTCCGATGTCGTGCCTGTTTTCGAGGCGGATTCGAAGTTCAAAGTCAAGAAGAGGATGTCTTCACCCGAGCGCTGGGAGATTAAGCAGCTCATTGCCTCCGGGGCGATTTCGGCCGCTGACTACCCGGATATCGACGAGGAGTACCATGCCACCTTGACTGGTGAAGGGCAGTTTGAAGAGGAGGAGGATGTTGACATTGAGGTTCGTGGGGAGGAGCCGCCGTTCTTGGCAGGTCAGACGAGACAGAGCTTGGAGCTTTCTCCTATTCGTGTTGTTAAAGCTCCTGATGGATCGCTCAATAGAGCGGCTATGGGTGGTACAGCTCTAGCCAAAGAGAGGAGGGAATTAAGGCAGCAGCAAGCTGCAGATGTTGCAGATGAGGCGGCTCAAAAAGTCGATCTTACCGCTCAGTGGCAGGATCCAATGGTAGCTCCCGACGACCGCAAGTTCGCATCGGGTCTGAAGAACTCGCGTCTGAGCCAAGGAGGCGATATGCCGGAATGGAAGAAGGCGACCATGAGTAAGAATATGTCATTCGGAAAGATCACGAATAAGAGTATCAAGGAGCAGCGAGAATCACTTCCGGTATTCAAGCTACGAAATTCATTGATCAAGGCTGTAGAGGACAACCAACTGCTGATTGTTGTCGGTGATACTGGTTCTGGGAAGACTACGCAGATGACACAGTTCCTTGCGGAGGCCGGGTTCGCCAATCGCGGGATAATCGGTTGCACCCAGCCCAGACGTGTTGCTGCCATGTCCGTTGCGAAGCGTGTGGCTGAGGAGGTGGGATGTAGAGTTGGTCAGGAGGTTGGGTACACCATTCGTTTCGAGGATTGCACCAGTCCCGAGACAAAGATCAAGTACATGACGGATGGTATGCTTCAGCGTGAAGTATTAATAGATCCAGATCTCAGGCGGTATTCGGTCATCATCTTGGACGAGGCGCACGAGAGGACTATTGCTACGGATGTTCTCTTTGGGCTCTTGAAGAAGACGCTCAAGAGGAGGGCGGATCTCAAGTTGATTGTCACGTCGGCTACGCTTGATGCGGAAAAGTTTTCGAATTACTTTAATCAGTGTCCCATCTTCACCATCCCTGGCCGAACGTACCCGGTTGAGATTCTGTATACCAAGGAGCCGGAGAGCGATTATCTTGATGCTGCCCTTATCACCGTTATGCAGATCCACTTGAGCGAGCCACCAGGGGATATTCTTCTCTTCTTGACGGGTCAGGAGGAAATCGATACGAGTTGTGAGATTCTCTATGAACGTATGAAGGCTCTGGGACCTAGTGTTCCCGAGTTGATTATCCTTCCGGTTTATTCTGCACTTCCTAGTGAGATGCAGACAAGGATTTTCGAGCCTGCGCCACCGGGGTGCCGGAAGGTGGTTATTGCAACAAATATCGCTGAAACCTCTATAACTATTGACCAGATTTACTATGTCATTGACCCGGGTTTTGTTAAGCAGAACGCCTTCGACCCGAAGCTCGGAATGGACTCTCTCGTCGTCACCCCTATTTCTCAAGCTCAGGCAAAACAGAGGGCTGGTCGTGCTGGTCGAACGGGACCTGGAAAGTGCTATCGTCTTTATACGGAAGCTGCCTTCCAATCTGAGATGCTTCCGACCTCCATTCCTGAAATCCAGCGTCAGAACTTGAGTCATACAATTCTCATGCTGAAAGCAATGGGGATCAACGATCTCTTACACTTTGACTTTATGGACCCGCCGCCTACAAATACTATGTTGACAGCTCTTGAGGAACTTTACGCTCTATCGGCACTCGATGACGAAGGTCTTCTAACCCGCCTTGGTCGCAAAATGGCAGATTTCCCTATGGAACCGGCATTAGCCAAAGTCCTAATAGCGAGTGTGGACATCGGCTGCTCCGACGAAATCCTCAGCATCGTGGCCATGCTCTCGGTGCAATCAGTCTTCTACCGACCCAAGGAAAAGCAAAACCAAGCCGACCAGAAAAAGGCCAAATTTCACGATCCACACGGCGACCACCTGACACTGCTAAACGTCTACAACGCGTGGAAGAACTCTGCCTATTCAAGCCCCTGGTGCTTCGACAACTTCATCCAAGCGCGTAGCATGAAGCGTGCAAAGGACGCGCGCTCGCAGCTGGAAATGATCATGAGTCGGTATAACCACAAAGTCGTCTCGTGCGGTCGGGATACCATGAAGGTGCGGCAGGCCTTGTGTTCCGGCTTCTTCAGGAACTCGGCGAGGAAGGATCCGCAGGAGGGGTATAAGACGCTGATTGAAGGCACGCCGGTGTATCTGCACCCGTCTAGTGCGCTTTTCGGGAAGCCGGCGGAGCATGTCATCTTCCATACGTTGGTTATGACGACGAAGGAGTATATGCATTGTACTACTATTATTGAGCCGAAGTGGCTTGGTATGTTTCCCCCCTTTCCTAACTGTCTATCTATTTATGATTGGGGTACTAATGAATGGTATAGTTGAGTGTGCACCTAGTTTCTTTAAAGTCGGCGGTGGGAAGGGCGAACTCAGTAAGCGGAGGAGGAACGAGCGGATTCAGCCGCTGCTTAATAGGTTCGGGGACGGGGATGATAGTTGGAGATTGTCGGCGCAGAGGAGGCAGGGGAGGGGTGGTGGTGGTGGTACTTGGGGTTAGATTGTTTGTTTGTTGCATACATTGGGATTGGTTTTTGTTAAAGTGCATTGTACGATAGTTATTATTATTACGGTTGGTTTGATGATTGATAGAGGGAATATTGGATGGGTGGAACTTGTTGATAGCGGTGGGTGGTTGGTGGTAATGATTGTTGTCTTGTTTTGAAAGCGGCCGTACTTTTGTGATTGCACGGTTCCTGAGAGAGGTGTCTACGCATGTCGATACTAGCCTGGAGAGTTCTTGCTTGATAGGATATTTATGGATCCGCAAGCGATTGCGCGTGCATATACTGTACGCCGTTCAACACACGCTATATACAATACAAAAACAATAATATACACCCCTTCTTTTTCTCTCTCACTCTCTCCCTCCACACTGTCTACATCAACCCAAGCAACCTCTTCTGCTCATCCATCTTTTTCAGTTTCTCCACTAAACCCGACTGTCAGCACAATCCTCAAGAGCGGAAGAAGGGAACAAACTAGTAGTCTCCTCCGTCGTCCCCCAAACACTCCATGCACTCTCAACCCCTTTATCATACTTCTTCTCAATAACCAAGTACTCCACCACCTCCTTCTCCTCCCCGCCCTCCTTACTGAGCACCTCCCCAAGCTTCCCTAGCGTGACCTTCTCAAGACTCTGCAAAGAATGCAACCGAACAACCGCCTGTCGCCGATTCAGCCCGACGCCAGCGTAATGATGCGCTTTGGAACTAACCACTCGCGGGCGGGACAGCATGCGGAGGAGTCGCCATTCCATGCGTACGTTGGAGGGGCGGACGCTTAGGCGCTTGCGGAAGGAGGAGAGGAGTCCGTCGCTGCAGATTGAGCGGAGGGTGTTGATGTCCCCGAGCGCGAAGGCGGTGTACATACGATTGTGGAGGGCGGGGCCGAACTTGCGGGCTTGGAAGGCACGGATGGGGTGGGAGGTTGTGTAGCGGAATACTAGCATGCTGGGGATATGTTAGTTGGTGGGGTGAGAGGGGGTACGAGGGGCCGGGGGGAGGGGGATACTCTCGGAGGTCAGCTAATCGCTGCCTGATTCTTCGACGCTCAAGTTGTAGTCGTTCGCGCGGGGCCGTGAAGAGGGAGGGGAGGTTCTTGCCCGTGGGCATTATGAAGGTGTCTTTTTTACACATTAGTACCTTGTCACTCCTGGGGAGTGGAATTGGGGCGGAAATCATACCAACCAGAAGGCCAATATCCGCTGCTTCCTGTCCCACCTGCGCTGCCAGACGAACGCTCTGCTGCGGTTTCGGCGGCGGAGGCGCGAATTTCAGGCCTTTGCCTAGGGATTTGTACCGCACCTGGATATTCGCATTGGCATTGGCATTGACGGGCGATCGGAAGAGGGTGAAGGGTGGTAATGGTGCTCGTGTTAGTGAGTGGAACATTGTTGTTGTTTTGGAGAATGTTTGGTGGGGGGGAAATTTTGGTGGGGTTGGTTGATGGGGGGGATGGGATGTTGGTTGAGCCGCAATTGGTTGTGCGGTATGGTAGGGACACTGGAAGGACGGAAACGGGTATGGCGGGATACAAGTACCGGTATGATAGGATGGGATTGGGATGGATTGGAACGGGAATGGTCTGATGATCAGTGGGCCGAGTTTTTCTGGAATTGCTCTGGTGTGAGAGTGGTAGTGGATTGGCTTACTGTGAGGGTAAACTTTTTTGGTTTATGGATTTCGGTCATTCTTGGATAAGTTACAGTAAGTTTACACTGCCGTTGTGATATTCCCACCACCACCACCACTACTACTGCATGAATTTTATTGGTGCAGTGACTGACTGACTGGCAGGTAATCTCAATCCCTCCTTATTGTGGATGCCGGGTTCCATGGCTTTTGAGCGTACAATCTGTTATTAACGGTATTACGGACGGGAGGTTGTGGATGAGAGAAAGGAGTGCCAAAGTCACAGGCGGTTTGAAGGCGTTTCTTCTACATACGGCAGTGTAACGACTGAAGAGGTGGCATAATGCTGCGAAAGCAAAGGGGGAGATACAAGTCACCTCTTTTCACCATAGAGGTTCGAATCGCTCGGTATAGTGCGGGGAAGGGAAGGGAGGAGGTAGGCACATGGTACACTTGAAGCAGCAAAAATCGATGTTTTTGAACTGCACAAGTACAACTACTCGTAACTATAGTCATTAGTCATTAGTTATACGGTAAGCACAGCACCCGTCTGTAAGAACCCCCTCTTCCCCTCCTAACAAAAGAGTTGCATGGACAATAATAAAATGAGCAAAAAAAAAAAAGGGAAAAAATTCAAACAAACGTAAACAGGAAATAAAAAGGGCAAAAAGATAAGGCAAGGTACAATAACGGTTGTCATGACAAGTTATGTACTCTCATAAGGGTCATAATCACGCAAAAACATAACATAACATAACATAAGCCAACATCTTACAAAACATACAAACAAACAGAGTCTAGTTCAGTTTAGTTGGGGACAGGTATGTAACTCCAACAGTAGAATAAGAGTACTGCAAACCCCGGCAAAGCACAGAACATTCGTTGCCGAAGCCACTTGTTGGGAAAGGGTGATCTTTCGAGCAGTCATCCGATGTATGGTCGCGAGAACCTTTTTTATTTCCAATTTTATAATGTATCGAGTAAATAGGGTATTGAACCAAAGATAAATTTTTTTGAATGTATGGGGGTATGGGGGAGGAGAAGCTCACGAGGCATATCAGTATCCAGGCTGGTAGGAACATTCGTGGCCTTCCAGCTCCAACTATGGTTAATGCCCAGGAGGTGAGGTAGGCGTTTATAGCACTGATTGAGAATAGACGGACCATGGTTGCTGGTTTATCGGAAAGTCCGTCCGTCCGTGGATGGGGCGGGGTAATCGTCAGCCTTGGTTTTTTTTTCCTTCCTCTCTCGCCAGCCACTCGTTCATTTTGTTCGTTCACTGTTAAGTGTATGTTGAAAGGAAAACAAAAGAAATTGTATGTACCTGGTGGAGTGTAGTATATAAGCCTGATGGACAAAATAATTAATTAGCCTACTGTGGGGAATGGTAGAGGACCAGGAAACAGAATTTGCGAACCATCGCGCCATCAAATTGTTTATAAACAGATACGAAAGGTACGCTGAGGAACAGCACTGCTCATCATCCCCTCCATCCCTTCATAAGCTTCCTTTCGAAAATAATAATGATAATCCTAGGAAAGAAAACTGGATATGTGCGCGTCGGCGTACCCATATCACTGCCAAAATCAATTCCATCCGCGTACACCCCAGACCTTCGGCGGCGGCGACGAAAGCGACAGCGCACCTGGAGACCCCGATCAGACTCGGCCAGACGGAGAGGCCGCGGCAGATTATCAATGGAACATGGTAGCAGCGGGCCACGCCCAGGACCGAAGCTACTCGTGGGTGGTGGAGGTTTGCGCGAGAATCTTCGCGCTCAGAGGCTGGAGCCAGTGAGAATGGGATTGCGGCCGATATGCTGGACCGCGAGTGCAAGTTAAGTGAATAATAATAATAATAATAAACAAAATTTAATGGCGAGGAACTTTTTTTCTTTTTTCTTTTTTCTTTGAGAGGTTAGGTTAACGAATGGGTATTCGGTAATTTTGTGGAGTTAAAACCTTTTTGTGAGCATGGTAATGATGATAGTAAAAAATAAAAAAGAAGAGAAAGAAATGAAGGGAAGAAAGTCAGGAAAGCTTCATGAAATGATAATGGCGGTGGTTTCTTGTCAACTGCTCAATGTGTGATGGAGCAAAGGAGACTTGGGAGAGCCAAGACTTTAATACCGTAGGTCTTGCGTGGCCCGCGTTTTTCCCTTTCCCGGCTTGGCAACTTACCTTTCTCCTCCACCAGAGTTTGTTTCCTCTTCTCCAGTCCTTCCCCATCATTCTCCGTTTTTATTTTTTGTTTCCAATCTTCCTCTTCAGCTTCTGGAAATACCAATAAAGTTCCTATCATGGCTTATACTGGGTCTACGCGGAATGTGGACATGAGCAGGTATCTATCTACTTTCGTGATTCCCCCATATAGTGGGCGGGGGGGGGAAGCTGACGGCGAACTTAGATCTGAATCCGACCTCGTGATAAACATCAAGAAGGCTACTAATATAGGTTCGCTATCCCTCTTCTACCTGCTGTGGAGGAAGCAATCTCTTTTACTCATCTCTCGTCCGGTTTGAAGTTGCGCTGACAGTGTGGGTTCATTTTTTTTAGAGGAAACTGCTCCTAAACGTGGGTACCCCGGATTCAAACGATAGCTTCTTTTGAGGAGGATTTGGCAAGTTAAACGAGGTTTTTAGGAAAACATGTCCGGTCTTGCATTGTCTACACATGGGACCACAAATCGTCGCAATCTTTCTGGGCTGGCATGAAAGTGTAAGTTAACCTTCACCCCCGCCGTCGTACACCGACCACCCTCCTCGGGCCGCTTGGCTTGTGCGCGGACTAAATGGGATCTTGTTTTAGGCAACCTATCATGGCGGATGAAGTACAGACGTTCAAGGCGTTGATAAGTATCCACAAGGTTCTCCAGGAAGGTCATCCCGTCACGATTCGCGAGGCTCATGCACATACTGGGTGGTTGGAGTCTTTGAGCCGGGGGGTGGTCGGGGAGGGGTTACGGGGTATGCATCTCTGTACCCGCATGTCTTGAACTCGGCTTTACTAATGGAGTTAGGATACGGTCCTTTGATTCAGGAATATATTTACTTTTTGCTGGCCAAGCTTGCGTTCCATAGGCATCATCCGGAATTCAATGGGGTGTTTGACTATCAGGAATATATTAGCTTAAAGAGCATTAATGATCCGAACGAGGGATATGAGACTATCACCGATCTCATGACATTGCAGGACCAGATTGATGCTTTCCAGAAACTCGTCTTTTCCCACTTCCGCTCCGGTGTCAACAATGAATGCCGTATCTCCTGCCTTGTGCCTCTCGTCCAGGAGAGCTATGGAATCTACAAGTTCATCACCAGCATGTTGAGGGCGATGCATCAGAGTGAGTTTCGGTGGTCCCGCACGTATGGATGTTTGTCTCACAAGTGAATAGGTACCAGCGATGATGAAGCACTGGCTCCATTGCGTGACCGTTACGATGGGCAACACCACCGCCTTGTGCGCTTTTACTACGAGTGCTCAAATCTTCGCTATTTGACAAGTTTAATCACCGTCCCAAAGCTTCCCCAGGACCCTCCCAATCTACTCAGCGAGGAAGATGCGCCTCCAGCACTTCCACGCAGGCCCACTAACGAGCTGCCTCCACCACCCGAACCTATTCCCAGTCCACCCGCTATTTCCCAGCCCGAACCCGAACCAATCTCCGACTTTTGGTCTCAAGAACAATTACAGCAACAGCGGGCATACGAAGAGGAGCAACGCCGGCTACAGGAGCAGAGGGAGGCGGAGATGAGGCAGCAGGCAATGCTTGCATTGCAGAACCAAAGGGCCTACGAGGAGATGCAGAGACAGCAACAGGAGCAACAGAGACTAGCGCACGAGCAGCTGCTGAGGGATCAGATGTCACGCCACGCACAGGGTCAGGCTGCTGAATTGGAGCGTCAATTGTTGGAATACCAGGGCCAATTGGCCCACAATGTATTACTGCTGGAATCGTATGACCAGAAAGTGAAAGCTCTTGAGACAGAGTTGATGAATCTGAACTTGAACTCTCAACAGCAACAACAGTCTAAGGATGATCTTATCAAGTCGTTACAAGACCAGGTTGCTATGTGGAAAAGCAAGTACGAAGCTTTGGCCAAGTTGTACTCTCAGCTTCGGCATGAGCATCTTGAGCTTCTGGGCAAGTATAAGCAGATGCAGCTCAAGGCCAATTCTGCGCAAGAGGCCATTGAGAGGCGAGAAAAGTTGGAGCGCGAAATGAAGTCTAAGAATTTGGAGCTCGCCGATATGATTCGCGAGAGAGATCGCGCTTTGTACGATCTAGACCGAGTCAAGGGAGTATGTGCTTTCACCATACGGTCAGCTTAAACTTTTTGCTAACTTATTGCAGTCTCAGAAGGAGGAAGTAGAAAAGGTGAAGCGAGAACTCCGATTTGCGCAAGAAAAGGCGGACAACAATGAACGATCAAAGGGTTCCGAGCTCTCTGCGCTCCTAACACGGCATAACCGTGAGATGGCGGACCTGGAGGATTTACTACGTGAGAAGCAGCGCAAGATTGATGAGCTCTCCTCTCGGAATGATGATAAACACAGCGATATGGAACAATTGCTCAGGGCCAAAGAGGAGGAACTTGAAATCTTCAAGGCCGGCATGGACCAGACTCTATTGGAACTCAGTGAGATGCGCCACAATAACACTGAAGCTGATCACGTTCTTGAGGCTCAGATTGATGAGTTGCTTCTTGATCAACTTAAGAAGCTGACGGAGATTATTGGTAAGACCTCTGCTATATACATTTTACCTTGCTAATATCATATAGACTCTGTGCTTCAGAGCGGTGTTCAGCGTATCGACGATGCTCTCTATGAGCTAGAATCCCCCATGAATGCTGGTAATCAGAGTGCATCGCCTGGATATTTACTTTCGCAAATCGAAAAGGCCCAGATGAGCGCTACCGAGTTTGCCACCTCGTTTAACCACTTTATTGCGGATGGGCCCAATAGCACTCAGTCCCAGATCATCAAGACGCTTCATGTGTTTGCTGGTGCTATCGCAGATGTGCTTGCGAATGCCAAGGGTGTTACACGGTTTGCTCCGGATGAAAAGAAAAGCGAAGCAATTTTGTCATCCGCGCGACAGTCTGCAGGATCCGCTGTGAAATTCTTCCAGAACCTCATGTCTTTCCGATTAGATGATTTGAGTGTCGATCGCAAAACCGATATTGTCGTTTCGAGCAATCTCGAGGTTCAGAAGCACCTACAGAAATTGAATAAGCTTGCTGAGCAGTTCATGGCTAAGGGTGGTTCCGAACTATCGAAGGCGAGCGGGGATCTTGGAGACGTTGTCGATGCGGAAATGAGCAAGGCTGCCGCGGCAATCGAGGCTGCTACTGCTCGTTTGGCACAGCTTATGAGGAAGCCCAAGAATCCAGGCTATTCTACCTTTGAAATTAGCATTCACGATTCGATTTTGGATGCCGCTATCGCTGTTACCAATGCTATTGCTCAGTTGATTAAGGCTGCTACGGTTTCGCAGCAAGAGATTGTGGCACAAGGGAAGGGAAGCAGTTCTCGTACTGCATTTTACAAGCGTAACAATCGCTGGACAGAAGGATTGATCTCGGCGGCCAAGGCTGTTGCCATATCCACCAACATGTTGATTGAGACCGCCGACGGTGTCATCAGTGGTCATAACAAGCTTGAGCAACTGTAAGTTTTTGTCTAATCTTAAGTCTAACCCGTACTAACGATAGTAGGATCGTTGTTGCCAATGATGTTGCGGCGTCCACTGCACAACTTGTAGCTGCATCTCGTGTCAAGGCATCGTTCATGTCCAAGTCACAAGAGCGCCTCGAGGCTGCGTCCAAAGCTGTCACGAGCGCGTGCAAATCCCTTGTCCGACAAGTTCAGGACATCATATCTGCCAAGAACCGTGAAGAGAATGAGGATGTGGACTACTCTAAGCTTACCTCGCATGAGTTTAAGGTTCAAGAGATGGAGCAACAGGTAACCTCCTTTTACCTTTTATCTATCTTGTATGTATGAATACTTACACCCTGAAAGGTTGAAATTCTACAGCTAGAAACCCAATTGCAACAAGCTCGCCAGAGACTTGGAGAAATGAGAAAGCACTCGTATGCGCAGGATCAGGATTAATTTGGTTGATTTGAGGTCTCTTTTTCTTGTCTGTAAGAGGGGGATGGGATGCTAGAGCGTTGTATTGATTTTCTTTTTTTTTTGATCGACACAGCTGGTTGGGCAATTCGCATTCTTTGTTACTTTTTTTTTGTATTTTTTTTTATTTTCAAGCTTCTAAGCCTTTAAGTTGTTGATTTGTAGCCCTCAGATTGTTCACTTGTGTTTGTAATATGATTCCAAAAATGTGAGATGTTTTTATAGGTTGTAATTGGGCGGGTGTGCCATTGCTCTCGACCTCACTGTGATACTGAGCTAGGCTTTCTCCGGCCACTAATACTTGGCGGATGCTTCAGACGCTGAAGAAATGTGGACGAGTGATATTTTGTGAGTGCTGACTAAGTTGAGGCTCCAAATTCAGGGGCATTAAACCAGGCTCCACCACACCCACTACACCTCCATATTTGAACAACCACCCTCAGTGTGGTGTAAGATGCCACTCCGGACCCTCCTTGGGGCCTCTATTGTCCTCCGGATAACTCTTTTATTCTACGGTTTATATCAAGATGCCACCTCCCCTCTGAAATATACGGACATAGACTACTATGTCTTCACCGATGCCTCCAGATACCTCCTCTCCAATTCTAACTCTTCAACCCCCTACTCCCGGGAAACCTATCGATACACCCCTCTCCTCGCCTGGCTCTTGCTCCCAACAGCTCTCAGCCCACAATTCTTTTTCTTCTCCTTTGGCAAGATTGTCTTTGCAGCTGCAGATGTCCTTGCTGGATGGCTTATCTACGTCGTTTTGACAAATGGTGGGATGGGCCGGCGGAGAGCGGGGTGGTTTGCTGGCATCTGGCTTGTCAATCCTATGGTTGCCACTATCAGTACTCGCGGTAGCTCAGAGGGGTTACTGGGAGTGCTGGTCGTGGGTATTGTATGGGCGGTGCTGAGGAGACAGGTACTCCTTGCGGGGGTGTTGATGGGATTGGCTACACATTTTAAGATATACCCGGTTATATATGCTCCTGCTATTGTTTGGTGGTTGGAGAGTGTGGGTGAGGGGGAGGGTAAGGGGTGGTTTGGGAAGATGGTGGGATTTGTCAATTGGGAGAGGGTTGTTTTTGGAACCGCGGCGCTGGGAACGTTTGTGGGGTTGAATGTTTGGATGTATACGCTGTTTGTCCCCTTTCTCCTTTCCTATTCACTCCTAGGGGGATACTGACTTGAGTACAGCTACGACGAACCCTTCCTCCAACATACCTACCTCCACCACCTCTCCCGTATCGACCACCGTCACAACTTCTCTCCGTATAACACCCTCCTTCACTTAACCTCCTCCCCAACTGGCCGGTCCGACTACCCCTTCGCCTCAATCCCGTTCCTGCCACAGCTCCTCCTCTCTGCACTCATTATACCTCTAGCATTTGCGAAGAATGACCTTCCGGCAACTATGTTCGCCCAGACCTTCGCCTTTGTCACGTTCAATAAGGTGTGCACATCGCAGTACTTTATGTGGTACATTGTTCTGCTGCCGTTTTACCTCCCGGGATCGGTGCTGTTAAGGAGGCCATGGGTTGGTGGTGTTGCACTTGGATTGTGGGTTGTTTCGCAGGTACTTCTTTCTCCCCTTCTTCCCTCCCCCCTTTGAAGTATTTGATGGTTGCTAATTGGATTGTTTGCAGGCGGCGTGGTTACAGCAGGGTTATGAACTGGAGTTTCTGGGAAAGCCGACGTTTATGCCGGGGCTTTGGGCTGCGTCGTTGGCGTTTTTTGCGGTGAATGTTTGGTTGTTGGGGGTTATTGTGGGGGATATTGCTCTGAGGGGGGGAGGTGGGCGGAGTAAGGTTAAGAAGGTGGAGTAGTAGATTGAGGATTTTAATGCAATGTTAAATAGAATAATAGGGCATTTTTTCTTTCTTCTTATCGTCATTTGTAATCACTCAGTGGAGGGCGGTGTTGGTAATTGTGGAACTACTGTATGGTCGATGGAGTGATGCCAGTATGCACGCTGCTATTTCTGGCATAAAAAAAATCTTCGTAGAGCTACTACTGTATGCTGCATCCCTCGTTACGGCGGAGGTTCAGTAGTATAAATACCATCAAGGTGCAGCAAACCTACACCCCTATCTTCCTCTCATCACCACCAGCTCCTCCTAGTCTCATCCAGCTGAGTATCACCACCACCATCACCACCTCCTGCACCCCAACACGAAACGACACAGCAAGTATATCATATAGCAGTGTGCCATAATCCCCCCTTTATATATCTTCTTGTTTGCTAGTTCGGAATATACTCAAAATAGCACCAGATGCAATAGCTAGATAATGCAGCTTTGGGCAGTACATCCACCCTTCTCCCTCTCTCCTTTCTACTACTCTGTAGGTACCGGGTCAGGCAAGTAGTTGTGCTCCTAGTTGTGAATTGCTAGCGGGGGTTGGTGGGTTATATTTTGGTGGATAAGGTACTGTAGCTGTTGGTGCTTGGAGGAACTCGTGCTGTACCATGAAAGTAATCAGTGAGGAGCGGCGGTGGCATTCTAGATGTTGGGGGGAGAAAGACCCAGTACAACAAAAGAATACACAGTACAGTACACTGAAACAACAAAACCCTCTAAGCAGACGAATACCTCAAAACACAAAACGCCAAATTAACCAACACCCCGGCCAAAATCGACATCTGCATGCGCTTGGAAAAGACCTCTTCCTCTCTCATCAGAAAGACAGCAACAGGCCAGAAGAAGCCGATCGTAGCGCCCAGGAACATGTCCTCGTAGCTGCCGGCGGGACTACCGTCCGCCAGTTCGCCGCCTTGCCCCGCGGACTCGTCGATCCAGCGGTCTTCCAGCATGCGCACGTTCTCCTCGTCGTCGCCGTGCAGGCGATTGAATTGCGAGCGCAGTGCTGCCACGTCGGATTCTGAGAAGCCGGCTGAGAGGAGGCGGTCGAAGCCGCGGGGTTGAGGGAGGGTGGACATTTGTGGGGTTGATTGGGTTGGGGGCTGGGATGGTATATTTGTTAGAAGAAGGTATAAAAATATATATATGTGGGGATAACGAACCTCTTGCTCGTTCGCTTCTTTAGCTAAATCTTCTTCAGAAAGTTCGTCTCCGACACTACAATGGATGTACACTGCTCTTTGCAAATCCTCCCCCCTTCCTCCTCCTCCAGGATCAACATCCTTCCCTTTCCCTTTCCTCTTATCTTCTTCATCCTGGTTTGACGAAGATGACGACAGCGGTGGTGGTGGTGGGGCTGCAGCAGAAACCTGCAGTTGTGACCCAAGCGTCGTCGAGTCCGAGAGGACCTTTCCGGCATGGATGAGTCTTAGCCTGCGTTTGGCCTGGTCAGGTGGAAGTAAGGAGCGGATATGCGACTTTAGCGTTGAAACAGAAGTATTGGCTGCGGCAGGGACATAGATTGGCAGATCCGGGAGTGAAATTGCGAATCTAATGAGGAGGGAAACTGGAGAGGTTGGATCATTGGTTGAGAGTGTGGATCGACGACGTGTTTGAGTTTTGGCCTGTGCTGTAGTTGAGGAAGAGGGTTCGCCCATTGTTACTGTTTTCTGTTGTTGTTCTGAGCTTTGAGGTGCTGGTATCGGTATTGGGCATGTAGTTGCCATCGAGGGGGATTGTGTAACTAAGGGAGCCAATAGTTCGGGGGTCGGCAAGTTTCAGTCTCGCTTCCTTTCACCTCAACCGATGCCCAAACACGAGAAAAGAATGACGAAAAAAAGGATTTTGTTCATTCATCCCGATCTTGGAATCGGTGGAGCGGAGAGATTAGTTGTTGATGCTGCTGTTGGATTACAAGAGAGAGGTCATAGTGTAACTATTTACACTTCTCATTGTGACAAAAGACATTGCTTTGATGAAGCTCGTGATGGTACGTGTGCGTTTTGGAGAAAAATACTTTTTTGTTAACACGGCTTAGGAACACTCGACGTCCGTGTCGCTGGAAATTCAATTATTCCTCCGAACCTTCTTGGTCGCTTCAGTATTCTCTGCGCTATTTTACGACAGGTTCACCTTTCCCTGACTTTGTTACTCACGAACGAGATTTCGAAATACGACTACATTTTCATCGACCAGCTCTCAGCCGCAATCCCTTTGCTTCGATTTTTCTCCCCGAAAACAAAGATTCTGTTCTATTGCCATTTTCCGGATTACCTGCTTGCGACCAGAGCTTCGTTCATCAAGAGCCTTTACCGTATCCCGTTCGATTGGTTTGAGGGGTTCACTACTGGATTGGCAGACACGATTGTTGTAAACTCGGCTTTTACGAAGTCGATCTTTGCCACAGCGTTCCCGAGGATTGGACTTGTACCTAGGGTGGTGTATCCGTGTGTTACTACTACTATCGCCTCCTCCTCTTCGCCGTCAAAGATTGTTGACACCGATCCTCCGTTTTCGAATGATGGGAGGAAGATCATACTGTCGATCAACAGGTTTGAACGGAAGAAGAATATAGACTTGGCGATCACTTCGTATTCGCTACTCACGCCGGAGCAGAGATGCCAATCACGTTTGGTTATCGCGGGAGGATATGACGCCAGGGTCTCGGAGAATGTCACGCACCATAGCGATCTGGCGATGCTCTGTGAGAAGCTAGGCCTTAAATCGGCGACTTCACGGAACTTCATTTCAAGCTTGTCGGTGCCGGAGGATACGGATGTGCTCTTTTTGCTTTCCATCCCTGCGACGCTCAAAGCTTATTTACTCAAGACCGCTTCACTGCTCGTGTACACCCCTGCTCGAGAGCACTTTGGCATCGTTCCGTTGGAGGCTATGATCGCCGGTGTTCCCGTGCTAGCACATAACTCTGGCGGTCCGTTGGAAACTATTGAAGAAGGAAAGACGGGTTGGTTAAGGCCTGCGGAGGAAGGACAATGGGTTGCGGTAATGCGAATGGCGCTGTTCGAGCTTGAGGAGAAGGTTATTGCGGAGATGGCTACACGGGGGAGGGAGAGGGTGCTTGAGCTATTTTCAAAAGAGAAAATGGCCCAGAGGTTGGATGATGAATTTGATGAGATTTCCGAGACGAGATCTATTAGGGGATTGGTGTTGACTATACTGGCTGGGATGGGCGTGGTGATTGGGTTGGGAACTGCATTTGCTTTAAGCTGAGATGGTGCCGTATTGTAGAATACCTCATAGATGGCGAAATTGAGGTTTAATTTTAATTGACAGTTACATGTCCTCAAGTTGTCTTTTTTTCCTCTTTTGCTATTGTACCATACGTCAAGATATTATACCCACCGTAATCTGCCTCTGGTAAAGCGGTAATGATCAAGCATCGACTTGCCTCATCCGCGCTACCCGCCACGCACAGACGAGGAAGAAAGGAAAACTCAGATTTAAACCCGAAAAATCTCCACCTCCTCTTCCCACCTCAGCATAAAAAACCACCTCACCTCCCCCAAACACCCTCATCTCATCCCACGGGAAAAAAAAAAAAATAAACACAATGGAAAACCTCCGCCACGCCCTCCAATCCGCCGGCATCCGCCCCAACGGCGTCGCCTTCACCCTCCTCGGACGACAGTACACCGTCCTCACGACCGTTCGCCTGGTAGTCTGCGTCTGCGGCTACCTCGTCCTGCGCCGCGCGTTCCTGATCTACGCGCGCGGTGCACACATGCAGCAATTAAAAGCGCAGGACGAGCAGGGGAAAGATGTGGAGGAAGAAGTAACGGCGGACAAGAACAAGCCGATACCCCTCGATTACGAGAGCGAGGGGGAAGGGTGGGGGAGTAAAGTGCGGAAGAGGCAGCGGGAGGCGACGAGGAGGGCGGAGGAAGAGGCTGAGAGGAGGAATTTGGAGGAGGAGAGGGGGGGGATTGAAAAGTATTTGGATTAGCGGGGCAGGGGGGTGATTTGCAAAGGGGTTTGAAATGCTGTGTGGTTGGATGATAATAATAATGACTGTAGCTCTGAGGATTTCTCGGCGTGAAGGTGGTTTTTTCTTGGGATGCGCTTGATTGTTGGTTGCTGTGATTGGGACTTTTTCGTGAACCGTTGGCCTGGGGGAGGGTTTGTGGACTACTATGGTGCGGTCCAAGGTCAAGTGGGAGGCGTAAATGAGCTCGGCGAGCGATGCGGAGCAGGGAGGTTCAAAGTTCTCGGTACAGTGAAGGTACACAGAATGAGGTACAAGTGTGTTTTTTTTTCTTCTGAAAATACAGGACCTGGTGTACTAGTCGATTTATTTTCTGTATCCTCGGGGTTTACCTCCCAATGTACTGTAGTAACCACAATACCCAACCGGGGGTTCATTGCAACCTCGAGGGTACAGAAGAGAAATTGACTACCATTGTACTATCATAGTAAAAATAGGAAAATGAATTAATGAGTATTATAATTACATCTCCTGACCCAAAGACCGATAAAAACCAAATGCAACAGCCGACCGGCCTCTATGCAGGAGAGAAAAAAGAAAGAAAAAACTTATCCTATAGCTCTCGCCAGTACCATGAAAAATAAAAATAAAAATAAAAAAAAATCCCATTCAGTTTCAGACGCATCGGAAACCGTTCTCAATTATCACTCATGCCTTTGGAGCACTTTTCTCCACCGAGTCTGTAAGTTTCATACCTTTAAGAATGCTAAGAATCTCCTGCATCTAAGTCTTAACAAGTGACCTGTTTTTTTAGTTCATCAGGATATTGTTTGAGCAGGTACAGGAGTATCTAGATGAGATATATTAGCCAATTAGCAGTCAAAACCAGTTTACTGATTACTTACCGGACCACTGCCACCTATGCATATCCCTTCGTTTGATTTCGTTGTCTGTACTATTTAGAGCGTTATACTGCAGAAGGAAATGTCTCCAAGCTCTTTACCAGACTCCGAGGAAGTCACAAAAATCTATACTCCTTTTGTAGCCTATGACTTGTGTTATACTCATTTCTCTCCCACACTCGCCGATCCGCGATTCTTCTTCTTCGGTGATGGTTTTTATGCTAAAAAGCTGTGAAATTCGGGAACAAACGAAGGGATAGTGAGCAGAACCCCAAGCTGCCACTTCATTGTCCCGACCTGGCCCTCAATATGACAGATTTTCTGGTTTGTTTCCCCGAAGCCTGCTTCCACCCTTGCAGCGTGGGCTCCAATACCTTTATTGATATCACCCTTGAAATTTCCAAGGTCCTATAGAGAATTAGAATCGTAAACGTTTTGTATCTAGTATCCTATGAATGCGGGCTATACCGTCGTCAAGCTGATGATACGATCATCCAATTTGTAAAGATAATTCCACTATTCCAATTGTTTATTAGTTATCACTCCAGCTATTACATGTTGGACAACGCACCAAGCGATCCTTATTTTGAGGAGTCAACTGTTGTTTGAACTCAGTACCGTAAGAACTATCTCCGTCACCCTGTAATCTCAGGATTCAGAGACAAAAGCTCCTGAGAAGGACTAGCTCTTTCCAGAAGTGGTATAAGATCAACCCTCAGGCCGTGCTGGATCTCATTAACTGGTATTCGCAATTCTGTTAACCTGTCAATCTAAACCAATCGTGGGCTGACCGGCTGATAATCTGATAGTGGATTCCACGAGTTCTTACGGTATTACCAGAAGCATCTTGATTTTTCTCTGCTTCGGGCGGGTCGCCATCTCCGGCCAGAAATGTTCTGGGTAGAAGAGGTTGCTGGACAATGGGGAAAGGAGTCAAGCGGACTCCTCGTTTAGCAAAGAGACGAAGCATACTCGCTGCTTCTCGAGAAATGGTCGTGGTGCTGTTGCTTGTTGCTGGATGCTCTGCTTGTGGCTTGTTGAGAGGTGGGGTTGAAGGATACTCCCCTACTTATAGACAAATACGACTGTGGCCAAGCCTCGCACTACTCGTAATGTCATGTTGTTTCTCCTGATACGATGACGGAATGGTTGAACTTCAAAAATGTATTTGTAGCTGGGTTACCTGCTGCCGGCACCTTCACCCTCCTCGGACGACAATACACCGTCCTCACGATCGTGCGCTTGGTAGTCTGCGTCTGCGGCTACCTCGTCCTGCGCCGCGCGTTCCTGATCTACGCGCGCAAAGCACACATGCAGCAGTTAAAAGCGCAGGAAGAGCAGGAGAAGGACGTGGAAGAGGAGGAAGAAGAAGTGACGGTACACAAGAACAAGCCGATGCCCCTCGATTACGAGAGCGAGGGGGGGAGTAAAGCGCGGAAGAGGCAGCGGGAGGCGACGAGGAGGAGGGCGGGGGAAGAGGCGGAGAGGAGGAATTTGGAGGAGGAGAGGGGGGGGGGATTGAAAAGTATTTGGATTAGCGGGGGAGGGGGGTGATTTGCAAAGGGGTTTGAAATGCTGTGTGGTTGGATAATGATAATAATAATAAAAATGGCTGTAGCTCTGAGGATTTCTCGGGATGAAGGTGGTTTTTCTTGAAATGCGCTTGATTGTTGGTTTTCTGTACAGTACAGTGATTGGGACTTTGTGAATAGTTAGCCCGGGGGAGGATTCGTGGACTACTGTGGATGTCAAGTGAGAGGCATACTGTAGTCTAAATGAGCTCAGCGAGCGATGCGCAGTATAGTTAGGGAGGTTCAAAGTTCTCGGTACAGTGAAGGTATCACTCGTCCCTGCCAAGAATGGCTCCACAAGCGGAAAATTTGGTGAGGACTCCCGCAAAATATCGGGTGGAGGAGGCATTCTTGGCAAAGAGGCGTGAGCACGGGATCTGTATCTCGGGCTTTACCTCCCAACGTAGCCAACCACAATAGTTTACTCAACCGGGGAGTTCGTTGCAACCTCGAGAATACGGAAACCTTTCTTCGAGGAGGTATCATACTGTACACGGTACAGTATTGCACTTTCGTTTTCCCCCATGATTAACTGAACCATAAAAAAAACATCTCCCCCTGTTTAACCAAACTAAAATACACCTCTACCTTATTCCGTGTAGACTACCTTCACTGAACCGAGAACTTTGAACCTTAGGGGGGTTAAGGGTACAGTAGCCAGGCATTTTTCTTGGCAGAGTCGCGAAACACGCCAAGTTCCAATTTCCACAACGCGTCTTCCTTATAATCCATTCCTTTCTCAAAACTCGCCTATTCTCCCTCCCTACCCCCAAAGTTCATATCTCCATTATTCCCCTATGGCGCCCTCCTCCACGAACCCATCACCATCATCACCATCACCATCACCGCCACCCCCCACAAAGAAAAAACAACCCAACCTAACCCGCGTGCGCAAAATCCTGCACGGTGTACAGCGCGAAGACTCCGACGACGAGCTCGGCGACGAAGACCTTCCGTGGGAATGGATCCACTCCGGGGACCCGAAAGTCGGGGATACGAAAGTCGGGGCGAAAATGGGCCAGTTCAACATCGGCATTGGCGACTGCGTGCTCATCAAGGGTGAAGGATTGCAGGGGGAAGCGTATATAGGCATGATCTGCGAGTTCGATGAGGAAGAGCGGAAGCTTGAGGACGGAGGAGGGGTGGAAATGATGGCGAATGTCATGTGGTTTTCTACCGAGTTTGAGGTTAAGAATCGGGAGAAGAAACGGGTGGATTATTTACCGGTTTGTTTTCTCTTTCCTTCTTTCTTTGTGTCATTGTTCGAGCTGATGTTTCGAGTGGGTAGAATGAACTATATCTCAACCCTTCGTATAATTTAATTCCCCTCCCGTCGATAAATGGAAGGGCAAAGGTGCTTTCCTTACAGAAATTTAATGAAGCCTATCCTGCCGGCGTGCAGAAGAAGTCGAAGGAGTATGGGAAGGTGTTTGTCTGTCGACGGGGGTGTAATCCTCGGACTGCAACGTATACGCCTGAATTCGTCTGGGAGGAGGTATGGAAGGGCCGGGAGACGGATATTACCGCGATTGGGGAGATGGTGTATCATGGGACAAAGGTTGTTAAGATGAGAGAGAATAAACCTGCTGCTGCTGCTGGGCAAAGGAGGGCTAAAAGGCATAAAGCTGGGGGCAGTGGTGATGACGGAGAGTGGGATAGGGGTCTGTTGGATGGCGATGAGATTGCAGAATTGGATGATGTCCTTGAGGATGATCCGAATTTTAGTCGCAGGACTAAAGCCCCTCGCACCCCCAGTAAGAAGAGGAAGAGTTCTAGTATTACTACTCCGACGAGAAGGACTCCTGGGGGTGTTTCGAAGAAGTATACTACTCCTACACATAAGAGGTGAGTTATCCTTTAATCCGTCTGGAGGTTCAATTGCTAACGTCTCTCTAGAATAGTGGTGAAGAAACCATTGCTCTTTACCCCTTTGTCTACTCGTACACTGTCTCCGGGAACTCACTTGTCAACTCCTTACGCACTTGCACGACATCGCTTGCATGTATCTACCCTTCCACCATCTCTGCCTTGTCGTGAGGCAGAGTTTTCAGAAGTATACTCTCACCTCTCTGCCGCAATTGCAGAGGGAACCGGATCATGCATCTACATCTCCGGCACTCCAGGGACTGGGAAAACCGCTACCGTTCGTGAGGTTATTACACAGCTGCAGTACTTGGTCGCCCTGGAAGAACTGGACGACTTTACATTTGTTGAGATCAACGGGATGAAAGTCACAGATCCGCATCAGGCGTATTCTCTGCTTTGGGAGGCTATTAAGGGTGATCGTGTCAGTCCCTCGCAAGCCTTGGGGTTGCTAGAGTCAGAGTTCAGCACTCCCAGTCCTCGAAGCGTGCCCTGTGTCGTCTTGATGGATGAACTTGATCAGTTGGTTACAAGGGGTCAAGGTGTCATGTACAATTTCTTCAACTGGCCTGGGGGACGGCATTCCAAGCTTATTGTTCTGGCCGTTGCAAATACTATGGACTTGCCGGAGAGGACTCTGAGTAATAAGATCTCTTCGAGATTAGGTTCGTTCATCCACCTTCCCCCTTAACTGCCAGAGCAATCCAACTAAGTTTAATAATAGGTCTTACAAGAATTACATTCCCCGGCTACACCCATTCCCAACTAATGTCCATTATCCAATCCCGTCTCGAAGGTGTGCCAGGTAACATCGTCGACCCAGATGCCGTCCAATTCGCCAGTCGAAAAGTCGCCGCTGTCTCCGGCGATGCAAGAAGAGCCTTGGATATCTGCAGACGAGCAGTTGAAATCGTCGAATACTCTTCTAACAAAGACACCGACAACAACCAACCACCATCATCCCCCTCCCGCCGAAGAAGCGGCGCCATATCCCCATCCAACGTCACCGGCGGCGGCCTAAAAGCCGGCGGCCGAGTCACCATCGCCGTGGTAAAACAGGCCATTCAAGAAGCTACTTCCTCCCCATTACAAATGTTTCTAAAAACCACCTCCCTCGTATCCAAGATTTTCATTACCGCACTGCTACTGCGTAGTCGACGTTCGGGCATTGGCGAAGGCGTGTTGAGGGACGTGTTGGACGAAGCGGAGAGGATTGTGCGCGCGCAGGGTGTTGCTGAGGAGGAACTTGGTGGTGGAGCGAGGGTTGCTGGGATTGAAGCTGCGGTCAGGGGCCTTGTAGAGGCTGGGGTTGTGAGTGTTGAGAAGAAGGGTGGTGGAGGCGGGAGGGTGAGGTTCTTGATTGGCGAGGAGGAGGTTAAGGCGGCGTTGAGGGAGGATGGGGATGTTGGGGGGGTTGTGGGGAGGTAGACAGAAACCTCCCACCGCACACAAACCCCCTCTTTGACAAGGTATGGTAGAAATCCAGTCAAGTCAATCATGAGCTACATAAGTTAGTTCACGAAATAATTTTTTTTTTCTTTTTTTTTTTCTTTTTTTTTTCTTTTCATTTGCCGTTCCTGCTTTGTAACTTTTGGGTTTGTTTGATACACGAGATGTGGTAGACTGGGGAAGCTTTTTAGAAGACAGTTTATATTAGCTCGAGATGTGCCCTTTGAGCTTCTGGTCCGATAAATACACAAGGACATAACGTAACATGGAAGAAATAAAAAGAAAGAGAAGACCACTGGGCCAATGTGTCACAACTAATGCGCGGGTCGTTCTTGGTCCAATGTTAGTATGATTATGTATATCATATGGTCAAGGGTTCATACTTGAAGGAGATTGAGGACGCGGACTAGTCGCTCCGAAAGCTCGAGGTTTTGCGACGTGAGTTTCGCAAGCTCGTTGTGGACTCCAGCCGCGAACTGACGTTGTTCGTCGTCTCGGAGGCGCACCCAAGCATGCAAGCCGGGGATCATGGTGTGCAAATCGCGCAATGTTGGTTCTTGTAACGTGAATGACTGAGGGAGAAATAGAAACATCTTGTAGAAAAATGCAGTCTGGACAATGTGAAAAATTGAGAATATGCAAACAATCCGTATTTCTGGTATCAGGTAACCCGGTTTAATCGAGGCCGGGGCTGTGATTACTCGAAATCGTCGTATATATCTCCAGCGCCCATTCCGATAATTCCCCTGCCGAGAATATAATATCGGGGTCACCTTGCCGAGATGTATCGAAGAGGGTGCGGTACGGAATCACCAGATCATGTCCGGTTGGTGTCACCGTTCCCGCACGGTCAATATCAAAGTATTGGTTGTAGCCCGGCCTCCTGTGCGTGCTATTCCTTGTGACCCGCCGATCAGGATCCGCCACCATTTCCCAGCACTCCAACCGCAACGCATTTGGATGCTCGCTAATCTCTATGATGACAACCATCCTGGTTCGCCCCCCGGAGTTCTCCAACCACCGCTGAGCATCGCATTGCAGGGCGGGTAGACTTCCCGAGTACCCCACTCCAACCACGAGCGGTGTCCACTCACCCTCACTTGCCCGGGCATCATTTGGTTCGAAGCCCCCCTCGCCCTGTTCGGGAGAGTGGAACGCGGTACGTCCGACAGAGCCCAAAGAGAAGTGCGAGTGCCCGGGGATATTCCTAACTTTGTCGCCAATCTCAAAGTAGAAACTCCAGCTCGCGTTGTCGTGCGGAGTGCCAGGCATCAGCCTGACGATGAGCGATTCCATTGTCTGATCGTAGGTGAATCGGGCCGCTCTGCGGATACCGAGTTCCTCCATTTCCTCCGCGATAGCTCCGACCATCTCTTCTGCGACACCGGTGACGAGCATGTAGCAGCCTGTTTCCGATTCACGGCATTCCTCAATCTTCGCTTCAATGTCGGCGGCCAGGTTGAGGGGGGTGGAGTAGCGGAGCTTGTTCTCGTCTGGGATGAGTGCCGATAGTTTAGCGAAGGATGAGATGGAGGGTGCAGAGTCGGAGGCGACGGGATCGACCTGGAGAGGCTCGATTGGTGCGGGCATTGGCAGAGGTATTGGGGGATGCTGCTGGATGTAAGCTTTGGAGAAGTGGGGTGTGACGGAGGAGTAGTAGGTGTGCGTTAGGGGCGGTTCTGAAAGTGTGATGAGACTGTGTTTGTGGGGAAGAATAGGGGGAGGAGGGAAATTGCTTCAATAAAGTAGAGGAGTAGCAGGGCGGTGTTGAAAAATGGTAGAAAGGGATGTGACTGCAGGCTGTCAACTTAGGTGCCGTTTGACATGCCTCGATTTTCAAACTTTTGGAATTTGACATGCCCCGTTTGAGATTGTGATGACAGAATTTCAAATTTTCCCTTGCCAAGCAGGGTTTCAAAGAATTATCACGTTTGAAATTGGAGACTACCGTAGTAGACTTGTTGAAGGGGGTTGAAATTTGTTGGATTTGGTGACGTGGGGATTGGTAGAAAGGGTGGGTGCACTTTGAATATAGCATTTCTTGGAACCGAGAGTCTGGAGAGACTTTTAAAGTTGAATATATCTACAATGGAGGAAACAAGGTCAATGGATTGTAAGTAGCTTAACATCTTGCGCATACAGCCCTGTAACAGCAGGCCAAGATGAATGAGGGTTGCTGTAATATGTGCTATTGAAAGTGAATGGTTTTCAGGACTCTTAAGGTTCGATTATTATTTGATACCAATCTGAATGGTATGAAAGATAAATATATAAACAATGGGATTATCTCAACCCAGGAAGAAAAAAAGGGTAATTGGAAATGGTCATTTCAAATTTATGTCCTGCCAAACAGCCCAACATTTCGGGACGTGATTTCGCTCCAAATTAGCGTTTGAGATGGCCAAAATTTGGAATTGAGGCCTGCCAAGCAGCCACTTACTAACTTGACGGCACAAAGTGTGGCACCCTCGTATACGCATTACAAGCCAGCGGGTAATAATCACTCGCCCAGCCTGCACTCAGTCTCTAAACCATCACATACACATCCCCAAAACCCCATTTCAACAATCCGCAGCTTGAACTTTCACATTCTTCCTTCCCACAATCCGAGACATGGCTGCGGTCCAAGCTACATACTCCCGGTGCACACATCCCCGCTCTCCCGGTAACGGTGCATGCATGCATGCGCTTGGCTAATGGTGTTATATCATGGATCCAAGCGTGTCTTTCTTTCTCCCAACGGACGAACTTCCTCCACGATACGCCACGTGCACCAATAAAACAAAATTATATCGTGGCTCAGGAGTCTGATGGATGGAACAATGCCTACGGAAACGGTAGAAATTACTTGACGAATATATAAAGCACAAATGAAATGCATAATATCTCCATATCTCCGTATCCCCTCCATCACTTTCCTCTATGCTCGGTGTGTGCTCGGTCCAATGGCAATGCATGTGCAGGTATGCGAAGCTATGGAGATACACTGGGGTCTCGGTGCCGATAATGAATGTCCTTCGTTTGGCAGAAGTCTGTCGATCAACGAGTGATGAAATATGAAGGCGAGTGGCCAGACAAAAAAAACATTGTATTTACAACTGTGATATTTCCCTAAACAATCCTACCGGCCACAGCCATCATTGTTGCGATGAGAGTAATTACTGCAAAGGAATATTC